>OX031019.1:24989544-25589544 GCA_943736025.1 Tenthredo mesomela | reverse complement strand
AGGACACCCGTAGGCCCTGCGATAAATCGAATTTAGTTTTGATCAACATTTTGTTTAACGTTAGATGAAACCGAATGGGATTTGGTATCGGAAGGATAGACACTCGACCTTTTGGGAATATGTGAGTCCACCTTCGCCTGTTACTTGTTAATTTTATTGTAACGTGAGACGGATCAAATGGATTGATCAAAGCTCTTCCTGGCCGAATGCTACTGGGTTGAGAAACGGGATTAGTTGGACTTCCGGCGCTGCCAACAACAGGTCTGAAAGGCGGTGATATTTCTGTGTCTCCGTGATCATTCATTAGCGATATTCTTGGCTTTGCTGTAAAATAGAAGAAGAAAAGAAAAAAAAACAAGAATTAGTGATAATTCTTATAACAGGAATGCGGCAGGATCTTTGGCATTGACTAATGATTTTTAATATGCATCCATGTTTATTACTATTGACTTCTCCGTTTGAACCAACGCTTATTAAGTCATCCGCTCTATATGGTATCGAAATTGCTGCACTTCGCGACGATACTGTAGGAGATGAATGAGTTTCAGGAGGTGGATGATGGATATCCGGATCAGACATCTTGCGTTTCAACAATTTCAGAGCTTGCGCATTACTGTGGGTTTCCATGCAAGCTACACTTGTCTTCTTTGTCCTGGTCGATACTCTTTGTAAGCTGAATAAAACATGTTTAAAATTCAGAAATTAGGTTTAAAGATGAGATATACTTAAAATTCTATCATTTTAATTAATGATTGATGAGAACGAGCTCTACCTAGCAGTATGAACCGATGGAAGTTGGAATACTTGTGCATCGTAGGCATCGTAATCAAATAAAGTATTGTGAAGGCATTCGTTGGCGTCTTCTTGTAGTAGTTTGCCTTTGTTTGTTAATCTTCCGTTTTCTGTTTGTGGTTTTGAAATTTTAGGCGGTAGCTTTATCCGAGGTATAAAAGTTGAGTAAGGTATCTTTTTATTAGTCGAATAAAAGCTCAGATTTATCCAATGCGGCATGCTGTAGTCATCGGCTGCATTTATCGACGTGTCTTTATTGTGAAACTGTAATAATAAAACGTTGTATTAATTTTTCTTTTTTTTGCTCCTCAAAATAAAGAAACATAAAAAATTATCATTCCTAAGAAGAAACATGAATGAATATACTTTTAACAGAGGCACAGCGTGCAGCGGCTGCTCTCCCACGCAGACTAAATCACTCCCAACACCATTGTCGATGATTCTCTGCTTGGTAACGTTTGTCAACTCTCTATCAACCTCGAAGACTCCTACCCCGGGAGTAATTACAACAGATAGTTGTCCGGTTCTGTCGAAGCTCCGATCTAAGTAGTGTTTTTCAAATACTAGAAAACATGGTATACAAGAATAGACTGTTCCTCAATTTCGAGATTAGTTTTTATAAGTAAGTTATTGTTAATAATTCAATATATCGGTGTTACGAAATCTATGAATTACCATTCAAGGACATATTGAGTACTTCTAAAAAATTTCCCTGCGCAGCTGTGGAATTTATTGCCTTAGGCATAACGATTCCAGGTCTTTGATGATATTCTAATACAATTTTTTGATAATCTGTAAATAGTTTTCTCAATTGTACTAATATGTGACTCCAGTCTTCGTACCTTTCGTTTTGAACTGCAACTCTGTGTAAATAAAAAATAGATATTTATAAGGATGTTTCCAATATCTGCTAATTAGTATTCTTTATATAATTAATAAAATGCATAAATTTCTATCTTTTTTTTTTTTTTTTGTCACCTGTAAAAATCTTCGTAAAATCTTCCTCTATAATCATGCTGCAAGCATTCTCTCATATGATTTGGAAATTCTTCCAAATTTGTAGCCTTGTAAAATGTTCTTGAAAATAGAACAATGGTCACTTCGTGATTGCTACCGTTCTTTTTCCACTTTTGAAATAAATCAGCTAAAAATCCATTAACAGCTTTCTCGAAATATAAATCTCCGTGTATATCAAAATCCCACATCTCAGAACTCATCTGAATAAATAGATACACCATACTGGTCGACGAACGAAATACCACCTATAAAATTCAAGTATAAATAAATAAATGAATAATACAATTACGAATCTGGATTTTCTAACTTTTTAACATTTTTATACCTTAGTATCGTCAGTTATGACACCGCAAGCAACTCGATCACCTTGAGACCACATTTCGTGTACTTGACATCGTATACTTCCTCCGCAAAATTCAATCTTCTTGTTCAAATAAACGCAGGTATTTACCTATTAGAAAAAATGATGTATGTTTGTACAGAGATATTGAGAGTGAAAATTTAATACATTTTTTTTTTTTTAATAATTATTTACCAAACTGTTTTTCAACCTCCACATCTCGCTTCTGCCCATGTATTGATCTTTGAAAGTAAGTTCAACAGAATCTAAAGCCACATCGTCAGGGTTGACTATATTCATATAAACATCGGCGAATGTTCTAAGTTGAAATGTAGTAGCGATGTTGTTTTCAACGCTAATTGTTTCTCTGCCTTGAAGATCTTCTTTAAAAGCTGTTATCTGTAGAAGTAATCTACTGAATTCAACTTCTGGATGAAATATTTCAACTATATCACCCTTTTTTATACCAGAATAATCTTTTGGATTTATTATCAAATCTTCGCCGCTGAAATTTTTTTGATGTACTATAAGCTTGAACTGCTTCATCGTGAATTATTATTTATTTATTTTATTTATTGGTTTTTTTTTTTCATCAAAGAGTTGCGTTTCAATTGTTTATTTACTTTTTTTTCTTCTTATCTCACGTATATATATATATATATATATATATCTTATTCATTATTTCTAAACACAGTTATTATAAATTCTTAGCCAAATTCATTTTCCTTCACGTCTGACAATATTATCATCATATTGATCACGATAGTAGGTATAGGTACACGGTTAAAGTTTCTCGACCGAATGCGGTAATACTAGGTTAATAAATTATTATCTAAAAGAACTACGCACACTATGTATATGTATATTGTCAAACAACACTTTCATTTCATACATTACGTGCATTACATATTATTATCTATCTACGCTGTTGCTACTCGCTTATTATAATATAATCGAACGAGCTTTAAGCTTATATTATAACTAAACCCAACCTCTCTGTGTATACAATAATAAGAGTTAGCGGAGAGGGGATGTGAATTAACCCAACCAGTCTTTTATGCATGCTAATATCTACATGAGTTATTTATACATATAGTCGAGGAATTTTCCGCTGTTTATTCAATTTCTAGCAGCATGTAATAAACTCGCGCAGATGGCTGATCCGAAACTTTTATTTTCTATTTTTTTCTATGTTACATATTCGCAAAGAAAATATAACAAACTTGGCGCCTTGAACGTATCGACATTCTGTATCGATACGTATAAAATAAAATATCGATATATATACTATATTTTTGAATGAAATAAAAGGAATGAATCAGAATTATTATAAATGTATTTTTATTTAGAGGTTATGTTGCCCATTTTCAATCAATGAAAAAGGAGCTGTTGACAGAAGAATTATAAATCAATAAGAATCTAACATCTAATCATCGATATTATTACCAAAAGAATTTTTCTGTTTGTTCCACTTTTTATCGCATGATAAAAAAATGTATTGATTGTATAAAATATTCGTACACATACGAGCAGACGATTTTTAAAGTGCGCATGCGGACTGACGAGACTGGTCTGAGACATAACCTCAAAATTGTAAAGTGTTTATCCCTGCACTAGGTTTAAGGTTAGCCGGTGTTTTTATTGTAGCTAAATATCGCTAACAAATAAACAAAGGAAGGAAACAAAAACACAATGGGATTTACGTTTGCAACAATACAATGCACTATGCGTGGGCTTCAATCTACTCAAAGTCTGCGTCCAATAAATGGGAAAATATTTTTACAAGTAAAGGCATACAGTCGATGGACTCATCGAAAACCGGTTAGAGTTGTTAACGAAAATGAGCTTTTCGGAGACACGGATGAGCGCTCTGCGTCTAAAGACATTTTGAAAAATGCTAAATTCGCTTTTGCTCAACGCCAAAGACTTATGGCTAAAAAAACTGACAAAGATAAGACAGAGTTTGAAAAACAGCGAGAAACAGGAACTCTGAATGACGATGGCACACCGATTTTTACTAAACTTCAAAAAGACGATCCACTGATGAGGTAATTCTATACTTTGTAAAAATGAAGACAATATCAAAACATGGTAGTTTTTTCATTATTATTATTCATTTCTTCCAGCACGCTAATGATTATGGTCAAATCGCGAAAGAAACAGAAACAAGAAGATAGAGTATTGCTAGAAGGTTACAGACTTATCGAAGACGCTATCCAGGCCGGACTTGTGCCTGATATTATTATATTCAGCAGAAAACCTGATCTCGAAAGATTACCGCTACCCAAAGAAGGAGTAAAGCTTTACAAGATACCTTATCAGACTATACAGCTATGGTCTGATTTGTCTACTTCACCAGGAATAATGGGTAAAATATTTTTATGTCTGGTAATAAATTATTATTGTTATTCATATTTAATAGAACATATAATAATAAATGTAAACCCAAAGACGTTATTCAATTTTATGTATTGTTATTAACATTTGAATTCAGGTATATTCAAAACTCCTAATGTGAGTGAGAAAGAACCTGCGGACAATTCAATACCGGTTACAATAATTTGTGATAACGTTCGAGAGCCAGGAAATTTAGGATCTATACTAAGAGTTGCTGCAGGAGTTGGATGCGAGAGAGTAATTTTGACCAAAGGTCTCTATACCGGGGTGTAAATAGATTGGGTTTCTGGTTATACAATAATTAGAAAAAATGTTTATATTTGTTAATTTTATAAAATGATTAATTGCAGGCTGTGTTGATCTATGGAGTCCAAAAGTATTGAGATCAGCAGCAGGAGCGCATTTCCGAATGCCGATATACAGGTCGCAGACATGGCCTGAAGTTCAGTATTTGATTAGCGAGAATGCGAAAATTTACGTCGCTGATAACAACGTGAAACCACCAGTTGATCCGAGCGAGAATCCCGAACCAAATTCAAGTTCGAGTTCGAGTTCGGGTTCTAGTTCTAGTTCGGATTCTGAAAGCAGTGATTCGGAGGCTGAGCCTGACGCAGAGATCAAAGATTTGACTAAGAAGATTCGTGAAGATTTCGATGAAAAATCACCGAAAATTTCTGCGACTTATGAATCAAACGAGCCGATAATAGCTAAGCGAGATTTTCACGATTATGTAGAAAATCTGCCAGTTATACCATATTTTTCTCCTCAATATACAAAAACTGAAAGTATAGTTATAGTCGGAGGAGAAACTGCAGGTTTAAGTCCAGAATCGCTTGCATTAGCTTTGAGGAGAAACGGTATTAGAGTTAATGTACCACTTTCGAACGGTGTTGATAGTCTAAACACCGGTACAGCTCTAGGAGTTGTTTTATTCGAAATAAAAAGGCAATATTTATCGAAAATTAACAATTTGTGAATCTTCTAAGTCTTTTAGCTGAATAAGATGAAATTTTATATATTTTACTATTGTAACACATGATCTTATCGTATGTAAATATATACTGTAATAAAATAACAGAGTCTGATTGAACTTTATAAATGTACATCAATCCTCAATAAATTGAAACCAAAATTTCATTTGAGGAAAAAAAAAAAAGGAAATAATAATTCTATGCCTTTCTGATTTTTCGTATTACGAATTATTATTTGCGTTTATTGAAATTCGCATATACATCGTATTACCTAGACATTAAAAAAAAGGATAAGAATCAACGCGAATTGAAAAAAAAAAAAAAAATTAGTGTTTGCGCCTCATATACCGCAATTTGCGATACAACAATGTAACAAGGATAGCCGTGTCATGGGCAGATGTCGCCCCGTGTTACGAGTCGAGTAAAATCTCAAGGGATCTTGCGAGTAACATCCAAGTTAAATTTTCCCACGGTTTTTTCGAATCGATATTATAGAATTTTTATTTGCAAAATTGATTATTATTGCGAAAATTATTGCAAGTTAGGAGAATAATTTATTATTCATACGACGTTTTGGTAATAAATGTCGTATATGCAGTTTATTGTTGGAAAAATTTGAATAGAATAAGAAAAAAAGAGATTCAATTTCTATATTATTGAACGTTTCGCGTTGATCATAAATTTTCTATTGGAGTATTCAGTACATAGTATATACCTACTCCCATTCCCTCTGCACACGTCAAGATAGAAGATTTCTTCTCGTTCAGTTCTGGCCCGCGTACGAGACCGAAGGGAGAGCTTAGCGAGCCGCGAGGTATAATCCATCAGAATTAGTCCTAAGGACTAGCTGCGACCCCTGCAGATTCCTGACAGTAAAGGTCAGGTCAGGTTTGAATCGAGGGTTTACCGTAGGGTTTGGTATAATTTTAGGGCTGCCATTTCCGGAGGCGTTATACACGTAACGTAATGCTAAAGAAGAAAATTGGTCGGGCTTATATAGGTATTATATACGTAAACCTATCAAAGAAGAGAAAAAAAAAAAAGTGGGATTTGCGTGACAACATTACTTCCTGGACCACGCGGTTGTATTTTTAAAAAGCTTCGCTCTTCACTTAAAGTAGATATAATAATTTGCATGCGGCGCGTATAATGGAACGAAGAATCTCTAAAGTGGTAAAACTTTTCGGTATATTACGTACCGTGAGTTTTCGTGGAAACACGACGCATGCCTAGATCCGAAGATAGCCGATTGTACGCCATATTATATGCAACCGTCCACAAATGATTCGCGTTGAGGTAGCCGAAATCTCTAAATTATGTGTATCTTGAATTGATAGAATGTGAGTTTTATTTGGGTGAGATCCGTCTCCCACCGTTTTCCTTCACCGCGTTTCACCGTTTTTCACGTTTTTCACACCGTTTTTGGCCTCAACATATCTTCATTGAGGACGGTTGCATATAATAGGGCGTACGTTTGGCTATCTTCGGATCTATAGGCATGTCGCGCTTCCACGAAAACGCACGGTATACTATACCTATAGTATAACGTTGTAATACCTATTCCTGATGGTGAAAATAATCGCTTAGACCGAACGGCTTGAATTTTTTATCTCGCGTCAAGGTATAAGTAATTCTATGGGCGAAATTCTTCGCCGTATACATATCTACCTACCTACCTACCTACCTACCTACCTACCTCTCTCACTCACTCACTTCACTTTCAAGCGCCCTTATTTTCTACCATTTATCATTCAATGCAAACCAGCGGCTCTCCCGGCTACCGGAGAGGAGATCCATAATGCCCGGCTAAGTGCTGATACTCACCTTCCCATTAAAGGGCTAATAATTCATTCGCGTAGAAACGGGTAATTAACTTCATTGACCATATTTTTTTTTATTTTTTTTTTTTCACCCTCATAATATCTTCCTCGACTAGAATTGCCGTTCTATACTATAGATATAGAAATTTGATTAATGAGTCAATTTTTTTGTTTCAACATTTTGTTAATTAACTTTAATTAACATTTTTGTTATTTTTTATTTTATTTTTTTTGTTTTTTTTTTAAATTAACAGTAACAGTAATTCTTTACTTTTTCTTCAAATATACAACTCGCACGAGCAAGAAAAAAATTAGAAGCGAAGTCGTGGGTGTATAATATTCTGTTTCCGTGTTACTGGCGCGGAAGATTTGACTGGAAAGTCGCGTCAGGCGACAAGCGGGACCCAGGCTTTTCAAAGTAAAGCAAAAGGTCGCTCCGAAGGGTCTTCTCGTTTTATGGTATAGCCATGGAAAGGGTTTCGAGCTAAAACAACATTAGGATAAAAGAAAGGCGACGGAGCGTTAAACGCCCGAATCTTCATCGTCGTCACCTTTGCGCATCGTTTTATACACACACATATACCTATACATTTTCCAACTTATCAAATTATACGCTCTTACAGACAAGCTAACATTATTATTATCATTATTATTTTCACAAATTTCGACAATTTTATTCTACAATTTTAATACAGATTTATACTTGATTCAATCGCGCCCCCTTTCTCTCTCTCTCTCTCTCTCTCTCTCTCTCTCTCTCTCTCTCTCTCTATTTTACCGAGAAATAGATACATATAGAAATAGATTTAATATCTCGCTCTGAATATTAAAATCATTATACAATATAATATCAACCGTGTATAGTATGTGTATGAAATATAATATTATATATTATATAGATGATACCTATATGTTTTAATTTATTAATGATATTTACCCCGCGAGCGTGTATAAGAGAACAGCTGTTACGTCCTCAAATAAATATATATATTATGTATAACAACTGTTATACTTCGTGTATAATATAAGGGGCTAACGGGAGGTAAAGAGATTAATTAAACAGTACGCAGCCATCTGGCAACAGAAATCATGATATACATAAACTGAATAGATCATTTCTACCGAGAGTTTAACGTGAGAGTGACGCTATTTAGTGTAATTAAATATATCTCTTTATATTATAATATGTATATTGTACTACCGCATGTATATAGGTACTTATATATAGGTATTGTATATACTTGGGTATATCTTGAGTAAGCTTTAAGCCCGCGTGAACTAACTTCAAGGGCTCGTTTCATCAGCTAATTATATAACTGATGACCATTGCCGTGATTCAACTTTAATGTCTTTGTCATTTGTCACACTTTATATACCATGTCTGTAGGATTACTGACACTTAAAACCCGCACAGTTTCAACCCTTTACGATCTGCATATAAATCCCTCATGCGCAACTATATACTTATATTCACAATTTTCATTAACCCTGTCTGACTTACATCCAGACTCAAAGAAATAATTTATAAATATTAATTATCAAGCAAATGTCTCAAGCATAGTTGGGAGATTTGTATAAGTTGTTCAATTTTCTTATTTTTTTCTTTTCCTTTTTTTATCTTCAATAACTCTTCAACGATCGAAAACCGATTTCAAAGATATTCCGGGTATTTGAACTGAATCCGTGGTCAAGGGGTTTTGGTAATGGGAGGTAAAAATGTTTTTTTTTTTTTGTTTTTTTTTTTTCAAAGAAGTAATAATATCTCAAGAATCGTTCGTCAGATTTAAATGAAATTTCTTTACAGTTGTTAATTATTATCGAGGCAACGAGAATTTCGCCAAAATATTGGAAAAAGAAAAAAAAAAAAAAAAAAAAAAAAAAATTGTGAATCAAATGTGCGACGCGGGTACTAATGGCTTTGAAATTTCATTAACGATTTCGTATATAGAAATCAGTTGTGTAATTTTCTTCATATTTATTATGTTTTGCTGAACGAATATTTCTATATATATATATAATATTAGGTAATATAATTTTCGATGAACGTAATAAATGAAATAGGTACTCAATAATCTGTACGTCGCAGAGTTTTGGTTGGGTCGAAATCAAATATCTATACGTAGGGTAGTACCTACCTACCCACTTTAGTGAAGGTATATCGATATTCGTATGGTAAGTACCATAAGTACCTGCGGGTTTTCGTTCAAGTGGTGGATATTAGAGCGTCGAGTGGCCCACCGGTGCCTTGGTTCACTTGGCTTGATTCCAGTGCTGTTCGATAACAACGTGGAGGCAGGTGGTTCACGAGTCTCGAATTCCGTACCAAGGTTATTCGCAAAAATATAAAATATATAATAATAAAAAAAAATAAAATAAAATACAAAAAATGGCATCAAATTATTGAAATATCCTATATTACAGTTGAAAATTGCAATAATATCTTCAATGAAATCTAACGTCGCGTTGCGCGTGTCGTGAAAATAAAATTTACTGGTTTTGTATTAAAAAAAAAAAAAAAAAAAAAAAAAAAAAAAAAGTTTCTCTATATTACGCGATGTGCCTTTTACGTAAATAAAATATAAAATAAATATGAAGAAGCGAAAATAATTTTCTATCTGAATTAATAATTCTGTTCCATTTCCACAATCGGTCCTAATTATTCAACCGAAACTTTAGAGAATCTTGTGCAACGATTAATCAAGTGTAAAACTAACGATTATCGTTTAGATGGTAATTCAGGCGATTAAGACTTTGTTAAGTATCTTATTCGTCGTTTTATATGTATTAGAGTCTGACGTTTTGTTGTACCGCGTGCAAGTAACTGGGGTTTCGAAAAGTTTCTTATATAATTTATTTTAGTTATTACCGCATATTATTATTGTTATTAATATTATAATCATTCTTTGATAATAATTCGCGCTTTTAATTATAAAAAAAAAAAAAAAAAAAAAATATTCGTATACTGGTATAATGAGTAATGACTAATGAGAGAGCGACTGAAATTGCAGCAAAGAGCAAGAGGAACGAGGTGTACAGGGTATAGGTGCGGTAATAAATAGGAAATTTATTCCTCGATGTAAAACTCGTTGCGAGGGAACGAAGGAAAAGAAGATGATGGTGGATTCGGCCAGGGGTAGGGGTAGGGGTAAGGGTAGGGGTAGGTACTTATTCACTCTTTCCATGAAAATTTTGGCTCGACCCAAGGCAACGCGCCGACGAAGTGGAGTTTTCGGTGGAAGAAAACCAAGGTAAAGAGAAGGGTCGACGAAGAGGGTGGGGGTCAGGGTGAATATTCGGAGGTAAAAGTAAAGCGAAGTTTGTCACAAGCTCAGCTTGTTTGATAAATAGCGAATTTATACAACCGTCTCTTTTCCACGTGACTGCAAGAGTATACCTACCTATCTACTCGTATAAGTATTACCTAAACTTGCGGAATTTAGGTACCTATACAACATTTTCTCATTACCGCGCGTGTTCTCGATTAAATATACATAATATATTACGATTTTGCATCTCTAATTGGAATTTCAAAACTTACCAAATTTTAAAAAATATAATAATAATAATTCTACAACTTTCATTTCAATTTTTTTTTTTTTTTTTTCATCATTATTTATTTATTCTTTTACAGCTTTTGCAGGTCACACTAAATGTTCAAAAATCTTCATCTACTATGTTATAAAAAAAATCGTACGGGTCCAACTTTCGATGCGTGAGAATTAATCTTGTTGGCCATATTACGTTATAGGCATATCATTTTAGCGATACAATAGCTAGGTAACATATAGCTTACAGAGCAATGTGTGGCTTTGATTGATGTTGAATTGAACGAGGCTGAGGTTTGGGATTGGTTTGGTATTTGGTAACTTATTGTTAGTATATATATAGGAATATGTATATGGGATCTAGGGGATCAGGGAAAACCATCTGCCACCGTTTTGATGCAAGTATAAACAGACTCGGAAGTAAAATACGATTAGTTCTCTTGATCGACTGTTCATATTATTATTATTATTATTATTAGTTCCCTTTAAATCTTCACAATTCAATTTCTCTTCTTTTTAATCTCCCGCGGCTTATGCTTCTAATGGGAAACTGTATCGAGAAAACGAAGTCAGACTATAGGTATATAGACGAATGAGAAATGAGAATTCTTGTGTTCTTTCTTCTTCCATTTTTTTCGTGTCTTCTTCCGTTTTTTTTTTTTTCGTTTTCATATAATTTTTTTTATTCTGGAATTAAGGAAATCCTGCATTTCGATTCAACCACCGCGTGCAGGTCGCTTTTTACGATATCACTTTGCTCGGTGAACCTTGAGTTCTGCAAGCAAGCAACTCTTGCGTATTAGTTCGATCTATAGAAAACCTTTCGCCATGTTTTAATATCTATAATACACGTTTCACTGCATTTGGCAATATGGGAATAAATAGGATCGTCTTCCATCTCGTTTATAATTTGCCTTCGATTATTTATTTTTTTTTTTTTCTATTCTTTATTAATTTTTTTCTTATATTTTCTTTTGGTTCTTTCTTGTGCAAATCTGGAGTCTCGATAAACCTGACCCCAGGGTAAAATTTCAAAGGACAAACATATTCACGTTTCGATGCACGTATATATAAAAGGGATTCCTATTTTTGAATTGTTTTCGTTGTTTGAGGAAAGAAAGAATTTTTTGTCCCTCAGGATTCAGGAACGATCAAATACCCATTCTTCGGTCAGCCGACATTTCATTCCGAAAAAAAAAGAAAAAAAAAAGAAAGAACAAAAACAAAAAAATAAAATAAAAATAAAAATAAAAAAAAAAAAAAAAAAACTGAAGAAGAAAAATAACTGTGCTTTTAAAACAATCGTGTTAAAAATTAAAAAATAAAAAAAACTGAAGAAGAAAAATAACTGTGCTTTTAAAACAATCGTGTTAAAAAATAGTATTACCTCAACATTTCGCACAAGTGTAAATTTGAGAAATTAAATTTAATTTATTTCGCTGATATCTCCTTTATTTTAAGTTTTTTTTTTTTTTTTTTTTTTTTTTTTATTATAGAGGAATAAGAATTATGTTTGTCCCAAAATCCTGTGTATATTTCACCCTTGAATATACGCACGAACTTCAATTAATAATTTTTTTCAAACGCATTCAAGATGCCCAGTCTTATAAGTACCAAAAAGTTGATATCCTGATAGCGTGTCGATTTTCATAATCTAAAATTAATACATCAGTAACACATTTCCAATTCGCTTTTCAGACCGTTGCTCTTTGCACGAGGGATTTCCACGTGAACAGCCTTCACTTATCCGAGAATCGATTCGAAATTCAAAGCATGGTGTACAGTGTACACTGTACACTGAATGGCACACTGCAGAAATCTGTAAAGCTACTTTGCGATCTAAGATTCGATACAAAATACGGAATAATAATAATAATAATAAAAAAATAAATAAATAAAATAATCAAATTCACATAATGAAACGTTATTCCAATTATATAGTTTCTAATTATTATTATTATTATTATTTTTTTTTTTTTTTTTCTTTTCCTCTTCGCCGACTACCTGCTGCAATGCAGCAGTCTATCCTTTACGACCTCGCGCTCGTCCCTAGACCTAATTGCTCTCGTCTCTTCATTTGTTTTCATTAAGGTAGACGACCAGCACCAGCCGTCCCTCGAAGGTCTGGTTTCTGAGTATCAGCCAGCAGCAGCAGCAGCAGCAGCAGCATCAGCATCAGCATCAGCATCAGTAGCGTAGTAGTTGTCTTGTTAATAAAATTAGACGCCATACGATGCTACGAGATTCGACGTGACCTTGTTGTATATAATATATATTAGATCTCGGAACCGAGTAGACTCCGATCGAATAAATGAAAAATTAGAATTTATGTTCTTCCCCCCTTTAATCGTTACGATAAGACGAATTTAAGTAATTTTAATATCCAACGTCCTGACGCGATGTCGTGGCCAAGACCTCGTTTACTAAATCAGTTTGGTTTGTAACCGAATAAGAGAAAGAGAAGAGAAGAGAAGAACGTGGTGCCTTCGTCAACACGTAATGCGGTGAAGCCCCTCCTCAGCTTCGTTAACGAGGGAGGAATATCTGTTTCCGACAGACCAAGAAATTATCTTTGTTCCAAAGCCCCCGACCCAAACGACGAAACACCGCAAAGCGTTAACCTATAGTGGTTTTAACATTTAACGATCATCATATACTTTATCCATCTCTTTTTATACATTATATATTAGGTAGATACTTATTTTTCTTCGTTTACTGTAACCTCGATTCTTATATATTATATAATAAACTGCGAGAGAAAATTTTACCGAATTACAATCTACCATTTAATTAACAGCTGCTGCTGGTGGTGCTGCAGTCACTCACGTAATTTTAAACGAAAATTCATTAAGCTTTATAATTTCTTATTAGAATTATATAGGTATTACAAATTTTTAAGCTAACACGGAATTGACATTGAATAATTTCAATCGTTGTATAAATATTTCGCGTCACTAATGCCATAAGGTCGTAAGCGCCAAAAAATTTTTTTTTTTTTGCGGATATGCCCAAACGATGTTATATGGCACGAAAAAGATTTTGCCACCAAAAACACGAAATTTTTTTTTTTTTTTTTTTTTTTGCGCTTACGACCTTATGGCATTAGTGACGCGATTTAAGAAAAAACGTATATATTAGATACACATACGGATATTATGTGAATGAGAGAAATCAGGAATGATAGAACATATTCAAATGTGTATATCTATCTAGGTTTCTATCGGATATTCCCATACGCGACGAAACAACAGGAAGAGATTTTCCATGACAGATATATATATATATGTATATATTTGTGCAGTGACATAGATTCGTATCATATATACACACACACATACATATATATTATACAATATACGTATATATAGGCATATATATTGAAGAGAGTTCTCTTGCTCTCTAACCATACACATGTATACCAACGTGTGCATTGCGGTTTATCTACAGCACGTTCACAACCCTTGATTATCGCGTTCTAAACTATATAAACGTTTCCTGCCAACGCTCATGTAGTTATAATTTTGAACAAAATTTTCTGACTTTTTTTTTTTTTTTTTTTTTTTAAACTAGATACATAGGTATGTGTCCTATATATATACCTAATAGAAGATTTTTGCAATCGATATATATGATATTAAAATTAAATCTACCTATATACACCTACCCTAAAATTCAGGGTAAAAATATCTTTGATAAGTTATCATCCACTCTTAGGAAAAAAAAAAGTATAATGGGGGAAGGGGGTGTCGGCAAGGCGTATGGCATACGTTTATATCGAACATGGTATGGTGTAAAATTTTGTCGGTTAAAAATTTTCCCTCGAAAAGGGGTTGATCGAGTTAACCGGGTAGAAGACCATCTGGGAATCGGGTATGAGGCGTAGGCTATAATATATATATTTATATATATATAACCTGCGAGCTTCTTCGTATTGCGTCGAGGAATATTCTTGGCTGTTTTAAGGGTTGGAAGTCTCTTTTCCCCCTTATTGCTAACCAGTAATTATTCGCTATACACCTCTCTACATGAATTTAAATAGAATTAGGGGCACGAACGTATTTAGCTATACTACGTCAGAGACCGAAACCCTTGCAGCTAGTATATAGGTACGTAGTACGTACCTATACAGCTACACCGAGCTTTCTGAATAAACAAATGACTATGGTAATTACCTACACGATTATCATACGCATATAATTTTCAAGGTATATACTCTTCTTCTCTCTATCTCTCTTATTTCTCTGATCATTCTTAAGGCATTTATATATATATTCTCGGACAAAATACCACGGCTTTAATTCTGTATTATATACAGAAGTCTGCGCTGCCCAAGAGGATCCCTTTGTTCGATGTTTAATTAAACTCACAAAGGAAACAAACAAACAAACAAATGAATTAATTAATTAATATCATGATAAAATAAAAGAAATAAAGTTTTACAAAATTTTCTAACGAAATTTCTATATATAGTATATTAGGGTGGTTAAAAAAAGACGTAATTTCTCAGATGTTGCTGCTCATTCGTGAATATGTTGTTTGTGATTTTGAAAAATTATTCCATTTTTTTTTTTTAGCTCTATAGGACAATATTTACTACTGCCTCAGTGAAGTTGAAATTTCGAAATTTTGCCATTTTTGGCAATTTCAAAGTTCTCAGATCAAAGTCCTCATCTGGCTACCTCTAGGTTCACATTCAATGAGGATGTTGGTTCAAGATGAGACTCGTACGATAATATTTAGTACTGCTTCAGAGATATTGAAGTTTTTTCACTGTTTAGGGGTTTTCTTAGAGATTGGATCGCCAGGTGTTGCTCATGAGACAGTCTTTTCTTACCATTTTAAGGAAGAAGTACACGAAGTTTGCAGTCCGTGGGACCATTTTTACTACTGCCTCATGTTGCTAATTTTACTTGAAGGAAAGTCGCCCTCAATTAGGCAGTAGTAAAAATGGTCCCGCAGACTACAAACTGCTTGGATTTCTTCCTTATATTGGTAAGATAAAACTGTCTCATGAGCAGCACCTGACGATCGAATCTCCAAAAAAACGCAAAATATTGGAAAAAAAACTCCAATGTCTCCGAGGCAGTACTAAATTTAATCGTACGAGTTTCATCTTGAACCAACATGCTCATTGAATGAGAATTTCGAGGTAGCCAGATGAGCGCTTTGATTTGAGAACTTTGAAATTGCCAAAAATGGCAAAATTTCGAAATTTCAACTTCAATGAGGCAGTAGTAAATATTGTCCAATAGAGCTAAAAAAAAAAAAAAAAAAAAAAAAAATGGAATAATTTTTAACAATCACAAACAACATATTCACGGATGAGCAGCAACATCTGAGAAATTAGGTATTTTTTGAACCACCCTAATAGTATATATATACCTACTCTTCGTCGTTCTAATAATCCGTTCCTTCCCTTCCCATATATATAGTATATATACTGCGCATATATCAGAGTGTGAAATTTCACACGGTGATATCGATACACCCGGTTCACTCGTTTCACACCATTCCTTATATACCCTATATAAGGATAACCTTGATAATTTAGGAGGTAAGTTCATCATATATGCGGAAACGTCTGCACAGAAAGAAAGGTTAACTTGATTCAAGACAATTTTGCGGTCCAAAAATGAAGACCGAAATTTTCTCGGATCAAATCAAAAATTTTCTCGAACCAAGAAAATTGTCCCAATTGTCCCAATTTTCTTGGTTCGAGAAAATTTTTGATTTGATCCGAGAAAATTTCGGTCTTCATTTTTGGAGCTACGAAAATTTGGAAAATTCGGAATTTGCGGTCCAAAAATGAAGACCGAAATTTTCTCGGATCTCGGATCCGAGAAATGTTCGATCTTCATTTTTGGAGCTACGAAAATTTGGAAAATTTGAAATTTGCAGTCCAAAAATGAAGACCGAAATTTTCTCGGATCAAATCAAAAATTTTCTCGAACCAAGAAAATTTGGAAAATTTTCTTGGTTCGAGAAAATTTTTGATTTGATCCGAGAAAATTTCGGTCTTCATTTTTGGACCGCAAAATTGTCTTGAATCAAGTTAACCTTTCTTTCTGTGTGCGTATATAGCTGCAAACCTCGCTAGCTAGTCGTCCTTCTCTATATATAATTATACCTATATACCAAAACCCATAGCGATCGGGCTTATGGCTGTATAATGAGTGCTTTTTGTACCAATCATACCCGTCTCTCTACTAGTCTTGCTTCTCAACCCTATATAGCTATATAATAGAACGTATATATATATATACACACAGCTCGTAGTTCTATTCGAGCTAATTAGCGCGTGCACGCAGGTTATATTCGTATAGGGGTTTAAAGCCACTATACCTATATCTAGGTATAACTACTTCGGTATCACCCCTACTCTTATGTTAACAAACGACGCTATTCACATGCGTACGCAGAGTAGTTAAGCGATTGCCCTTTATTGTATTGAAATGTCTCGTTTATATTATTGCCATTTTTATTTTTATTTTTCCTTTTTCTTTTTCTTTTTCTTATTATTGTTTTAGACGATATCTTTTATTTAAATAAATGTCAAACGATTATTATTCATGAGGGGGATGAAATTATTATGAGATATGATTAGAGTCATTCGCAGAACGTTAGTATAATATATATATAGATATATATATATATAAAGAGAGAGAGAGAGAGAGAGAGAGAGAGTATGAAGTGTTTCCTGCTGACGTATACGGAGCATGTACCGTCGTAAATCTTCTACCTCATAAAGTCATACGTTACACAATTTTTATGAAGTGAATGGTGAAATATAGCAAATAGCTTTTTTTTCCCAACCTGCAACAGCAGCAGCAGCAGCAGCAGCAGCAGTGGTGCTGCGCTGCTTCGTACCATTGCGCGTTTCATTGCCATCGCATATCGCTCGAGGCTCGAACCCGTGTGCGGTTAGCTTAAAAATTTTTTTTTTTTTTTTCATTTTTATTTTTATTTTGATATACATATATTGCGTGCATGCAGTACGTAGCATTGATTCATACCTAATATAGTATAATAAATTGTAACAATATTTATATGTGAAAATCTAATTTCTATACAATAACATGATAAAGATATCTTTGTGTGTGTGTGTGTTTATTCGACTTTTTTATACGACATAACTTTAACCTGAAAGTATTGTTTCCAGGTTATTACTCGAGTGTATATATCAACTAAACGGGGAGTGTGCGTGACTTATTTCGTGCTAGTAAGATATAGGTCGTATTATAGCTGCAAGCAATAATAAGAAACTGTTTTAATTTACGATCTATATAGTATAGTAAAACATACGCAATGTACAAAAAAGCATTGTTAGAGAAAACAAAAAAAAAAAACAAAAACAAGAAAGAAAGAAAATTCCTTATAATTCATATCATGATCGACGAATTGAATATTATCAAATTTTGAATAATAATAATAATATCTATATACAGAGTGAAATTAGGAGATGAAAAAAAAAAAAAAAAAAAAAAAAAAAAAAATTAGAAAAAATGAAAAATAAAAATTGTCTATCTAATCTGGATAAAAAATAATACGCATGTGTATATCTCTTTGCATCGGTGTACGTATATATATATATATATATATGTGTGTATGTATATGTGGCCGGCGCCCGCGCGCCCGTGCCACCGCTCGCGTATAGGTATAGCCTCAGAAATTCACAACCTATACAGTTCTATATTCCGTAATGGTATAAAATTTTGTAAAAGTATTTGTAACGTCGTGACGCCCTCAGTGTAACCCCCCCTGTGTGTGGGAGTCTGGGGGATGTGGCAACGCCGCCCCCTTCCCTCTTCCCTCCCCTCATACCCCTCTATTTTAAGATGCGCGCGCATTCACCCACCTCGTATTCTCCATCCCGCGGTCAATACTCCAGGCGACGCGACGGGGAAAGCACGCTAGTCGCCAGAGAGCCAGAGCCAGTTGGGGTTCAGCCGTGAGTGCTAAGCGTGCAGCTAGCCCGACTATCACGGTTGTACATATAGCGAGAGAGCGAGAGAAGGAGGTACCACGTAACGTAGTACGCCGGTGTACACACACGGTTGTACCCTGTGGGATTTCTTTAGCGTTAACATACCTTACGTCTCTGTTAACGTTAATTATATAGAAAACGTGTACGTGTTGTTTATCGTTGGGTTGGGGGGGGGGAATAATAATGATGATTAATTAAATTTTGATAACTAATAAATAACAAAATAACAACAAGAAGCAAAAACAAGAAAAAAAAAAAAAAAAAAAAAACAAAAAAACATACGATAAATAAAAATAAACGAAAACACACAGAAATTAAGATTATAATGTGAATGATATTGTTGTTGTGTTTTATCGGCAATATAATATAATATAATATAATATAATATCATTATTATTATTATCATATATAGCAGCGTCTTGTTATTTACACAAGTGTTAAATAAAAGTGACACGAGTGACAGTGGACGGGTTATACACAGGTGAGGAAGAGGATTTGTGCGTTTGTGCGATATAGAAGATATATATATATATATATACGAGGGTTCGTATATTAATAATAATTGTGAACCGTGTTTATCATTCGATAATATATATATATATATATATATAGTGATTGGTTTATTTAATTAATTGTTTTGTGGGTGACGCAACGGGTGGCAAAAAAAAAAGCAAAACGCAACCTCTTTATCTTTATATCTTTATCCATACATATTTATATTTGGGCATTGCGCCAAAGAACGAGAAATAAAATATAGATAGAGGGGATCGAGTCGAGTCTTTATATCTATCTGTCTATCCATCTATCTCTCTCTTCTCTCTTTCTCTTTCTCTATTCTATTCTACTCTCTCTCTTTCTTTCTTTCTTTCTTTCTTTCTTTCTCTCTCTCTCTCGTTCGTTTTTCTCTATCTATCTATCTATCTATCCCTCTATATCTCTCTTTTAAGAAAAAAAAAAAAAAAAAAAAAAAAAAAAAACCAGGGAAGAGATATTATGTGTATCCTCAACTGAGTATGTTCGAATCCTCTGCCAGCTATCGCCACGCAGCCGGCCTCATGGATGTATGGATATTCTTCTTTGCTATTGCCGGTGAGTAGAAACTAAACGAAACGAAAAAAAATAAAAATAAAAATAAAAAAAAAAAAACACTTAATATTATATATTATTATTATTATTAATAGGACATATAGGTATGTATGTATGATATTTTAATTGTAAAATTAATTAACGTTATAATATTAATATAATTATAATTATAACCATAACGCGTGCGTGCGTTAACCTAAAACTATTTAATAATGTTTTGTGTATTATAATATGACACACACATGCCACGCGGTTTTAACTACGCGGTCACGTTATACAACAAGTACATGTATCAAGAGGCACGTGGGAATTTGCATACCTCACTGTAGCACCGGCTACTCCGTACTGTGCTTTTCAAGCTAGTTAAACGAGTTTTAACTCATTTTATATTACCTATATATTATACTTTATTACATATTATAAGGATTATTGCAAGTGCGTATAAGATTGAGAAACAATACATTCATTCATTCATTTATTTATTTATTTATTCAATATTAGATCGGTTTATTATTATTATTATTATTATTATAGGATTTTGATTGATCGTTTTAGTAACGAAAGAAATAAGAGATAAACACTAGGTAATTACAGAACCATACTTTTTCATAACCAAACAATAAATTAGAGGTCTAGTTTTTACCTCGAACCACTTGCCCGGCGAGCGCGAGAGGTAAGATACGGTAAGGTAAGGTAAGGTAAAGTAAAGTAAGGTAAGGATCGTGAAAGGTTCTGAACACGCCTTACTTTGACGCTTATTACTTTTATTCAACACCGCAACGCGCGAAGGCGAAGGCTAAGGCGAAGGAATTTCGCGGGTAGATTCCTTCTGAGTAAACAATTACCAAACTTTTAAAAGTATTTTCGATAAAAACGTCTTGCCGGTTAATACGTTTTTTTTTTTTTTCTTTTTTTTTACACATACGTTAACTTAACTGCAGCTTAAACATTGAAAAAAAAAAAACAAAAAAAAAAAACGAAATATCGATTCAAGAAAATCACTGCTTTATAAATATATACTATGTTCTAACTATGAATGAAGTAAAGATCGTCGTATAGATGATATATACAAATACATATGTATAGAAGTTCATATACGTTGTTTACAATATATTCTTCCTTCTTATATACTGCAGCAAGGTCTTATGCATATCTTCTATCGTTCGCCTTTTATCCATAAGCTTCCTTCCTTCTTGATTTTCTTGCTTTCTTTATTTCTTTATTTCTTAAGGTCACAGCGCGACGAGTCTTCAATCGTAAAGGAAACTACTGGCGCCATGTAGGATATACGTATATGATACTACTGCTGCGCAGACACCATGCAAAATGCATCTGCTGCATTGCATATACCTATATAGTTGTATATATATATATATATATATATATACTAGAGCGCGTAACAGATGGCCAACATCTTTCGAACCCTCAGCGTCCGCTACGTGCCCACCACCATCCCTTATACCTAAGGTTTAGTTTTCGCATTTAGGAAAAAAGGAAAAATAGGAAGAAGGAAAGAAAGAAAGTCGTGGTTTGTTTTTTTATTTCTTTTTTTTTTTTTTTCACACTATGATTTAACTCCACATTCTTATATATGGATTCCTTTCTCTATTCCCTTCTTTTTATTTTGAATTAGTGTAATGGTTTAACTATTCCGCGTTGTCACATATATGTATAGCTTATAGAGAAAGTAAAACAAAAGTTTTTTTAAAATAGTTTATAGACCGTTCGTTTTATTCATGACCTCTTAATACTATTAATACTACTAATACTACTATACGGTCTGCAACATATTATAAGATTATGAAATAATGACATGCAGTTTTGAGAAAGCCGTTATCGTTCGTAGTACACACATACATACATACATACATACATACATACATATATCTATTATATAGAGAGATATATCGGAGAAGTATAAGTATGTACATACGCGAGGAGGAAGAGATGAGCGGAGCAGTGGGTTAGCGTTATTCGTGTAGCGTGCATAGGGTCACGTTTTTCATCGATCCAAGAGGGGGTCGAAAGGAAAGGAAAGGAAAGGAAAGGAAAGGAACGGAAAGGAAAGGAACGGGAAGGGAATAGAATGGAAGGGAAAGACTCTGTCAGTTTCGACGAGCTTCGAGTCGTCCTCGTCGTCGTTTTTGGGGTAGTTTCAAAGTATAGTAATACTCGCGTTGGCTCTATACCTACTACGCTGTATAGTATATAGTAGGTACCTTATACCTACCGCGCTATACGCTGCGCTCGGGGCGGTAAAGGTAGTCCTGCAGCAGTAACCGCGAGAATCAATAACATCGAAATAGAAATTGAACATCCCCAATATAATATATAGCGAGCATAAATTTTTTTTTTTTTTTTTTTTCTCAAATTTCTATTTTATCATTTATTTACTTTTATATATATATATATATAAACGCAGAGTCTTGTAATTAATATCCGCAGAAAATACTTGTTAGATAAGAAAAAGAGAGATTTTTTTTTTCTCACTCTTCTTTTTGTTAACTGTATAAACTTCGCGCGAATTAGATTAAAGTTGAAATAAAAAATTAAGAAAAAAAAAAAAAAAAAAAAAAAAATTGCAGCTAAGATGCGATAAGGTCTGTAATTAATTGAACCTTAATTAAAATTTCGATCAACTAACGGCAGCAGCAGCAGCAGCACCAAAGTCCTATGCCTAGATGCCATGTCTGCAGAGAGAGGAAATTGGAAGTGTCACTTTATACTCTGCGATTTCTGCAACGCCCTAACTTCTTTACTTCTACTAACCCATGATTTTCGCATTTTATTTTATTTTATTTTTTCTTTTCTCATTTTCATTTTCATTTTCATTTCATCTCGTTTCCGATGCTCAACCATTTTTCTACCCGTGTACTTTTTTTTTTTTTTTTTCTTTCTTTCTTTCTTTTATTCTTCTACTTCTTCTTCTTCTTCTTCTTCTTTCTTTTCACTTTTCTCTCAAGGGACAGCAGAGAACTCGTCCTCTTATCTGTTATCAAGATTGCAGATCTTCTAGGCGAGACGACCGGGCGTCTGGCAGCTGATGATTTTACATTTTTCACGAGTCTTCTTCTTCATCTCCTACTCCTACGGTTTTTTTTTTTTTTTTTTCGTTACTTTCTCTTTTTTGGTAAAAAAATTTCTTCTTCTTTCTTATTTTACTTATACCCATCTATTTGTCTTTCTTTTTATCTATATTTTCTCAATTTCTCAATCTCGCAACTACAGATTTTCGTTTTTTTTTTTTTTATACACATACAATCCAACCCATGACACAACGCAGCGACTACGTTACATTCTTGAATATTTCACCTGATCAAAGGGGTCGAGCTTCTCAAAATATCTTCGATATTCCTATATACCCCGAAAGGATCAAATATACAATGGAAATAAATAAAATAACTCCCACCTTTCAAATCTCCTCGAATCAAACTGTAGTATTTTTCAAATTCTGTATATTTATACACGTAGTATATTAAATTTTGAATCATTATTATATCATGATTAATTTTTTTCTCAACTCTCTCTCTCTATCGATATAATATACGATGTATGCGTGTACGTATAATACATTTTTTTATTTTTTATTTTTTGCTACGTATATTCCTCTAGAAATGTTCTACGATTCAGTATTGCATATACAGCAGAACTACGAAACGGTAGGAGAATAGAACTATATAGAGAAAGGTGTGCGGGTAGTTACATGTATAGGAAAGTGCAGATGAAAAGAATAAGTATTATATAGAAAGAGGATCAGATTGTCGATTCGAATGGAACGTCTCATTGTTCAAGTTCGCCAAACCTTAGCACCGTATATGAAGCCCTTAGCTATAGTATGTATAGCTATAGCTAGCTTCAGAGAGGCTGATGTTAAAGCGAAATGCTTTATCACTTAACTTATATTATAGTTAAGTTATTGGTTTTATTTATCGGTATTTATCGGTTATCTGTTGAAATTTACTCTTCAATTTTATACATAGTGCAATAATAATCTACGTTATTATCTTGCGATGTCAAAGAGACGAGATGAGATGAAACGAAATGGCTGTATTTTATATAATACTAAATTGTTTTCATTATTTTACATACTGCAGGCTGTGGGATTATATAATCCATAAATATAGTAAATACGCGATATAATATATATGTAGTGCATTAAAAATTCGAAATCCAATATGTAAAGTGGCTGCAGAATCACTGAGGTGCATTATTTTTACGAGATAGGTATATTCATTGACTCGAAATTGATTAGAAAAAAATCTGAACGTACATATATAAATGGCATAGTTCTTGGCATAGTGGGTTGAAAATTTGGATTTTTTTCTCAAAATTTTATTAATTTTCATCCGAGGTTTTCCCACTGATATATATACACACATTTCCTTCATCTATTGTTCTTATCTTTTTTATTTTCTCGATTTCTATAAATGATCCTTTGAATCAGACTCATCATCATCATCATTATTATCATTATTATCATAATCATTAGCTTTTGTTGCACTCGGGGTCTTACAATATACACGTACAGCCGTAACTGTATTCTGTGTAGCGAGGATAAGGACACGAACAGATCGAGTGGTTGGCGGCAGGATCGTGTCACGTATACGTATATATACACCTATAGATATATATACGTACTATATATATATATATATATATATATATACACACATCTAATACATAATGTAATACATAGTTATATTACGCGCTGCGACGGCACGTACCCGTATTTCATTCTACTCGTGTACACACACATATATATAGTAGTATATTATGTACTGGGTGGCGCCTTACAATTTATACCAATATATATATACACCCATATCGATACGATTTTCAGACACTTTTATACTGTCACACACTGACTGATCTTAAAGCCCATAGGTACTATAATAGTATAGGTATAGGTACAGCAAAGTATACTAAAGTTGATTTATACCCTGATACCTAGCAGAGCACAAAATTTCATTTACTTCAGCGAGATGTTTTTTTTTTTCGCATGTATATAGATACGTGATCGGAATTTTTTTTTTTTCTCATCTCTCAAACAAACGCATTTTTTCTTTATTATTATTATTATTATTATTATTATTATTATTATTATTATTATTATTATTATTATTAATAGACGACTACGAAACTATATATGTGTCTGCAATTGGGGTTCTCCTATATAATTTGAAAGAATTTTTTTTTTTTTTTTTTTTTAACAAGCTTATTTTATTTTATTTTTTTTTCTACTTTTTTTCTATTCTTATTATCTTGTCGCTAATTTAATTGGCAGTACCTATAGTCTGTCCTATATAGCGTCACGTGTTACGAGTATATATATATATACGATAATAAAATATAAGTGGGATCATCGGGGTTTATATATGAGGAGGAGGAGGAGTAAAAATATAAAGAAAAGAAAAGAAAATAATGAAACGAAGGAAAGAAAGAAAGAAAATATAGAAGCTATACAGAATATAAATATATCATATATATCTTAACGTATTTTGGCTGAACTTTTGACCAGAGTATATTATATATAGTTTTAGTCTATCGATCGCTTTGAGGATTTTTTTTTGTTTCTTTCAATATCTTATAAGACGTTTTTTTTTTTCTTTATTCATTTGGTTTTTAAATATTTTTTTTTCCCTCATTTTTTTTTTTTTTTTTTTTTTTTAAACGTTTTTTTTTTCCTTACCGAGAGTCAAAAAAATTTTGTTAGAAATGATCCATGCACCCAGCTGATTCAGAGGCTCGATTCCCCGCTGGGTATCTCGATCTTCGAATCGCTCTTCGCCTTTTCACAGAGCAGGTGTGCCGGCAGCAGGAGGCATACTATCGACCACTGTATATATACTTATGTATGTATTTTATATATATATATATGTATTATATATATGCATATGTATACCAACCACTTTCAACTACTCCGAACCTGCGCTACAGGATTCTTAGATCGTTCGTTGGTTCGTTGGTTGGTTGGTTGGTTGGTTCATATATAGACAGGTATAGAGGATGTGTATATATATATATATACATATAGGTATATGTGTAGAAATAAGCCGGCGACGATCTCTACTGCGCCTACCTACGTCGCGACGCGATACGATACGAGACGAGACGAGAGACGATGCGATGCGATGTGGCGCTGCGGTGGATCAACCATTAATATACTTGCTTGTGCCACACGACAGCGCATACGGACGCGTACTACTAATTTACCTGTCATTTACGAGATATATATTATATATATAGAAAACATATACTATATAGATAATTACAGAATTATACACCAACTTGACCATAATGAATTTCCCTTATACCATTTTCGATTTGATTCAAAAATATTTCTACAATTGTAATTTGAAATAGTATATACCCTGAATTTTTTTTTTTCAGACTTTTTGATCGACCCGTTAATTTTTCAAGCCAAAAAACCCCATCAGGTTTCTATATCAATTTTGAGTACCGCCTCATATAGGTACACAGAAAGAAAGGTTGACTTGATTCAAGATATAATTTTGCGGTCCAAAAATGAAGACCGAAATTTTCTCGGATCAAATGAAAAATTTTTTTTCGAACCAAGAAAATTTTCCAAATTTTCCAAATTTTCTTGGCTCGAGAAAAATTTTTATTTGATCCGAGAAAATTTTGGTCTTCATTTTTGGACCGCAAAATTATCTTGAATAAAGAATAATTTTCTTGGCTCAAGTTAACCTTTTTTTTCTGTGTAGGTAGCCTTCGAATTTTTCCGTACATGGATCCTGCGATTCTGAGAAAATGATTAGGTTGCTCACCACGTGGTGGTATAGAAACTAAACGCTCGGTTACTGAATATAACAGATATTGGGAAGTAAAGCTATGGGAACACGAGGGATTTACCAACGTAAAAAGTATAATATAGAACTAGTCTGACTTTTTAACGATTCTCTCTATATATATACACAAGAGAGTCGGAAGAAGCGGTGATCAGCCAGCAGGCCCCCCCTTTCTCACCTTCCTATTTTTCATCTTAAACATTTCTTATTCTTTATTTTTCAATCTTTTTTTTTTTTTTTCATTCTACTGCAGCTTCCGGTTAAATTGACGTTTCGATACTTTGAGTATGATTACTCGCTCGTCGGCGTTGGTGCTCATGCGTTAGAATGAGATATTTTAAAAGGCTCGGCACGCCGCGGTGCTGGGATACTTATATATATATATATATATATACCTTATAGCTATATAGGTATAGGTCAGACCATACAGCTACAGCTATTCCTGCTGATGCTGTAGTAGAATTTCATTATTTCGTTGAGTGTTTTTAAATTGAATTGAAAAACGAACGGTGCAGGAAACTCGTGTATATAACCACACTGCAAGCATTATTACCCCATACCTTTTCCATGTAACATTAATAATTGGAAAAAATAAAAAATAAAAATTAAGAAAAAAATACGTTCCTTATTCTATTCAATTATATTCGATTTCATTCGATGATTACGTTTGAAATGAAAATCTAATGATAAACGATTGATTTATGCATATCCATATCCATATCCACATATTATATTTAGAGAAGAATTTCATTTCTATAATTATTATAATAAGTAATAGTCAAATCGTCGAGGAATAGAAAGATAGATAGAAAGATAGAGAAAGAGAGAGAGAGAGAGAGAGAGAGAGGGAAAATTATAAGCGCGGTTTATTCGAGAGTTAAAAATGATTTGTGATCCTGTCAGGATAAAGGCTGATATACACGTGCATATATAAACCGATAAGATCTTAGTTCTGGGAGGTTGGGTCCAGAGCGTGTCAAACGTATCTGCATCATGACACCTCGCTCCTTTCAGCTACTCGAGCTGTGTCTCTATTTAATTCAAATTTATAATAATAAGAAAAATGAAATTAGAAAAAAAAAAAAAAAAACGATGAAAAGAAGAAGAAGAAGGAGAGGAAGAAAGAAAAGACAAAAAAAACGAAAAAAAAAAAAAAAAAAAAGGAACATATTATGTCTCGAAGCTTTTTTATCCTCGTTTTTATACCTTGTACGAAATCCGCGAGACGCACAATCCGTGCAGAGTTTACTTTCGCCGATAAAATAGCTCTAGAGTTCGACCCTGGTTTGTGTGTTTTATAAGACTGTCTCGAAAAATAGAGCGAGAAAGAGAGAAAGAGAGAGAGAGAGAGGGAAAAAGCTATTCCAAGCTCTCGACCATGTGTATATAGGTATGTGAGATTTCGCGACATTATTAATTTCTCTTATCTTTCTTATCAAATTTATACAACATTTTACTGCCAAGTGCCAGTCATTTAATAAATTCTGTTTAAATTGTGAACGGAAATAAAAAAAATAAAGAAAAATTCAAATACGAGCGTGTGATTGGATGATTTAATTAATAGATTAGATTTATGGGAAATTAGTTATCCGATGATAGACAAGGGTTTGACAAACTTGTGGGTATAGAGACGTAGATTAGTCATTTATCTACGACTAGGTATATCTACATAGTTTATACGTTTACCTCAATACTATGTGTATACCTATAAGGTATATATTGCTACCGCGCGAGTTCTGCAGCAGCAGCAACAGCAGCGTTACTCCGCGAGAAACTGCGAGGCTCAAATAGCGTTGACAAACTTCCTGCTGCCAGAGGTAGATCTGAAATTTACATGAACCTGTATAGGAGGTTGAAGAGGAGCCGCCGAAACTGAGAGAGTAACAGAGATGTACGTATAGAGAGCATGGGAGAGAAGCATAAACGAAACAGAGAGAGAGAGAGAGAGAGAGAGAAAATCAGGAGCAAGAGAAACCCTGGTAGTTACATTCCGCGGGAAATCCTTACGCCATGTACAGACTAGCGAATAAGAGAGGAGAGAAGCGAAGGAGAGAATGAGAGGAGGAGAGAAGATCCTGTGATAAACAGGACGTCTGCTCAGGTTCCCACGGGAAATGCAAAGGCTGTCTTACTCTTACTCTCGGCTGGGCTTATATATACCTACGTAGCGAGACGAGAAGGAGAAGCGCGAATCTATCTCGTGTCTTATCATACGAATATCTCTCCCTTATTTTATACATATCTAGGTATATGTAGGTGTATAGGTATAGGTACTAGCAGAAAAATCGCGGTTTTGTTAACCGAACCTGTAATAAGTTACGAAACATAAATTTCCGCCTCGTTATACATATATGTATGATATTAGATAAGACTTTAATAGGAGTAATACGATACGATACGATACGATACGTACTTTGGATTTAAAGCTCTGAAATTATTGGGGCTGGTTTGAAGTATGTACATACATACTATCGAATTTTAAAAGTTCCGATCGGTAAAAAAAAAATTCGAATTCGTTGATTCAGAATTTTCAGAAACGTTGAAATTTAGAAAATTGAAAATTATATCGCGTTTAGAAGGAAATGATGATTTTTTTTTTTTTTTTGTTTCAGTTCAGCGCAACGCCTTGTATAGGTACACAGAAAGAAAGGTTAACTTGATTCAAGACAATTTAGCGGTCCAAAAATGAAGACCGAAATTTTTGATTTGATCCGAGAAAATTTCGGTCTTCATTTTTGGACCGCTAAATTGTCTTGAATCAAGTTAACCTTTCTTTCTGTGTACCTACTATTATACATATATATCTATAAATTTACGTAATATACATCGCATGGAAATTCTATTCCCTAAGGAATTTGATAATAAGTGAAAATGGAAACTTAGCTTGGTTTTTGCACGTCATATACCCTAGGGCGGTGTGTTTCCTCAGGGTTTATTATTTCGCGTAACTTCGCGGTGGTTGCGGGTGGATAGGTAGGTAGGTAGGTAGGTAGATATATGATCGTTTATTTCCTCTCTTCTTATCACTTTTCTCTGAAATCCCTCGTGATTCTGATCTATACTGCAAAAAAAAAAATATACCTTCTTCCCATTTTACCTACGCACATACATGTATATAATATAGTATACCTATTTGTTTGCAGAGAATGGACCCTGTATACTAAAAAGACGTGAGATTAAAGCATGAAGATATCAATCTGACTCAGGAATTTATTTATAGCCAATCGTTTTCAGTTTATGACTATATTATATTTATATATATATATATATATATATATATATATATATATAAAGATATGCACAGTAAGAAAGGTTAACTTGATTCAAGATAATTTTGCGGTCCAAAAATGAAGACCGAAATTTTCTCGGATCAAATAAAAATTTTTCTCGAACCAAGAAAATTTTTCAAATTTTTCAAATTTTCTTGGTTCGAGAAAAATTTTTATTTGATCCCGAGAAAATTTCGGTCTTCATTTTTGGACCGAAAAATTATCTTGAATCAAGAATAATTTTCTTGGCTCAAGTTAATCTTTTTTTTTTTCTGTGTGAGAAAAAAAAAAAAAAAAAAACAAAATTCCAAATATTCAAAAATCTTTAAATCGAATACTTATACATGAAATTATAGATATATGTACAAAAAATATGGAATAGAATCGAAAAATTGATGAATCGAAAAGTTACAATAATGAAACAAGTCTTCGCCATTTAATAATTTAACAGATTTTGTATCATTTTTTTTTTTTTTTTTTCCCCTTACTTTTCATGTAGAAGTAATTTGTAAATCCACTGCACGTACTATGTACGTATATATATATATATGTATGTATGTAATATACGGTAGCTAAAACAGGTCAGGTCGTATATAAAGAGTATAATAATATATCTGGTAGGTATATATATATCTATATATATATATATTATATGTAACGTACCTACATAAAAGTGAGCCAGACCGCGTCTTACAACATGTAGTACTTCACGTCGGTACATACTACAAGCAAGAGAAAAGTCATGTTCGTATGATCGATGTGATTGATATCCCTGTACTGACGTCAACGTATAATATGTTATAGCTGCAGGTAGGTATATATATAAAAACGTTCGCGTATATATAACTCCGAGTTTCGTTACTGCAACCGATATATATATATATATATATACATAGTATATAATATAAATCAAGTAGGTATACACGATATTTTTATATAAAAATGTTAAAGATCGATAAAGTATGAAGAAACAAGAAAAAAAAAAAAAAAAAAAAAATGAACAAATTCCCAAAATTCTTGACTTATACGTTAATTAATTAATTAATTAATTAATTAATTATCTACGAACGCCGAAGGGATAAATCTGATGAAATGGGTAGGGGAGGAGGGTAGAAATAAATCTGAAAATAAATCCTGGCAAAGTTTGGCGCAGGTAAACAGGATGAAATTCCATTCCGATGGGGCAACTAGCAAGTGAGCGCAAGTGTAGAGGAAGAGAGGAAAGAGACTGTGTAGGTATAACGTCTATTCTCTTTGCCGTTTGATCCCGTTGCGGTCGAAGAGTCAGAAGAGAGAAGAGAGGAGATTCGAGCCTGCAGCACAGATCCTTCGGGATAATTATTCCATTATTCTAACCCCGAGCGTGTTTTAATTCGAGCTTATTTGGGGCTTCACTGCCTCTGAAATAGACCCCTAGTTCAGGACTCTGGGTGCTGCGGGTTCACGGCTCAGGTTCAAAAGGGAGAGAGAGAGAGAGAGAGAGAAATTCACCACCAATTTCTCACCCCGGATATTAAAACGCCCATTCTACAAACCTGGACTACTATACCCTCTTCTCTTCTCTTCTCTTCTCATATCATCTCATTTACTCCACGTTCTTCGTCATAACTAGCTATTTTCACGTAAACAACGTATCATGCCGACCTCACCTCACCTCACCTCACTTGACTTGACGAAGAAATTAGGGATCGAAATTCCCTTTTTCCCTAATTATTGAAAACCTCGATCTAATATACGCCGAACTAAAATACGAGCAATTAGAATGAAAAATTGATCCCACCAAAATTAGTCGTAATTTATTTTTTTGTTTATTTATTTTTTTTTTTTTTACGCACAAAATTTTGGGTCTAATGTACCATATAAAACATTTCTATATATATTTATAATATTGATATTATATTGACGGGCGTGAATTGAACGTTTTCAATTCCCATGGGATGTCCAGTGGGGAGTTTTTTTTTTTTTTTTTTTTTTTTCTTTTTTCTTTTTTTATATTTTTTCCGGTCTATTTGTAGTTCAGTTTATTGTGTTCTCTTCTATTTCTACTCTGTATATACACGAACTATGTATATCGAAGTTCGTCGGTGTGAATCGATCTCGTAAATCTGTGAATATACCCGTAAATCCGGTATATCACGGATTATAGAATATATTTGGAAAATCTGCAACTGCAATACCGCGGGCACAATCGTTATATGGCTGGCCTATCTGCTGCCATAGAATTTTCAATATCTATATAACATACCTATGTATATTAGTATTATACTCAAACCACTGCTGCACATTCAGCACGCGTGGTAATAGGCTAAAAAAAATATATCTGATCGCTTCCGTGTTTCCTCCAATCAAAGTTCACAACCCCCTATAGGTATATATACTTTTTTTTTCCCTCGTCGACCGCAGGATGCATATTATACAGTATATTATCACATAAAAAATTCTAAATAAAATTCTTATTTTCACGTATTTTCACAGTACCTACATAGATGGTTTGAAAATAATAATAATAATATTATTACAGTTGAAATAATTTTAGAGATGTATATTAGGGTGTGCCAAAAAATAAAAAAATAAAAAAATAAAAAAATTCAAACGCGCATCAACATTCTGGTAGAGCATCTCAAATAGAATATCTCAGCCAAATATGAAATCTTAATATTGATATTTAGAACTGCCTATTTTAGTTACGAATTTTAGTTACGAATTTTAGTTACTGAAATAGGCAGTTCTAAATATCATTATTAAGAGCTCATATTTTACTGAGATATTCTATTTGAGATGCTCTACCGAAATTTTGATACGTGGTTGAAAAAAAAAAAAAAAAAAAAAAATTGTTTTTCCCAGAGTCATAATATGACTCCATGACGTTATGACTGAATGTTTATAGGCGAATATCTCTTAATCGGTGAGAGTTAGGAAAATTTTATCTTAGTACTTTTTTATAGAGCGTGAAATTTACTATAAGAATCTGTCTTCAGATAGTTTCTAAATCAAGCCGCTTACGAGAAAAAAAACAATTCAAAAATTTTCCGATTTTTTTTTTTCACATGTCTATTCAAATCAAAAATGGGAAAAATGAGTTAGGCAGTTCTAAATATCAATATTAAGAGCTCATATTTGGCTGAGATATTCTGTTTAAAATGCTCTACTGGAATATTCATGTGCGTGTGAATTTTTTTATGTATATGTGTATATATATATATATATATGTATGTACTTATATTATATTATATGGCCTTTATACGCGGATGCATTAATAAAACGCAGACCCTGCTGTTGTTGTTGGTTGATATTTACATACTCTATATATATATATATATATATATGTAAAGGTAGATATTATATTATATACCTATATATCTGGTATAGTTACGTATACAATACGCAAATATACGTATATAGATGGGTAAAAAAAGAAAAAAAAGAAAAAAAAAAAAAAACATGCTTCGCCCTTCGTATCGTACGTCGAAATTCGTTTTCGGTTTGATCGATCTATTGATCGATTTCTCTCTTTCCACACAGATATCTATACCTTTCTTGTTCCTCTCTCTATCGTTATACGAGCTAGCGTTGTATTGCTCGGTCTGTTTTTTTATCGGTAAAACCATTAGCGAAAAATATTTCGACTTTACTATATAGTAGTACTATATATATATACAATATGTAGATATATAGGTACTATACCTATATATCTGTGGGAAAATTTTTAGCCTCGATTATACCGGTATACCGGATAATATGCGCGACGAGACAAAGCTTTTCATTCGTTATTTCCGGGCTACGGAATATGGGGCATATATAGGTATTTTATACTATACCTTGTTTCACACGTCACGATGTTATACGTTTGTATAATATAGTATGGTTTAATTTTTCATTTATTTATTGATTTTTCATTCCATAAGTTATAATATTGAATTTTTTTTTTTTTTTTTTTTCATTTTTCTATATTCTTCTGGTTTTTCCAAAATATTTGAAATCGTATTGAAATGTTATTATTTAAATTAATAAATGTATAATTTTATGTTTCAGGTAAGACTCGTTTATTCTATACTATTACATAGTATATTTAAACCACGCAGAGATCTTCGAGAATTATATGCGAGTGAGTTAAATTTCTGAGTTCAATATTAATGGAGAAAAAAAAAAAAAAAAAAAATTCAACTTGATTAATTTTCTTATTTTTTTTTTTTTTTCTTGTTCGCAATTAATTATGTAATAAAATTGAAAATGTCGCGAATTGCGGATTTTTTTTTACTTTAGAATAGGAATTTTTTTAAAGAGCTCGATGTCGAACGGTGATAAAACGGAGGTAATCTGTTCTCTTAGTGGATATTTAAAGATTTAAATCCCAAAGGTATTTAAGAAGAGAAAATGACGGAGAAAAGAAAAGAAAAAAAAAAAAAAAAAAAAAAAAAAATTAATTTTATTCTCCGCGTCGTTATTGCGGCAGGTGGGAAATCCCGATATGACTTCATCTCCATAATACCATGGGAATTCTACGAAGCATTTCTATTCAATGTCGGTTTTCTAAAATCTGTTTTTCACCGTTAATATAAATCAAAGAACCAAAACTGCACTTCGTTATCCTGTATGATAACACGTATTGTATCAAAGTTGGCCATAAAAAAAAAAAAAAAAAAAAAAAAAACTGAAAAACTGTACAGGATATAATAATTGATAATTCGAGACGCCTATAATTCCCATAAAAAAAAATAAATAAATAAATAAATAAATAAATAAAAAAAAACTATTTCCCTCGTATCATATGTGAATATCAAATTTGTTGGAAGACCTACCGAATTCGTATTCAAGGAATTAGGGTATTAAACGTTTGATATATCGTTGAACGGAAAGATGAAAAAATAAAAAAAATAAAAATGGATGAAAAATGAAAAACTGAAAAAAGTAAAAAATCGAAAGAAAAATTGATGAATTATTAACCTCGGCTCGAAGAGATATTATAGGTAGATACCTATATATATACATATATATAATATACACACATGTATTCAACCTTTTTGAACACATGGGGCTTTAAGAAGTGATTTTTACGCGTGTGGGTGTGACGTTAATGGCTAAAAACGATGCCGCGCCGTTGTATAGAGATGATGGAAAAATAAGAAAAATAACAAGAAGAAGAAGAAGAAGAAGAAAAAGAGGAAGAAGTTGATGAATGGGTGCTGACTCCCGTCACGTGGCATCTTATCCTTGTATACATAGCACAATATGCTGCCTTATACTTTAATACATACATACATACATATAAATATAATATAATATATATGTATATATATTAATATAACGTATAGCGGCTATATAATCCTAACCGTCAGAGAAATTCTTCCGCTATCTCACGCGCGTACCGCGTGCCATTGCCGTTATCGTATATAGTATATGGTATGCTCGGTGGCCCAGATTTAGTTTTTATAGAATTGAAAAAAAATAAAAAAAAAAATAATAAATAAATGAACAAAAAAAAAAATAAAAATAAAAAATAAAAATAAAAAACGAAAAAAAAAAATAATATATTTTTTATTTTTATTTTTATTTTTTACTATTTCTTATTTAATTATTTTTTCATCATTTTTCGATATAATTCATTAAAACTTGTATATTAGGATTATATTAATACATGCGATAATAGATGAATTTATTTTTTATTCTCATTCAATTTCGTATTATATTTAGGTATATAAATACCGCGAATCTTGTTTTATATACGCAAATATGAGTATATATCGCCTCTATGTATAATATTATTCCACTCTCGACGACGACCTAGCTTCTCTCTTATCTTCTTTTCTAGTCTTTTTTTTTTTTTTTTTTTTTTTTTTTTTTTGCGTTCCAACGCATTTACGACGAAGCTACTATGCAGGGAAATGAGTATTCCGGTGTACCCTATATGCATATATATATATTATACATACTATACATATATATATATATATACATACAGAAGCTGGAAACTGCATCTAATTTTCTTTTCTAATTCGCTCGCGGTTTATTAATCGAGAAAGTTTTCCACCCATCGAGTCGATGAGCAGCTATACTATGAAAGAAAATCGAGTTTCATTACCTATACTCGGGGATTTAGAGAATGGTGTAAAAGCAATTAAGTTCACTCTTAATACGTTTTTTCATTTTCTGTATACATACTATGTGTATACCTATATATACTATGTAGAGATTTTTCACCCTTTTTTTTTTTTTTTTACCGCTTTTCTTTTCGCAGACAGAAAGGTACCTATTTTTTTTTTTTTTTTTTCTTGCCAACTATCGTTAATCGATATTATATTATATCGTCATAGGGATATAGAATGAAAAGAGAAAGAGAGAGAGAGAGAGAGAGAGAGAGAGAGAGAGAAAAAAAGATACTTTTAGCTACGCAGGCATATATATAAAATTTTCCAAATTTTCTTGGTTCGAGAAAATTTTTGATTTGATCCGAGAAAATTTCGGTCTTCATTTTTGGACCGCAAAATTGTCTTGAATCAAGTTAACCTTTCTTTCTGTGTATATATAGAATTAAATTTCTTCAAGAATGCGTTTAATTGCAATAATTATCCAAGTGCTTCTTATTCTTCTTTTCCTTCTCTTAGATTAAAACCGTAAAAAAATAAAAATAAAAAAAAAAAAAAAAATTGCAATTTTCACTTGAACTGCTGCGACTTCGACCCCCAGCGTTGCATCAAACGGCGTGGTGGAAGATGGAAAGGGTCGACGCCCGTCGTCGCGATGTTGTGCTGTCCGTTCTTTCGTTCGTTAGTTTTTTATTTTCTTCTTTTTTGGAAAGTTTTCTTTTTTTTTTTTTTTTTTTACCTATGACAGGGGTTAGCCGAGATTTATCGGCATGTTTTCTGCGCACAGCTTTAATTTTATAGACGACGACGATGACGCAAGGAAACTCGCGTTTATATAATATATTTTATATTTTCTTTTCATTATATTATATACCTACTCTGATTAGGGACCAGAGATAATTTACTATTTAACCATTTTTTGACAATTCTATAAATAAAAAGTAAAAGAAAAAGAAGAAAAATAAAATAGAATAAAATAATACGAACTGCCAGGGGGGTCATAATTTAATTTTAAACGCGTCTGATCCGAGGAAGCGAAAACCTCATTTACAACGTATATACCTATACAATGTGATATGTTCAAAGCTTCGGAAGCACCGGTTAATCCGATATCTGGTAAGGTATGAGTGTGGGTGGTGCTGGTAAACTTACGATGCTTGTTTCGCACGGATAGTGTCGAGTTGTTAGAGGATAGGAATATAGGAGGAGGGAGGCATGTATATGTATATAGCAAAACCGATGCGACGTCGCGATGTCGCGACGACCCGACGACCTGACGACGCGACGGTTGCATCTAGGTGACGAGCAAGTAAGTCGTTCAAGGCTTTATGGATTTTCAATAAAAATAAAAAAAATCAAGTTTTCTTTTTCTCAACGCGCGTTGCTATTCTCCGCATAGTAGCTTTTACAAAGACTCGTATACCTACTATATACACATTCTCGCATCTTTTGATTTTATTTTACAATTCTTTATTCTAGTCTTCTTCTCTTATTTAGTACCTACGTACCTATACCTACCATCTAATGCTACAGAATTATAAAAAGATCCGATTTTTTAATTAAATATTAGCTCTTACGCCAGAGGATCTAATTATTATTCCCTTTCTTCGTTGGTGTCGACTTTTTTCTTTCTTTTTTTTTTTTTTTTTTTTTTTTTTTTTACATCTCATTTTGTCACAGTTAAGTAAAGTAAAGTAAAGAAAAAAAAACTGAATAATTGCGTTAAAATTTGAAGTTTCAATCTTTATTCTCACCCCAATAAAAAAAAAATGTTAACGAATTTTTAGGGAATTTCATAGTTTGCCCAGTAAAAAAGAAAAAAATTCTAGATTTAGGTACGTAGTTTTTTTTTTTTCTCCTAATTTCAACAAGATTCGTTGGTTTGGACAATCAAACCAAAAATGAAAGAAAAAAAAAGGAACTTTAATTTCTTATAAAAAAAAAAAAACTCGAGAAAAAATTCAAATTTCCCTAAAAATTTGTAGGACTTTCAATTTTATTTATCATGAAAATGAAAAAAATAGACGTTTCACGGACTTCTTTGCTCCGGGGTATCACGACATGCGGTATCTGAACCCCTCTTATATCTTCGGATATAATAAGTCGATATGCGATCTCGCGTTACCAATTAAGGGAGCCGAGTATAATACTTAGCCATCGGGGTGATCAGGGAAGAAACTGTTCGCCCCGTTCGCTCGATATTAGTAATGCGATAAGCGTAGGCTTTTGGGGTTTGATATGGGGTTACATTGCGTTACCCTTACCCCACGTAATTTAAACGATCTGTAAAAAATCTCCTCGGCTTTTTACTCGGATAGTATATATATCTACCCTGTATGTACATACTTACCTATTATTGCCAGTAATTTGACAAAAAAAAAAAAAAAAAAAAAAAGCGAGAAGATTTTTCTCGCCCATTCTCGGGCTTGTAGCTTTTTTTTTTTTTTTTTTTTGTTCTCCCTATTTCTTTATTTTTCGAGAATTTAATCCGATCATTTTTTATTTTCCTTTTCTTATATACCTCATTTCACAATATTTCAAACAAGGTTAAATCATCTCTGAGCTCAGTTTATGTGATATAATAAATATATATTATATACCTACTTATGTTATTATTGTTTTAAGTAAGTAAGTAGGTGCTTCGCATAAGCTACTTCTTTCTTGGGTTATTATATACCTATAGATACATACAGAGATGTTCTGTGGAAACCGGTCAGTCTGATGGAGGCGCACTTACTTTTTTTTCGTCAATGACAACGCTGTCAAAGCGATCTACTGATTTTTCATATGCCTATGACTGATACCTTCAGTCGACATAGCGGAAGCTGTCACGTCGTAGGTTATGAACTGTCATATTAGAATAATGTTTAATTGAATTATTATTAATAATAATAATTGATAATAATTATTAATAATTATTAATATCAATAATTATTAATATTATTAGGTTTGATTCTTATTAATAATAATTAACAATATTATTAGGTTATAAATAATTGTCTTGGTGAAATTTAATCATTAATAATTATTAATACTTGTTATTGATATTATTAGGTTTGATTATTATTAATAATAATTATCGATATTATTAGTTGCAATCGAGCATTGCTTCGGTGACTGACTGACCCGTTGCATCTTTTCGACAAGTAGGGTTACGAACATAGCGAGGTGAATATCTTCATCGAGCATACAATATTGTGTAATTAAATTGTGATATCGTTCCTAATGAAAGGGTTATCTATTTCTGATTGCAGATTTCAATTTATGTTTATTTCAAACATTATTAGGTTATCAATAACTGTTTTGGTGAAAATCACACGTCTGGTAGTAATAAAGTTAATAAGGCAATAGCATACGATATTGATTCTTTATGAATTCGTTTCAGGTGTGAATTTCTCTTCATTTGCTACTTTATTCACAACCGGGTATTCCTTCGGTGACTGACTGACCCGTTGCATCTCTTCAACAAGTAGGGTTACGAACAAAGTGATGTGAATATCATTCATCGAGCAATATCGTATCGATTCAGTGGAAGTGTTTCATCCTATGAGGCATCTCCGCTGAATGAAACAATACTCTACAGGTCTTCTCAGCCTGATAAGTACGAAAACAGTCCTGCATAAGCGATGTGTTGGTCCATCAATGCGTGTTCAAGTTTCATCGAGTGAAAAATGAATTTAAATTATTGTTCCCATTGTTCCCATTAGCTTGTTCCTCATCGTCTCACAGAATATTGAGCCACTCTCGACGCTGGCTTTTTCCCGTTTTCTTCGAGTAGTCATAGTACTAATATGGGTTGTTACAATATTCCGCACGGTATCCATCGCTGGACGCGGTGGTCCCGGATTCTTCGCAAAACCATGTTCACCCTTTCTTCGACAGCGTTATTAAATTGTTATTTATTTTTTTTTTTTTTTCCTATTTCCTTCACATGTATTACGAATTATTAAATTTTATTGTTATAACTGAATAAACCAAAAATTGTGTGGAATTTTAGAAAATTTACTTTATTACTACCAGATGTGTAGATTTCATCAAGACAGTTCTTTGTAATCTAATAATGTTTGAAATAAACAGATATTGACATTTGCAATGACTTTAACACTACTAATCAATAATAATAATTTATCACTACTTATCTATGAAATAGTATCGTATATCGTTGTATTATGAACTTATTACACAATATTGCATATTATATTGCTCGATGAATGGTATCCACATCGTATGTTCGTAACCCTATTTGTCGAAGAGATGCAACGGGTCAGTCAGTCACCGAAGGAATACCCGGTTGTGAATAAAGTAGCAAATAAAGAGAAATTCACACCTGAAACGAATTCATAAAGAATCAATATCGTATGCTATTGCCTTATTAACTTTATTACTACCAGACGTGTGATTTTCACCAAAACAGTTATTGATAACCTAATAATGTTTGAAATAAACATAAATTGAAATCTGCAATCAGAAATAGATAACCCTTTCATTAGGAACGATATCACAATTTAATTACACAATATTGTATGCTCGATGAAGATATTCACCTCGCTATGTTCGTAACCCTACTTGTCGAAGAGATGCAACGGGTCAGTCAGTCACCGAAGCAATGCTCGATTGCAACTAATAATATCGATAATTATTATTAATAATAATCAAACCTAATAATATCAATAACAAGTATTAATAATTATTAATGATTAAATTTCACCAAGACAATTATTTATAACCTAATAATATTGTTAATTATTATTAATAAGAATCAAACCTAATAATATTAATAATTATTGATATTAATAATTATTAATAATTATTATCAATTATTATTATTAATAATAATTCAATTAAACATTATTCTAATATGACAGTTCATAACCTACGACGTGACAGCTTCCGCTATGTCGACTGAAGGTATCAGTCATAGGCATATGAAAAATCAGTAGATCGCTTTGACAGCGTTGTCATTGACGAAAAAAAAGTAAGTGCGCCTCCATCAGACTGACCGGTTTCCACAGAACATCTCTGTATATATATTAGTTGACTTCACAGACGCGTGCTTCGCTTATTAGTCACCCCAAAAACCCAAAAATAATAATGAAATTAGGAATGAGAAGAAGAAAAAAAAAAAAAAAAAAAAAAAAATAATGAGAAGAAAAATGAACAGGGGTTCGTAGGCCGGAAATGCATCGTGTGTGTTTCGGCTTTGGGGTTTCAGATTTACTCTGCACCCTTCTTTCGCCAGGCTTCAATTCCTTAATTAATTAGACGAATTATCGGGTTACGATATATATATATATATATATTATTATATTTTCAACATTTTTACAATTTACAAAGTATAATATGAACATATATATATATATATATATATATTAATTATTATGGATAATAAATTCGCGTTATTATACAGAGACCGGAAGTTAGTATGATAAATGAAGCTATATCAACGTTTAGTATATAAACAAAGTATGTGCGTTAGTACGTTAGTCATCACGCACTGCACAAGTATAATCTAAAGGATTTTCAAAATAGATATCGCAAAACGAGAAAAAGAAGTAAACGAAAAAGAAAAAGAAGAAGTTGCAGCTGTGCGCCAAACGCACTATGTCAGTTGGAAATATATAAATTCTGCATCAAGAAATAGGCCGAGGAAGGGGGAAGAGAAGGAGGATGTGGATGTGCTGAGTTAACACAGAACCGCGCATATTTCGCTTTCCACAAATTCCAACACACTTTATTCAAATTTTAGCTGTTTTCAAAATTAGCCGAAAAATTAAACAATTTTTTTTTGTTTTTAAGTAAATTATCTTATCTTCCTATACCTCAAATTTTTTCAAAAATTTTTCGAAAAAAAAAAAAAAAAAAATTTCTTATGACGAATAAAAATTTTCATCTGATTTCATTTTAAAATCAAGTCTCTCGATCGTTTCTTTTATTTTATTTACTTTTTTCTTTTTCTTTTCGAATGGGTAAAAATTATCTTTTCGTAACGAATAGACCGCAGTTTGAAAAAAATTGTTCAATTCGAATATGTAGTTCGAAGAATGATAAATTGATTTTGAAAATCGCGAAACAAATTCTGTGGCTTACACCTGTACGTATGGCGTACTATATATTATATTCTGGGTCGAGAAAGGTTCGTTGGAATTTAGATCACGACTCGAGGCTAACTCACCGGTGGGGTTAATCTTGTCCGTATTGTTTATCGCGATTTTTTTTATTTTTTTTTTTTTATTTTTTTTCTACTTTTTTTCTCCCGAATTTGATAAAGCCCTCGGTTTCACCTGGCTCCGTATACGTCGGGTGATATATAAAAGGCATTTACTACAATCACAGCGTAAATTTTAATCGCAAGGGATATGAAAAAATCCGCAAATTTATTTCCTCGTATTCCTATATTGCCATATTGGTTACATTTACATACCTAGGTAGGTATAGGTATGATATTATGTATCACCTATATACCTATACCTGTATAGGTATGCGAAAATGAATTTTTCGCCATTTCTGATCCCTCGTATTAACGCAGCTCCACGGCTCGACACAATCAGTCATTAACTAATAACGCGGGAATTAAGCACGTCGACGAGACAGAAAAGCCCTTTCAAATCCGCGCAGCATATGTATTAGCGATAATTGAGAATGATTTACGACTATAATATAGATATGTATCTGTCCCCAAAAAAAAATTTTTTTTTTTTTTTGTTCTTTTATCCTTCGCTTTTTGCACTTTCCCACCTTTCTCTCTATCTCTCTCTCTCTCTCTCTCTCTCTCTCTCTCTCTCTCTGTGTGTGTGTTAAAAAATAAAAAATAAATAAATGCGCCAACGAAGTCTTATATAATCAAGACACAAAGTAAACTTTTAATCAAAATTCCAAGCGGTAGAGCTCGATTATTTATTCAGTTTTATCGCCGAAAGCGAAAACACGGGAGTGACGCCCGGACCCCAAAGATATGACACAAGAAAGTAAAACAATATATTTTCATTTCACGTTATACATAAGTAGCGATTTTTTTTATATTTGATAACGCGTTCTTTTTTTTTTTTTATTTATTTTTATACATATATATAATATAAATTGTCGCTTTCGGGGAAATTTCATGATTATAATTTTGAGATTATAATTTCGAGCGAGTTGCTAAACGCGCTCTAACGATTCTAGCCATGGCCAAAGTGCGCGAAAGACGAGTCTCGTCGCGGCCGTTTATCACTAACAAAGTGCAATTTGTATCGCGTCACGGTTCGGCTCGTGGGCTAACTAAGTTTCGAGTCTCTGACTTGGGTTTTCCTCTTGGTACACGCAGGTACGAGGTAGATAGACGCGAGGAGAAAAGCCATGGCAAAAGCTTCATATACCTATATTTATTGCATTAAATAAGAAATAGGTGGAAAATTCAACCCAGTATACCTACCTACCTATATACCTACCTAGGTACTCTGAAAATAATGATTCTTAACTTGAACGATACGTAGAAATAATATCTCGATAACCACCTGTGGATCAAAATTCTAAATCCTGCAAAAAAAAAAAAAAAAAAAAAAAAAAAGAAATCTGTTTAAGGCCCATCCCTAGTCGCCCACCTCCTTTTGGCGAAATGTGTTACATTTCGATTATTATCCAAGCTCAGGCGTCAAAAACGCAAAAAAGGCCAACTTAGCGCAAATTCTATTTCAATTCCGAACACATACGTCCAAAAAAATTTTCGTTTCGTGTGAAAATAGAGTCTAAATACCGATTTTACATTGTGTCGAATTCGTAAACATTCGTAAACATTCGACACAATGTAAAATCGGTATTTAGACTCTATTTTCACACAAAACGAAATTTTTTTTGGACGTATGTGTTTGGAATTGAAATAGAATTTGCGCTAAGTTGGCCTTTTTTGCGTTTTTGACGCCTGGGCTCGGATAATAATCGAAATGTAACACATTTCGCCAAAAGGAGGTGGGCGACTAGGGATGGGCCTTAACGACTATTTTTATTCCACATTTGCTTTTACGGACTTTCCGGATTTCTGACTCTCCGTTTCCTCCATCCAATCTTTTCGTATTCGAATTATCATGGTTTAAGGTCAGAAATTGATAACCTCGGGAATTATTAAAATTCGCAATATACTATTTCCGGTTTTTTTTTTTTTTATCAAATCCACGAGAATTTTCTAACTTTCGTTTAGAATCGGGTTCGAACTTTTAGAGCGGGTCGAATCTCAGTCGACTTTTTTTTTTACCCTTTAAGTTTCTCCTTTTTATTCATTCGCACCTTGTTTTTTTGTTTTTTTTTTTTTTGTTTCTTTATTACTTCGTTTCTCGAATTCTTGTTTTCGTCCACTTATTTCAGCCCTTATTGTTAGACGCGATGCAGCAGTAACTGGCGGAGAATAAAGGTGAAAAAGGAAGGGAAGGGAAGAAGGGCAGAGACGTATAGGTATGAATTATATTTCCGTATACGGCAAATTTAATGGGATCGAGCTAAGGCTGACTCGGAATACTATCTGATATCTGCAATATACCTCGATGCTCCACTGCTTGCTATGCACTCAGTGTATATAGTTACCCTATATATATATAACTACTGCACAGCTCCTTGATACGTTATACACCATACTGTGCTCGATGCTACAGCGATTCAATTCAATTGAAACCGCGCGTAATTTTGCAGTCTAATAAAGACAGAGATAGGTACAAACAGAAATAGAATTAGAATTAGAGACAGAGAGAGAGAGAGAGAGAGAGAGAGAGAGAGAGAAAATTACAAGAAACAGATAGCAGAGTCAATCTCATAAAAATACTTAACTACTTTGATTAATTAGAAATGTGATAAAAACTGAAAATTGATTGAATGTTTTTTTTTCTGTTCTCCGAGGATAAATAGACAGCCTGTAGTATGTAAAATGAAAACAATATAATATTATATAAGATACAGTCATATTTCTTCGCCATTTCGTTTCATCTCATCTCATCTCGTCTATTCTACATCGCAAGATCATCATACCGTAAATTCTAAAGCATATACGTATATACACGTCTATTCGCGGCTTTAGCTCGCTCTTTGATATTACCTGCATGCATTTTATACAGACTAATCACAATGCAGCCATAAATTTGTGATAAAAAAAAAAAAAAATTGCAAAATTTTATCAATTTTCATCTCAGGTTCAATCATACACAGAAAAAAAGGTTAACTTGAGCCAAGAAAATTATTCTTGATTCAAGATAATTTTGCGGTCGAAAAATGAAGACCGAAATTTTCTCGGGATCAAATCAAAATTTTTCTTGAACCAAGAAAATTTGGAAAATTTTCTTGGTTCAAGAAAAATTTTGATTTGATCCCGAGAAAATTTCGGTCTTCATTTTTCGACCGCAAAATTATCTTGAATCAAGTCAACCTTTCTTTCTGTGTAGTCTATAATTTTCTCGTTTTTTTTTTTTTTTTTATCAAATTTTTTTCAATTTTCAATTTTTATTGTTTAATAACGCGATGTCATTTATCCCATATGTAGAATAATCGATATGTACATTTCTCAATACCCTGTATATATATATATAGGTATATATATATCTATACCTGTACGAATTACACGTGCCTATAGACCTTGCTGATATTTCAGGTATGATGTTTGTATATATGTATATACCTACCTACCTATCTCGGAATTAATCCACGAGCAAATCGTGTAGTTCAGTTCAGATGCACGTGCGTGATTTAATTACTCGTTTGATTTGATTGTGGAATCGAAGTAGGCACGTATGAGCCTAAGACTTAGTCGTGTGTTATAGGTATACCTCTGTACAATATTAACTATATGGTATGTATAGGAATTTAACAAGCGATGATATAGTCATCGATCCTTGTATACATAATAGGTATATAGTATAAATATAATATGTGTTGATAAAACGTAATATTACGAGTCCTTTTGATAATTTCAATTTTTTTTTTTTTTTTTCTTTTATATATATATATATACGATTATTATATTGCATTTGATATAAATAAATAATTTTTAAGTTATTGTTTAAGAGTGGAAAAAAAGTTTTGAATTAACTGTTGAACGAGCATGAGAGGTCAAATTTTGAGTTTGATTTAAGTTTGCGGTGTGTTTAGTAGAGAAATGTAAATAATATGTTATACCCTAGTTAGGTATTCTTTGATGTTCCATCAGAAACGCAGAAACTCAGAACCTCAAATGCATACTACGTTAAAAAAAAAAAAAAAAAAAAAAATTATCCTATTTTCACGTAAATATATCGAAAAGTGGTCCAGAAATGTAGAAAAAAAAAAAAAAAAAAAAAAAATCAGAACGTATCCAATCTAAAAATAAGAACGATATTTAAAACTAAGAGAGAAAAAAGTTAATCGGTTATGTTAAAATAGGATTTAAAAAAAAGTGAGAACCCATTATTCTCGCCCCTTTTTTTTTTTTTTTTGGGCTTAGCTAATTTTTTGTTATCTCTCTCTCTCTCTCTCTTTATTTATTTATTTTACGAGAATTTCATCTGTAAAATTTCTTTTTTTTTTTTCCTTTTGGCTTAATAACGATCTTCTCAAATCTTAATTGAACATTTCTCGCGACGTTTATCGTATCGTTGATATTGTTTACCGATCGGAATAATAATTACATGAATTATTTATCCGATTCTATAATATATATATATACCTATCCTACCTATATATAGGGCCACTATATACGGCATACAGTATTATACAGAATTCATCAAAGTTCGACGACGTTTCTCTTTCAACATCTGTTCTAATCGGGGTAAATGATCATCTCGGAGTTAACTTTGTGCGATATAATAGTACCTACCGAGCAGCAGCAACAGCAGCTATATATTGTGCGGGTATATATACATATATAGTACAGGAGATGCGAATTAACGACCGAGAAGGAAAATCTACCGTGGTTATTTCCGTTTAACGAACGCCTGGAGCTTATACTGCCAGATCTAGGACTAGTATCTATAGAGGTATACCAGAATCGATATGGGATGCTGCAGTTGATTCCTCGATATCAGCGCAAAGATATAACGAATCTTATGTATATGTATGTATGGATGCATAAGACTTGTATAAGACTATAAGGTGGTTCACAATACCCTAGATGGCTTTAATTTTACAATTATGACAATATATCGCGTCACTAATGCCATAAGGTTGTAAGCGCCAAAAAATTATTTTTTTTTTGCGTATATGCCCAAACGATGTTATATGGCACGAAATAGATTTTGCCACCAAAAGCACGAATTTTTTTTTTTTTTTTCTTTTGGCGCTTACGACCTTATGGTATTAGTGACGCGATATATAAGAATCTAAGAATCTACACAGAAAGAAAGGTTGACTTGTTTCAAGGTAATTTTGCGGTCCAAAAATGAAGACCGAAATTTTCTCGGATCAAATCAAAATTTTTCTCGAGCCAAGAAAATTTGGAAAATTTTCTTGGCTCGAGAAAATTTTTGATTTGATCCGAGAAAATTTCGGTCTTCATTTTTGGACCGCAAAATTATCTTGAATCAAGAATCATTTTCTTGGCTCATAAGTTAACCTTTTTTTCTATGTAGAATTCTACAAAGTCAGTATCAGGTTGTATACCTATATATATATATATATATATATATATATATTTCACATCATATATGGGTACCTAGTTTTCGCGATATATTCCCGCCGCAAAAACCCATACACATACATATACACATACATACCCTATACACCGAGGGGTAACAGGCGAAACAATAATTATGAATATTCACGTGACATGGGTAGACTTTATTAGGAGCCACAGCGCGAAGTAGCATCATACTACCAAAACGCGGTGAAAACGCGAGCGGTAATATTGTTGGGTAAATAAATTGCGAGAGAATTAAAAGTTTCAGGCGTGTATATGTATACATTTCTTTTTATCTTGAGTTTAGTCTTTTTTTTTTTTTTCATTCCTCTCTCTCTCTCTCTCTCTCTCTTTCTCGTTATTTCTTCTCTTCTTCTCACTTTCACTTTAACAAAAAAAAAAAAAAAAAAAAGATTATACACATCTATTTATCCTGCGAAGATTTGCGGATGAGAATTTTCGTTCATCTGTATACTGTCTTGTGAAAAAAAAAAGTCAAATTTCCTCTTTTTCTTTTCCTCCCTAAACGCTGTTTTACTTCCCGTTAGGTAATTTAAAAATGGGATAGGTCCAACGTCGGTATACCTAACATGGGGTCAGGGTCATCATCGTCATGCCGTTTAGGCAGCAGGGGCAGCAGCCCAGGCGCAGCAGTAATATTACTGGGATGAAGTCACGTTCGCGTTTCGGTTTAGGACGAATTAAAAGGAAATTTATATTTAGGCTCTGACGTTAGCCTAGCGGTAAAAGGTATATAAAAAATAGATGTGTGCGAGCGCGAGTGGCTACTCTTATTCTTCCGGTTTAATTCTACGTACCGGAAGAACATTGCGGATTAATTAGCACCCGATATACCTATTTAAACCTACCTGGCTCATGGTATATATATATATTAGGGTTCAAAAAAAAAAAAAAAAAAAAAAAAAAAAAATAAAAAGAAATTGCTCTTTGACCATATATAGTATAACTAAATATAAAACAAAAACAAAGAATCTGATCAATTTATCAATTAATTAATTAATTAATTGATTAATTAACTATAGGGAATTTCGGAGTTTTTTTTTTTTTTTTTTTTTTTTTAATTTTTCTTTTCATTTTATTCATATTTCGCGAACCTAAGGAAAGAAAATGAAATAAACTTTATAAGCGTAGGAATAGAGGGTAATCGTTTCCGAGTTGTCGATCGAAAGTTTAGCTAACTAAAAAAAGAAAAAAAATGAGCGAAAGAAGAAAAAAGACAAAAAATAAGAAAAAATCGTGGAAAAAGAGTAAAACAAGAGAGAGAAAGAGAAATAGAGAGAGAGAGAGAGAGAGAGAGAGAGAGAGAAGAAGGAAAAAACAATATTTATCTGTTTGAATCGCGGTGGGTTTATTGTTTTCTTTGACGCTGTTTTCTTTCTTCTGGAATTGTTTGTCGATCTGAAGGGAAAAGTTGAACGAGACATACAATATAGGTATATTATGTAGTATACCTATACCTATACCTATATATCTAAAGCTATAAGATCGTAAACAGGGATATTTCAAGTCTTATAAATATATCGAGCTTGTTTTCGAGAAAGAAACATCGATTTACACCACTTTTACGAATATATGCGTAACATAGTATGTAGTTACATAAATTTATTCTAATAAAAGATACGATTTTATTATCCATTATAATCTCGATTCGATCACTACTTACTATTCTATACACAAATTGCTATTTCAACATCAGTTTTACCCTCGGCGTAATATTATTGACTAATTTGTAAATGTAATTTATCCAATTAATCAGTTGCGACTATTATTTCATTCCGTACAATTATTCTCTCTAGTATATATTATATACTTATATACCTATATATATATATATATATATAGGTGGTTCGGGTTGCATTAATCATAGAATGTAATTCGATTTCACTGCAGCAATATTACATTTTTGATTTATTTTTTCTTTCATATATATATATTCAATTATTATACGTTATATATATTTTAATGTAATAATTTATTTTCATACGAAAAATAAAAAAAAAAAAAATAAAAAAAAAAAAAAATAAATAAATCTAAACTCATGGAGAATAATAATACGCGAAGAAAGTTTCTTCGGAAAAATAAGACGCGCGGTCGTATATATATATAGTAGGGTGGGCCAAAAAAAACTTTTAATTTTTTTTTCTTTAGTTACCATGAAAATATTGTTCAAGATGATGAAAAAAAAATTCTCTGAAAATTTGAGCTCTTAATATTAATATTAAGAGGTGCCTCATCGCGATTTTTCATTTCCCATTTAAATAACACAGGAAATTTTTTTCTTTTTATTTGGAATTTTATTCCGTTTCAACGAATCATCGTGTTGTGAAAATCAATACATATTCTTGTAGGAAATTAAACGATCTCCAAAAAAGGTCTGATGTAATTTTTCGCTAAGTTCACTCGTTTCAAAGTTATTCAAGGTTAAAGTTCAACCTTAAACGGTGTATGACGACTTTTTTTTCGACTTAGCAAAAAATCACATCAGACCTTTTTTGGAGATCGTTTAATTTCCTACAAGAATATGTATTGATTTTCACAACACGATGATTCGTTGAAACGGAATAAAATTCCAAATAAAAAGAAAAAAATTTCCTGTGTTATTTAAATGGGAAATAAAAAATCGCGATGAGGCACCTCTTAATATTGATATTAAGAGCTCAAATTTTGAGAGGACTTTTTTTTCATCATCTTGAACAATATTTTCATGGTAACTAAAGAAAAAAAAATTAAAAGTTTTTTTTGGCCCACCCTAATATATAGCTGTGATATATAGTAGTCAGTTAATGTCGTTGTAAGTTTATTGGCGATTATAAGAAAATGTTAAGACATGAAGGAGACAAAAAATGAAGAAATAAAAAAAATCTCATATAGTATACGTATATATACTATAATAAAGAAAGGAAAAATGGAATAACGAAACTAAACCTTGAAGCCCTCAAGTAAATTGCTCGCAATAGCCCTCGCGGGAGAGATCCTCGCAGCTGAGAGTGAGACAGAGATAAAACGAAAAAAAAAGATGGACCAAAAAAAAAAAAAAGAAAATGGAAACAAAAAAAATAAATAAATAAATAAAATAAAAAAATGGAAAAAAAAAAAAAAAACATAAAAAAACGACGGAGACAGAGACGTTTATTGATCCTGGCCAAGTACCAAACCGTCTTACGTAAGCGCGGAAGTATTATTACATGTATATTGTATACATGTGTGTACGTGTATATAGAATATAGTATATATATATTGTTATATGGAAGAATAATTTTCGATTTGAATATAACGTAACGTTACGTAACGTAACGTAATGCAACGTAACTGAGAGTAGGGCGTCGACGTAAACGTCTGACAAAGACACTTACGAAGACATTTTTTATATACACGATATACAAGGGCTATAAATATATACACTTGTGTTCTTTACACGGGCAAGAAAAAAAAAAGAAGAAAAAAAAAAAAAAAAAAAAAAAAAAAAATACGCCAACGATATACAGGTAACGTGTATTTGTGTGGATTACACGTACTACGCTACATATAGGTATCTACCTATCTGACTACCTACGCCCGTTGCTCCCGGGTAGATGTGTCAACAGATTTTATCGATTTCTATATGAATAGGCTATACATATATGATATAGCAGTTACGTACGTGTCTATATGCTCGCATATATATACAATATACATATATGTGTGTGTATGAGTAAAGAAATGCTTTATCGTCATTATTTTAGGTATAAAAAAGATAAAGAATAAAAAATACAAATTTCCTGCCTTAAAGCAATGTGTGCAGAAAAAAACCACAAATTCCTTTATACTTACTTCAGAGATCAATTAGGCGGTTTTATTTGTCCCTTTTTTTTTTGTTCTCTTTTTTTTTATATATTCATCAAATCTGATCAATATCGCTGGTTTGTACAATTTTTTTTTTTTTTTTTTTTTTTTAAATCGAAAAAATATGGATTGCTAGGGAATAGACGAACCCTTAAACATAATTTCGTCTCCAAAAGTCCAGACCATAACTTTGCGGATTACTATAGAATCGATCTAATTATTGCTTGACAAAATTTGGTGGTGAAGAAATATTGAAAATTGTTTTTTTTTTTTTTTTTTATTTCGTTTCTATATCAAATTTTCGTTGTGCGTTTTATATGTAGGTACGAATTATATAATAGAGCAGGGTGAAATTTTACTTCGAATCGGTAAATTACGTCGGATATGTTAACCATCTATATATAATATGTATTTATATGTATATATATATGGCTATAGGTAAACGTATATATTTTGATGATACCTGCATATCCTCTCGTTTATTTTAACATATTTTAACCCATTTACATGAAATTTTCCTACCATATTATGTACCTTGCGCTGCGCTTCGCGGTTGGTGATGCGGTGTTTCGTTTTCATGAATTATCGAATCTTCGTTTCTAGTTTCTAGTAGTCAGGCCATTAGGACTTCTCGATTACGAAGAGTTTGGTGCCATGCATTTTGTAATTATAGAGAAAGACACGTCCCAAATAAAAAAAAAAAAAAAAAAGAAAGAGAGAGCAAAAAAGGGGGAAAAAAGTCTGAAAAGAAAATCGAGTAAAATTGAAGTATAAAAAATATTACCTGCAGGGACTTTAATTCACGTAGTACTACCTATAGCAAAGAAAATTGAACGGGTCTCGAATAATTTACGTTTGAGAAATAAATTTCGCGAGGAAATCGCTGCGTGGGGAGAAAAAAGAAGAAGAAAAAAAAAAAAAAAAAAAGAAAAAAAAAAAGTAAATTAAAATCTAGAGAAGAGAGAAAAAAAAAGAAGATATTTTAATTAAAAAAAAAATGTATATATATATATATATATATGTACCTATATAGTATCTAGATTGAATTTACTATACTGACTGAAAATCGAGAGAAACGTAATTATTCACCTACAAAAACGTGTATATAGTAGGTATACCCATGTACTACCTATATATCTAACTAAAAATGAAGTTAATTTTCACGAGATGATATCCAAGTTGGTCTAATCAACGGACAGCTGCAATTAACAACGTGTATATCTATTTCCATGAGTAAATCTGACGTATTTGTATCAATTTCATGTATATATGTAAATGAAGTTTGTCTATATATAGGTATATATCCTACGTGTTAACAAAACCGGGTCAACGATGCTATATACCCTGAATATATACCACTGATGATCATAATTTAAATAAATACTAATTTCGACTCGACTCTTCTTTTACCTTCGTGATAAATTATTATCATTTCAAGGGGATGGATGAGAGCGATCTTTAAAGTCACTAATATATTTATATAGGTAGAGATACATGCATAATATTATAAGGGTTAAATTTTATCGTATGGTGTTATACGACATGCACATAGGTAACAACTCTTTAAAATGCAGCCAAGTTGTTGTAGTATATACTACAGAATAACCGCATACTAAAGTTTTGAAACTTGGAAGAGAGACGAGAGAAGAGAGAAGAGAGAAGAGAGAAGAGAGAATAGAGGAGTAGGGACATATAGGTGTTTCAAACCACCTGAACATTATGGGAAATAACCTGACCCTTACGACATGCACAACGCTTGTCCTCTGTCTCTCGTTCTCGTTTAACGTTGTCGAGATAAAACGGTGCTTTGGGTTTAGTAATACCGCCTGGTTGAGGTACTGGAAGAGAAAGAGAAAGAGAAAGAGGAAGAGGAAGAGGAAGAGGAAGAGAAAGAGGAAGAGGAGAACGTACAGAGTATAGGTACCAGGTACGTAGCAAGCATTTCGTCCTTTTCCCCATATCATATACATACTACATGCTACAGAAGTCTGGATAGAGGAGAACTTTCACACCCTTGTTTGACGTGCGAGGTGCTCGACCGAGGATAAAACGCATATATATATATATATACACATCCACCCACACATATGCACGTACAGATCCCCTGGCTCCATCGCGTAACACGACGATCCTGTATCAGCTACGAGGACAAATCGTAAAAATATGAATCGTCCAATAACCACATCGTTCCCTAGGCAACATCCGCGTCGTCCACTAGCTTTACTTTCGTCTCATTTCATACCTCGTTCTCAGTTATTATTCCACCGTGCTTGACCATACCTCAAAACATTAACAATCATCCCTTTTCCTCTCCTATTTAATCGTCATAATTATTAAAACTATATCACGAAAAAAAAAAAAAAAATTGTTGAATTTACTATGTTGAGCAGCTACATATAGGACAACACTTTTTTGTAGTAGAAATTACCACAATTCTAGTATTTGGTACATAGGAGCAAGTAAATTTCAATGTCTTAATGAGTAAATGTTACCACAATTGTTGTCATTTCTACTGCAAAAAAAAAGTGTTGTCCTATATCCAGCTGCACATTTTTTTTCGTGTATAAACTAAATCTGCACACTGAATTTTTTTTTTTTTTTTTTTTCTCAAGAAATCATTACTTTTCACTTGATACTTTTTATGGTCATGGTTTCTTATCTTTTTGAAAAGATCTTTCCTGTAGCGGTGATTAGATATTTGAAATTTTTTTTGAAATTTTGTAAAGTAAATAGAAAATCCGGTATTACCTAGATAAAGTTCTTCTTTTATAATTTTTTTTTTTTTTTTTTTTTTTTTTTTTTTTCGATAGTCGCGGGGACATTATTCATACCGACGTACAGAATGACTGCAGTTGGAATGGAAGTGTCGTTTCAATCTTCGGGAACCTACCTACCTACTGCATATCTATATATCTGTATTTCATCCTATCCTATCCTATCCTATCCTATCCTATCCTATCCTATCCTATACTGTACTATACCTATGCCAAACAACTGGGACACCGATGCATTCGTCTTCACAGTTATATGTACCCATCCATCTACTACCTCCATAGAATAGCGCAGTCCTGACTAATAAGCGGTCTCATGCGTCCCAGTTTAATACTTGTCAAGTTTAACCCTCGAGCAATGAACCGTGAGCTATTACATAACTCTCTCTCTCTCTCTCTTTCTCGCTCTCTCCATAACTGCCAAAATTCCACCGCTGATTACTTACCCGGTAATAATTACGAGACGAAATTTGGCAGGTTGTCTATTTTGGGAGGTGTAGAAGTATTTTTGAACCAGGTCAATCGGTAGGGAAGACGTAGTACAATTTTTTTTTTTTTTTCTTTTTTTTTTACCATTTATGGCGAAATTTATATTCATCATGATCATCCCTCGGAGGATTTCGAACCTTTATCCTTACTGCTTGACCCTAAGGAAGACGAAGATGATCTAGGTACTGGTACGAACTTTCGACAAGGGTAGAAACTCGAAAATCACAATACATCTGCCCAGTCATACCCTTCAGGATATTTCAACCTCTTTTTCATTTTCATTGTGGCTGCAGAAGTTCGGTTTCCAATTTTTATATTATCCATACATATACCTATTTAGTCAGGCTGGTTCTGAAATCTGAACACTATTTCTCTTTTATTCTCTTTCTCTTCTTCTTCTTCTTCTTCTTCTTCTTCTTCTTAGGCATTATTCAACTTCTATCATATAGTATATATCTTATAAATTTGACGAACGTTAAAAGGATGACTCGTTCAATATCACTGAATGCTCTATGGCTTAAAAGCACCAGCTATAGGTAAGGTGTCGGCCTCTATCATTCATTTTTCACTTTATTTTATTTTTCTTCCATTTGGTCATGATTCATCATCTTAAATAATGACGCACAAAATATACAGAACTATCGTAACTAGATCCAATTTTTTTTTTTTTTTATATTTTTGATATAGGAAACGAGATTAATTTTACGCTGTTCATCAGGAATTCATTTCATCGGTTTTTTTTTTATCCCTTTTATTTTTATCTTTCGGGTTTTACGGTCCAGCAGCCGAAAATTTTAAATTGCGAAAAGATTATTGAAAACCTGAAGCAGGAAGAAATTCGCCTTTTCGCTTAACATTCTAAAGACTTTCTTGAGGAGTTCTATATCCACTATTAGTATTGTAAATTATTATGTAGTATACTACATATGACTATACGTAATATGTATTTATTTTTACCATCTATCACCTTCCGCGCCTCCTCGCTGCAGTTATTTTCTTTGTAAAATCGATACCATCGCAATATTGGGGTTGGTGTATAGGATAATAAACTACCCTACTCGATGAGACCATATATACCATACTATAACTTATCGTCAGGTATAGAGACTACTGAGGAATAATTTTTCTTCGAGGGAAAAACCTCCTCCTTCTTTTAAATGATTAATTTTAAAAACTGATAATTATTTCACCATGTAGAAGAAAATTTTGAGGGTAATTATTAATTATTGCTGTGCATTAAAAGACAGGGAAAAAATCGTGTATATACCTAGTAATTCCGTTATTACAGGCGCGGCTTAGCCGCCACTTATATTTATAGAATATTGAAAATAGACGAAAGCTAATTATACCTTGAAGAGAGTGACAAATTGGTTTCTTTATCGCCTCACGAAACGGTTATCTCCTGTACCGCCTACGACTCCGAACTCTCACGTCCGGAATTAGGATTCTTCAAGGAAAAATCCACCTCCTCGTAGTAGACGTACGCAGATGTTCTCTAGGCTCCTCCTGTCTGCCTCTTTCTTTTACCTTTTACCTTTTTCATACTTTTCTTCCTATTCGTCCTTAGACTGGTATATCTAAGGCTCAGAGACACGCATCGTTGGCCTTGTGAATGGCGAGGCTATTTTTCAGAGAGCATTATGTAGGTAAGACTGAGCCAGAGCATTTGTCTGGCCATTCGGAACCTGGACATCGCGGCATCCATCATCGGACCGATCCGCGACTCGATCTTACAAATGTCTGCAAGCCTCGCTCTTTCTTCGTCGCCTCGATCTTCAGAGGATCAATCACACCACAGTATTGATTATTCCTGCGTTTATATCTGCGACTATCGACGTCTTCCCACTTTTTTTTTTTTTTTTTGTTTCAAGAATAATTGAATAACGAGTAGACCAATATGAACGAAATTTGGCACAGAAATTTCTCCACTAATTAAAAAGATCTGGTATTAAATTCGAGCTAAATCGATCCAGAGGTTTGCTAATGGGAGGTAAAAAACGTGTCAATATCCCGAGAATCGTTTTTACGATTTTCCTGAAATTTGGTATAGGCTGTTATACTCATCAAGGCACTAGAAAATTACGAACGAATGTAGAAAAATTTGTTAATCACATCTGCGAAAGAAAAGCAGTTTGAAATTTCATTCTAGCCTCATAGCTCATACAAATTATTCACTGTTATAAAATCGCGTATCAAATTTTCTTCCTGCATCATTTTATCGGGAACAGGTTTCTTAATTACTTGAAAGAAAGAAGAAGAAAAAGAATAAAAAAAAAAAATGTTATAACAAGAATTTCATGTACATACTACATACATATATTCATAATTTTGATTACACCAGACGACTCTCAGACTTTTATAATTATACCCGTTGACGTCGAGCTGTTTAAAAACTCTGTAGCTACCTATATATGTATACGAAAACCCCTTTTTATATATATATAATATTCATCAACGAGTAAATAATTACAACAACCTGGTTGCGTAGTTGAAAAATTTTCTCATGGTATGAGCTGCTGCTGCTGCTGCTGTGCCAAAGAACTGTGCGATGATGAGAAAGTTCTGATAAATAATTACAAATGGTCTGGATTTTTTTCTCCCACAGCCAGGAATATACATATATATATATATCATCGATTGATTTTCATTTTCATATATACAGAAGTACATATGCATACAGATATATTTACGTATACATACTATGGTATACAGCTCGTATAGGATTTCCGCGACTGTTACATTGATTTATAATATTTTACAGGGAGAAAATAACTCCCTGAAGATATATATAATATATATGTATCTTTCTACCCATGTATGTATGTATATGTATCCATATACATATACCGTACTGTTTCCATACAATGTGTCACCGAATTACAGCAATAAACGTCACAGGACCAACACCAGCCTTAGCCATAAACAAGCGAGCCAATCTAGTCCTCCATAAACCATACCCACCCGATCATGTATTATACGGTGTCCCCTACACCAAGTACAATAGCGTTTATCTGCATATGGCATGGTGTATTATAATGTGTGTGGTTAGAGAGCGAAGGGAAATGGAAGGAGGAAATTGAGGTAAAAGCACGATGGCAACCAGAACCAGCAGTTGGTCGGTTGGTTTCTCTGTGCAAAATATCCAAAGCCCCAAATCCGAAGGTTCAAACTCCAAACCCCAACGAAATTCAAAATCCAAAGCTCAAAGGCCCATCATCTATAGCTATAGCTATAGCTATACGGTATAGGGTGCAGAGGTTACCAGCTTCCACACATATATACGATCGTAGAATTGCGAACCGATGTCATTGCCGGAGAGAGAAGAGCTTGAGCAGCACAATATCGGTAATGACTACGTTTCTACTCGTCCATGTAACGAGGGATGCGTGTTCGCTGTATATAGTATATATACCTGCTCGGGCGACCCTGCAAACGAGTGGTCATTTCATCCAAGAGATCGGAGAAGCCCTTCTGCCTCATAGAGTAGAAGATGATGATTCGATTTTTCTTCTCCTTTTTCAGTTTTTCTTTTCTTTTTTTTCTTCTTTTTTTCTTTTTACAGTAAATTTCTTCCGGAATTTTCCGGGATAATGGAAATTTAGTGAAAATTGAAACGAAAAAAAAAAAAAATAAATAAAAAAACGAAGAATTCTCCATCATTCTTTATTAATTTTATTCTCACTGATTCTCGGCTAATTGTTAATGGCGCAGAGTGTTACTTTGGTATGGGGGGAAAATTCTTGGTCTGCGATTATACTGGGCTCAGGTATGCTGATTACAATAACGCTCGTTCGTCTACTATATATACGTATACGTTAAATGGCTAGAGCTATCCTTGCGGAATTCACCCTTCGACCTATTCCTCTGTAGAGTCAGACAGTCGTTTTAATGGCCATAAAACATCAACCTTTTTAACTGTTATTAATTATCTTTCATTAATAATTTATCGATGACCACCCTAATAGGATTGTCAGTACCGTAAATGTGAAATAAAAAAAGAAAATAGAAGAAAGTAATCAACAAAAAATTACATCTTCATTATCTACCTTTTCCTCCTGATGTCACATATATACACTTTTCTCTCTTTCCGATTTTTCTCTATATATACCTACTTTTCGCGATATCATATTACGATTAAGAACCGTATGAAAGAGAGAATGGTCGTTGATAACAGGACACCACACTACCAGCAGCTCGTGGTGTCGTTTTAATTGCACCAAGTGCTCTCCTCTCCTCTCATCTCGGTATTTAAGTACGTTATAGTACAGTGTGCTCGTTGACTCACTCGCACAGTTTAGCTCGAGGGTATAACTAGTAGGGGTGTGTTTGGGTGGAAGGAAGAGATCCCGAGAGAAAAAGAGAGAGAGAAAGAGAGAGATGAGAATGAAGCTGGCACAGTAAATTAGTATAACTTTTTAATTTTTTTTTTCTGTTTTTCTTTATCGTTTTTTACACAAATTTTGGAAAACTTTTTATGGTTTTCATTTATACAGTTATACTTTTTTTTATACACATATAGACATTGCAGCAAACTGTTGAGAAATGGAGCCATTATCGTCAACAATTGCACTCAAGCGAGGCACAAAAACTTGACAAAAGTGAGTCTGAGTGGGCCACATGCCGCGCCACTCTACTCAGTTGTCTCGAGGGCCTGGAGCTCGCCTTACTTCGGACCCTCGCGTTTTCTCTCCCCATTTCTATTTTTTTTTTTCCTTTTTTTTTTTATTTCTTTTTTCTTGGTCAACGTGTTTAATATGGACAGCGCAAAAACTAAATGATTTAATTAGTATGTACGTAGATTATGAAAGAAAAAGAAAAAATTTCGTACGTAGGTAACAACATTATTTTTGGTTTTTTTTTTTTTTTTTAACAAATGCAATTATCTTTCGAATGATTGCAACAGACCCAAGAATATGTCATACAGAATCAGATAGAGAAAGAGAGAGAGAGAGAGAGAGAGAGAGAGAAAGAGGTCAAATAACAAGCTGCAGGGTGAAACCCTATACTTCGACGTTGTAGAAACAGAAATTTCGTCCGCTCGCAATTAACCGACTAATGGAGCGTTAATTCGTGAGTTGGGACTAGCATGGAATAATTGGTGGTCTTAGAAACCCGATAGGACGTGAGGGGGAAAGAGAAGAGATGAGAAGAGATGAGAAGAGAAGAGTAGAGAAGAGAAGAGAAGAGAAGAGTAGAGAAGAGCTTACGCTCGTTGGCTTTACTATAGCTTGTCAGTTAGCCGTCTAATAGTCACCGTATTGCACGGTTGTCGTATTGAAATTAACTCAAAAGAGCCAAAATTTCTGTATACCTTACTTCAAGAGAAACCGTGAAACTATATAAGCTTTTTACATCACTAGACAGCTGACACTTACATACACCACCCGCACAACTTCCGGTCTTGTTACTTTTACCAAACGAAATTAGAGAGAATCGCCGACAGACTTTCTCTATATTATATTTTTTTTCTTCTTTATTTTTTTTCATCTTTTTTTCTCTCTCTCTCTCTCTCTCTCTCTCTCGGATTTTTACAATTTGAGTAGATTCTTTCTTTTTTTTTTTTTTTTCTGTTTTCTGAACCAATCTTGACATTTACGTATAAATCTATACGTTTGAAGGAATATATGTATATAGAGCTTTTTTGTAGCATGTGTATAGAATTAATAAGAAAACCTGATGTGCAGACAATTAATATATAGGGTAGATTATTACACGAGTTAGAATGATATTATAATACCTACGTCCTACATTTATATAGTCAGGAGAAGACCTTTGCATGATAAAATATCGCTACGGTTAGATGAAAATTGGGTCAAATCCTGACATTCGCTGGGGGGGGGGGGGGGGGGGGGGGGGAGCTAGGTATGCAGAAATGAGCGAATAAAATTGTATACATAGTTATTTTTCACACGGGAACAGACTGCAGGATCCGGTTTGCAGGGGAAACGAAAAAAGTGCAAAAAAAAAAATAAAAATTTAGAATAAAAATAAAAATGAAAATGCGAAAAACAATACTTGAGAAAATTATACTCGTCTGTATTTTAAACTTCGCTATTTTTCTCTATGTCCATTCTTTTATTTTCTTTTACTTTACGTATTACTTTACTTTAACTTTACTTTAGTTTACTTCGAGGCTGACGTTGCAACGTTATATGGGTTACAAGTATTTTAATAAAACTTTCGGAGAGCAATAAATTATACGAAAGCCGCGTGAAGTAGTTACTTTTTTTTTTTTTTTTTTTCTTTCCTCACTTTCCATTTTTTTTTCTTCTTCTTCAAATTTCTGTATAAGAAACACGTGGCGGTCACGTGTGCTGCTGTAGGCTTACATCCGACGTTTTTGATAACGCATGAATAGTAGTTTATTAGCCCCTGAACTAATTGCATACATACATATATAATATATAGGTACCCGCCGCGGTCGGCGGTATACTTTTGACATTTTTCTTTTTTATGCGTATACTTCTAATTAATTATTAATTATTAATTATTATTTATTCTGGTTTGAAAGAAAAAAAAAAAAAAAAAAAATCAGCTCTTCTTTTCATTCCTTATAATAATCCCTTTCTGAATCATTAATTATAGCTGTATACATATACCTAGACGCTTTGTTTGACCGTAGCTTATATATATATCCCGTATAGATGAAACCACGCATAATAAAATATCCACTCGATCGTTAATGAGAAAATGAATTTTAGGATTTTTTTTTCGGGGAATATTGGTTTCCCACAATATTGGTTTACGATCTCCTCATATATCGAAGATATATACTATATACTTATATATATATATATATATATATATATATATATATATATCTCCACTTAACGAAACCGTTAAAAGCTTTAACGTTGCTCTATACCAAATGTCGTTCACGTACTTTAACTAGTTTTTTTTTTTTTAAACGTTTATTCTATCCTCGATTACCCGCAGAATTATCTCATCCAATTAAATAGATTCCCTAGTATTTATTTTAACTCTAAATACTCATTGCACACTTATTTCACAATTGTTTTGAAAATTTTTGGAAAATTTTCGCAAAATTCCAGCATTTTTCAACCTTCAAGCATTATTATACAGATACCCTGGTACTATATAGGCTCAATTTATCAATAAATCTCTATTTCTACTAATTATAAAAATCCATCAATATTTTCTTATTTCTTTACCTAAATTTACCTAGATACTAAAAATTGTTCCTGTTCTTACGCCACACCTGTAGCACGCCTTCCTTGACCGTACATCCACCCACGCTATACGTTTCTCCTTTTATTTTTATTTACGTAACAGTTAGGTAGGTATATAGCTTATATACATATACATATATATGGCGTAAAAGTTCTTCTTCTACGGGTATTGGAGTCGTTTGAGTACCTAGATGCAGTATATATGTATATAAAGAGCAGAGAGTTCATGTCATGCGAGAGAATATAGAGAAAGAGCGTTCTGTTTCTTTAGCTTTTTCTCGTCTTTTAGTTCGTCGTTCGTTGTTGGTCCACGCGACGTAGTAGATAGGTATAAGACTATAGGAGAAACTGCTCGCTCGGCGTCGCTACCAGCACATAGCATTATCTATCACCCCAAAAAAAGAGGAAAAGATTAATAGCTCCCGTCCGTAAAGGCTTGGAAATAGTTGTCCCGTTTACTAGTAGGGAATTTTTCGAGATATTCGAGTTCCTCGCGCTTATACTACCATACGAGTTTTCATCACACGTCTCTTCACCAACTCTCTCTCTCTCTCTCTCTCTCTCTCTCTCTCTCTCTCTCTCTCTCTCTCTCTCTCATACTCTTTTATATATACGATATACCATATATACTTGAGTTTCTTTAAATAAAATCAACCAACTAACTTTTAGGGACTTTAAATCTCATACCTACCGGTAAAAGCTCAGTAATTTACGGATTCATTCATCTACTCATCTCCTCCTCGTGCATGAGGCTGCGTATTAACGTTTCACGTAATTCTTCGCATTTTAAACTCTACGAAATACTGAGAAAGAAAGTGAGAGAAAAAGACAAGAAAAAGAAAAAAAACGAAAAGGAAATAAGTAAAATAAAATAAATGAGTAATTTGGATAAGAATCTATAGGCTTTATAATCGTAACCATATTTCATTATGCCTATAACAGAACCGGTTCATTAATTAATTAATTAAATTAAGTACATTTTTCGTAAAGAAGAAAAGATGAATGAAAAAAAAAAAAAAAAAAAAAAAAAAAAAAATTGAGTTATTTTTTGAACACGCATATAATATGATCGATATATTATTATATCGTATATATATATATTTAGTCTAACAATGAGAGAACCAAGTAGTGGAATGGCGTCGTGTCTCGTCGCGACGCTTTGCTGATGTTCTAAATTCCATTCTCAAATTATATAGTCGGTTGGAATTCAAGACTCTATAGTGTATAGTCTACTGCAGTTTCTTACTCTTTTTTTTTTTTTTTTTTTTCCTATTTCTTTCTCTCTCAAACATCATTTCTATTTTCGTATATACTACGTATGGGTTCCGATATAGTAGTAGCATAATAGCTCTTTGAGTAAGAAATACCAAACATAGTATGCGATATATAGACGATATACTTAAAATTCAACAATAATTACTTTAAATACTTGATCACTTTTTTTTTTCCCCTGTATATATATATATATTTTCATACATATATTTATATTATGTACTCAATTCGCGGTAGCAGTTTCCGGTGGCGCCACGTATATAGTATAGTATAGTAAAGTACGTCCGCCGTCTCGACGGGAACGGACATCGTCCATCGTTCATCAGCAAGTTCTCTCTCGTCTGTCTTTCCGTCTGTCGGCAAGACGACGCGACGCGATGCGACGCGACGCGACGTCAAGTAGGTAGTAGCGTAAAAGTAGTAGGTAGTATTAAAAGTTCGTATATAGTGCTACGGTAGATGTTAGCGGCTAACATCAGACGAATTTATTTTAGCGATTCCAGGAATTATCTTCGCGGTTATTCCTCAACCATAAGAAAAACACTGCGGGACTGATCCGGATCGTTCATTCATAGCACAAGTTATATAAATTTAAAAGTCCCGCCGCGGGTGCAGTGAAAATTTCAAATTTCAATATTAGAACCGATTCGCACAGTTTTTCGAAATAGTATATTTACATCAAAGTCGTTTACACGATTTGAAAAACTTCTAAATCAAGAATATACTAAAGGTTCAGAATTCCGAAAGCTAAAGGCCAAAAGTCCAAAAGTTCAAAAATCAGCGTTTGATAAATCGGAATCTATTGATCGTATCGAAACCAATATAAGTAGATGGTCAAATTAATCGTCTTGAGATTTATTTTTTGGACGAAAAAAAGGGTCTCAATTATAGAATGAGGTAGAACTACATATTCCTTGTCTTCGTACACTCAGAAAAAGGTCTTGTTGACACAACCAAAATTTGGGTTATTATATGCACAATCACATTTTTTGTTCAGTCAACCAAAAATTTTGTTGGAATAGCCAAAATTCTGGTTGTACCAACAAAATTTGGTTTTCCCAACAAAATTTTGGTTATCCGAACGAAATTTTTGGTTGACTGAACAAAAAAATTTGATTGACTGAACAAAAAATGTGATTGTGCATATAATAACCAAATTTTGGTTGTGTCAACAAGACCTTTTTCTGAGTGCATCCTGAAGAATAGTGACTAAAATTTTGGGATTCTTGAGCTCTCGGGTGCATCTGGACATTTGGAAATGTTGATTTTCTGAAAATTTGGAATCATATCTCAATACATACTTCGATATCTTCTATCTGCACTCTTCTAATCGTAAGATTAGAAAGATTAGAAGAAAATTATGCATTACATCAGAAACCACGAAAAAGTTATACATCTAAGATATAAATTCGAAGTAGTCTTGATAAGGTGTGACGTAGCGATGTTAAACTTTAGTTAAGTAGTCACGTTGTCGATCCGGAATATAAGCGACAAGCTCCGGAGAACTGAACTCCCTACGGGATTTAGTTTAACCTCACCTCAAACTGGATCTTGGCTTCCCATCTATTCGAGATAGAAAGAGGGATTATCAGCGTGGTAGCTAGTAGTTCACCAGTCTTGGTCTTGGTCGTCGGTTCCTTGCTTTCTTGCCTTTCCTTTCCTTTCCTTTCCTTTCCTTTCCTTTCCTTTCCTTTCCTTGCTTTTCCTTTCCTCTCCTCGTCTCTCCGCCTTCTCGCTGTTTTCATCGAAAGCGGTGGAAAATTTAATCTAAACTTGTTCGCCAGTTTCTCCCTCCACAAGATCTGCAGGCTTACCTTACCCCTCTCTCATCATTGTGCTAGTAGGGTAGAGTCGAGGCAAGTCGCACCCCTTTTTTTTAAACCAAAAGACCAACACCTGCGCGATAACTTTTCTTTCTTCAATTTCTTACCCTTCTACCCTTCTACCCTCCCTCCCACCCCCTTCTACCCTCGATCCTGTCTTCGCCTAGCGCTTTGTATTCCGTTTCATTCTACCCCTCTTCTCTTCTTTTCCTCGTTTTTTTCTTTTCTTTCTTTCTTTCTTTCTTTTTTTTTTTAGTTTTTTTTATTTTTCTTCTTTACACCAGGAAGCGAGTAAGAATCGATTTTTGCAATGGAAGGTGTGTATCCCGTCTTTTTAGGTTAAAAAGGGGAAAATTTTTCTCTCAGAGAACAATGCCCTCTGTGTGCTGCACCTTCCGCAATGCGGGTTGATAATTACATCGGTATTATTCAAGCGTGTGTAGTAGTCGCGAATTCGAAATGTTAAAACCGTGCGAATGAGAACAAAAAAAAAAAGACAAAAAAAAATGTAGAACAATTTTTGAAACTGTTTTTTTTTTTTTTTTTTTTACTTGTAGAATCGAAAATGTCATCAACTGTAGTTTAAAATTCGGGAAATACGTTCCCAGGTCATTTTCTCTCTTTTTTTTTTTCTTTTTGCGACGTACGTTGGTTATATCTATATATATATCGTCCTGCAAGGAGGTTCTTATCCATTTTATACAAACTCTTTTTCTTTTTTCAAACGTAGTTGAAAGCTCTCAGATACGACTTCCAGAAGTAGATAGGTGGTGGGTAGGTAGGTACACATACCTACACCACTTTCGGATCTACGTAGGTAGTTTAAACATACAAACATCGGTGAAAAAAGGAAAAGTATCTATCTAGTAGTTTTTTTCAAAGGTATATGTATACAAAAATAAATACATAATATATATACACAATGCGTCATAAAACATGCAAAGATAAGTAGCCACATATATATATATATATAATATATATATTAGGGTGGGCCAAAAAAAACTTTTAATTTTTTTTTCTTTAGTTACCATGAAAATATTGTTCAAGATGATGAAAAAAAAAATCCTCTGAAAATTTGAGCTCTTAATATTAATATTAAGAGGTGCCTCATCGCGATTTTTGATTTCCCATTTAAATAACACAGGAAATTTTTTTTTTTTTATTTGGAATTTTATTCCGTTCCAACGAATCATCGTGTTGTAAAAATCAATACATATTCTTGTAGGAAATTAAACGATCTCCAAAAAAGGTCTGATGAAATTTTTCGCTAAGCTCACTCGTTTCAAAGTTATTCAAGGTTAAAGTTCAACCTCAAACGGTGTATGACGAATTTTTTTTTCGACTTAGCGAAAAATCACATCAGACCTTTTTTGGAGATCGTTTAATTTCCTGCAAGAATATGTATTGATTTTTATAACACGATGATTCGTTGGAACGGAATAAAATTCTAAATAAAAAAAAAAAAAAAAAATTTCCTGTGTTATTTAAATGGGAAATCAAAAATCGCGATGAGGCACCTCTTAATATTGATATTAAGAGCTCAAATTTTCAGAGGACTTTTTTTTCATCATCTTGAGCAATATTTTCATGGTAACTAAAGAAAAAAAAATTAAAAGTTTTTTTTGGCCCACCCTAATATATATATTTGAAGACGTTATTTAAATTGATAAAAAAATTGATCGATCTAAATTATTCAAAATATGAGATAAAGAAGCAAAAAAAAAAAAAAAAAAAAAAACAAGAAATAAAAAAGTGAAGAGGATGAAGGAAAATTTCTCTTCTAGGTGCTAACATCATACATGTATATACATTTATATCTATACCTGTATACGTATACTGGTATATAGTCACTATAGTCACAATCTTGCGTAATAAAGGCTGTACACACGTAATATCTTGCCCTTTTGTTTACAAAAGGTAAACATTTATTCCGAGGTCAATGACCTTAGGTATAAGGTAGGATATTCAAGGTGTCCCTATGGACATATGGGTATACCTGGACGGTCTGTATTAGAAGTCAACCAGCCAGTCAGCTAGCCAGACAGACATACAGATAAATAGATATAGAGACGAAGCTTGAAGATTTTAGTGGCTTAGGTACTAAAAATGTCTTCAATTTGAAAGATATGGAATCTTTGAAAAGTCAAATCTTCCCTAAGGATATATCTACAACCCTTTTATCAGTCGATATAAGACAGTTTTTATTTTTATTTTTTATTTCCCTTTTTTCTTCTTGTTATGTACAAGAGAGTCTCTTATATTAGTTAAAAGACGGAGTATTTCGTATATATTTGATTATATAGCTGAATCTCTTCCTCTCATAAATAGTATTCAATTAAAAAAAAAATTTTTTTTTTTCAATCATCGAACACTGTTCAATTGATTTAAATTTTAAACTAATCGAACTTTTATTACTCGTAGATAATTATAATTATTATGCGGTAATAATAAGGACGATGATAATTATTCATTAAATTCTATATCGTTTTAATGTATATGATGGTATTTTTTTTTTCTTACTCGTTTATAAGTACCAGGTATACTATTCTGTGTATGTGTATGTATATAGTACATAGTATAACGTATATATATATATATAACTGAGTTTTGGTAACTGACAATCGTTTCGAGAAACAACGCGCTTATCTAAATGGGAATCTAAATCTTTTGGTACTACGTTTCGATACCGGCCACTGTAATTGAAATATAAATTACTGGCCCTAGTTCGAATAGAAAGAGTGGAGATAGACTAGTTCTATTAGCTTATACCTGAATAAGAGATACACGTACATAATATTATAATACGTTTAATGTATCCAACATACCTAATATCTCTAGATTATAGATTCTCGATTGACGATTGATTATAATATAACTATTCGAAAATATAAGTGTAGAAAAAAAATAAATAAAAAATAAAATAAAGTTAGTTCTCGATTATAATAACTGATTCTATATACATATGTAATGGTGTTTATTAAAGTATATTAGCGATTCAATCGGTATTCGATAATAATCTAACCGAGCTATATTATAATCGATTGGAAAAATTTCATTAGTGACTGGTATAGGTGAAAAAAAAAAAAAGAAAAAATATATGTAATTATTTTCTTCAATTTGGATTTTTATATCTTTTTTTTTTTTTTTTGTTTTTGTTTGTTTTAGGTAAGCTATAAACCACGGGCTTATTTCTGTGCGGGAATTGTGCGACCAAAGAGGAAGGACCGTGATTCGATATATAATATACGTGAATGTATGAAATTTATTATTTTTTAATTAATATCTACGTGCGGCGATGAAATATCGGATTTTAATTGGCTCCGTTATATCGAGTTTATACAGTTTTGGTTTGGTTATAGCTTAATGCCTTTAGGACTTACGTAACTAATAGGGTTTCAATATAATCTGCAGATAAAATAAAACATTCTCATGGTATTGCAGAGGATATGGATATTATATCGATATCCGTTAAAAATATTTTATAGGATTATGCTAATTCGATTAACGAAAATAGGCAATATTTAAATTAATTAATCAATGATTTAATTTAGACATAATATGCTATAAGGCGAGGAAAGTTTGAGGCAACAGGTGCGAAGACGATTGACACTTGCAGTAATAGCAATAATTTTATTTTTCAAATTTTATTTGAAGAAAAAAAAAAAAAGGAAAACGAAAAAAAAAAAAAAAAAAATGAAACGAGAAATAATAATATAGGTTAGAGGAAAGGAGGATGAAAGAACTGAGACTGAGAGTAAAAGTGAAATTGAAATTGAAACTATGAGTGAAAAGACTGCAGGGAAATAAGTTTGAAAAAATGATGATAAAAAAGTTAATAAAAGAGCCTAGAGAAACGAAGATAAAAAACTGAACAACGCATTTCATGGAGTTTTCGTTTGCGTTTGCGTTTGCGTTTGCGTTTGCATTTGAATTTGCGTTGGCGACGAGTTTCTGTATACTCTAACCACCCACTACCAATTCTCTTGTTTACCCTATTCTGTCAAGAGCAGAACGTGGAACGAAGCACATATCGCGTTGTATTTGGTATGTGGTCAGGTCTGCTATTTCGTTTCCCGAAAAAAGTGAAGAAAAAAAAAAGACAAAAAAGACAAAAAAATATACAAAAAAGAAGTATAAAGAAACTCTCGACTTGATTATTCTCCCTAGATTGAATAAATAATTTCAGGCCCTTATTCCGTCATCGCTATATATCTCATCAGTCATCACATTCACATATAAGACAATTTCAATTAATCTTCGACGATTTTTAATCTGAACAACAAAAAAATAGGTAAAAATAGGTAAAAGTGTAAAAAAAATTTCAAGGAAATTGATTGTAAATTTGTCCGATAGATTTTATCCAGTGTATAAAAAAGAAAAAAAAAAAAAAAAAAAAAAGAAAAATTGGAAAACTTTTAGCCTCTAGCGTCACTTATTATTTCGTGTAAATTTATAGCCATATGTGTAGCTAGTATATCGTACTATCGAATCTATAAAGCACCGATTGCTGTTGCAGATATACGATAGTTTTGTCCTGTATCAGCTCGGTGTGTGTGTGTGTATATTATATATATATATATATGTATGTATAGAATAGGTACTGTCAACCACTGAATTTAAATTATAGTTGATAAAGTTACAATCGTACCGTGGAATAGGAGGAGTAGGTATACACATTATATCTATAGCGATATATAGAAGCTCCGCGGGATACGCCAATCGCAATTTGCTCGGCTGCAAGTGCAGCGTATGAGAATGAAAGCTCTCGCACGCGAGTGCTGTGCTAGTGCGAATGGTATAAAGCTGTAGACTGTAGAGTAGCATGTGACGCAAAAACCAATTCAGTAAATCGCTGAAATTCAACGATGCAGGTTAATCGCTGAATAAATAAAGCCTGCAGAGATACACACCTACCTACTATACCGCACCTCTATTCCGCCGCGGAATCCACGCTATTCATTTCACGTTTCTCGTTCTCAATTTTACTCTTTTTTTTTTTCTTTTTTTCCCCATCGTAATTATTCCATCCGAAAATCTCGGATTCGTTCTCTTTTACATTTAGAGGTACCTACGGTGCAGTTTTTCTTTTCAACTTTAAATTAATATAATTTTCACTCGGCTGTATAGTATACTACGGCCTTCGAGCGACTCTTCGCCGCTTTGACTAAATAGTTTAAATCCTCTTTTGCAAAAGAGAACCTGGCTTATGTCACGCGATTTTAGTGGGGGCGTCGCGTCGAGTCGCGGTGTATATAAGCGTAAGCTTCGTTGAGAATTTAACGTCACGTATTAACAACGTGCGAACCTTGACGCAGCTGGAAATTTAACAACTAACAACCGTGAACATGAGGGATAACTCTCGCAAGATCTCTGGTCTTGATCCTGACACCTTCGTCCTTGCCCTTGTCTATTCCCTGCTTAGATTTCTCTCTTGCCTTAAGGCAGCTGCGGCACCTTTTGCCGAGACGCCTAATCTCAAGAGATTAGGACAGGCCTGGATGTCTAGCGACGTCAGGCGTCGAGATTTTGGGTTTCGGGTCTGCGAAGACCGACTAAACTCAAACTCCTTAGATTCGTGACTTTTTTTTTTTTTTTTTTATTACACCACGGATTTTATTTACGCCAATTTTTAGGATCTGTGGAATTCACAAGGTCCTTTTTCCTCTCGTCTTTTCTCATAATAACCATAGGTTATATAATATTATATATAAATTGATAAAAAATAATCTTGAGAAAATAAAAAATGAACGTGATTCCGGATATTTGATTAATTATTATTAATTATTGTCACATTTTTATGCGGTAAAATTTTTTCGTTTCATATTTTCTATATCTGCATAGTAATATATTTATCGATAAGCTTAAATATTCTTATCATAGTTAGAAATTTATCCCATTGATATTTGATTTCATTGTCGATATATATATATAAATATATTTGGGCTTTGAATTTGTACGGAAAATTATTTGAAATACCTACATAGCTATAGAAGCTAGTCTCTTCGTTATTGGTCATTAAATTTAATCATTCATACGCTATTATAACAAACTTTGCGATAACACAGGATTATATTCCCAGCTCTAGTATAATTGCAGATGAAATTAAACGAGAAAATTTTCATCGTGCAAATTACGTTTATTACGGAACCAAATAATTTTCGTATTTATATTTTCATTCTTTTTTCTCTGTACAGCTATACAGTCAAAATTTTTCAATTTTACATACATATACCTATATATAGGTAATATTATATATATTACCCGTCAAAGGTAGTAATATTTGATTTATAATATCAGCTTGACGTTTCGAGTCAGGATATCTGCCCTGGGATTTAAATCACAAAAAAAACCCTTGCCGAGTTTTTTCTTCGCGAATTTCGTGGACATATACGCATAAAAAAAAAAAAAAAATTCACGAGTGAAAGTATGTGGCAGAAAAGGCGCGGGATATAATGTTCACGGTGAAATACTGGACATCAAATATTTATACGTGATTTACAAATGGTTGAAAGCCCCTTGCTGCTGCTACTACTGTAGGTAGGTAGTTATATATACGTACTCTGGCTAATGCAAGCTTAACATATCTCATTTTTTTTTTCAACCCTCAAACAGATGTATCATCTTTTTTTTTTTTCACCCTTAGCCTTAGCCCTGCAGCACACAATTTTCTTAGTATAAATGTAAAATGATATTCAAAATTGCATATAGAATAAAAACTTAGAGAGACAGATTAAAGGATTATAGAAATTGAATTTAAATCATGATGTAATATCAGACTATATGCTTTTGTCAGGGAATTCAAAGAAATAAGGTATCATTTATATATATATAATATATATAAAAAAAATTTACGTAGATGCTTTTCAGAAAATTTCCATGACTTAATACTTTATACATTTTTTTTTTCATCGTTTTATATGCTACCTTCGGTTTAATCAATCAACACGTCATTTACCTACCTTTAACAAACCTTCTTGTTTCTATAGTAATTTTCTTTTTTCTTTCTCCTGTTGCGTTGAAAATTTTTCTGAAAAATTCAAAATCTAGGTATTTTTTTTTTTTTTTATAAAAAGATTTCAATCGATTGTATCAATGTTGATAGGAGAGTTGGATCATTATACCAAATGTCAAATGTCAAATGTGAAAACCTGATAAATTTTGATATAAAAATTGTTCGATCTTGAGTAGTAGATCAGAGTATATGGATAAATCAGTCAATACTGGGTTATGGTTGGCGTCGCGAAGCTCGGATGTCTGGTTTTAATGAGCTCACAGACCGCACCAAGTGGCGTGAAACACGTAATCAGCATCCTCGAAGCCTGTAGCCTTTAATGCCTTAATAATTACTAGCGCGAGCGAATGGCTGCCAGACGCCGTCTATTGCTCTCTTTAATCGACATCTGTATACCGTTTTACTGTACGCGTTATAGGTACCTTATACTACGTGTATAAAAAGGGGTTTCGAAGAAGTGGGAGAAAGAATCAAAAAAGTAAAATCAAATAAATTCATTTTCTATATGTAAATAAAGAATAAGAAAAAGAAGAAAAATAAATAAATAAAAAATAGTTTATCTAATCATCATCAAGTATAACGAAAATAGTATAGAGTATACGAAAATGTATAGTAACACTCGATATTTTCTCTCCACTTTTTGTTACCGCACTTTGTTTTTTTTTTTTTTTTTTTTAATTTATTTATTTTTATTTTTGTTTTTCACTTTACAGCACAGGTGTTCGTGTCTTCCTGTTTTAATTAAAGCAAACAGTTTTCACCGCGACAAGCGTAAAAGGGTCGTTGTTGTACATAAATGAATAAGCGTAAAAGCAGAATTGAGAAAAAAAAAAGAGAAAAGCAAAAAAAAAATTTCCCCACGTCATTCGTTTCAAAAAATCTGTGCAATGAAAAGTTTTTTTTCAAGTTTTTAAATTTTTAAAATTTTGTGTCTTTAAATTTTCACATTTTTTTGATACATCTTTTTTTCTCACAAAAATTAGACGTCTTGCGAATATGAATATCGCACATAGGTATATAGGTAACCATATTGTTTTTAGATGATTTTCCTAAGCCGTATTGGCTCGGTTCCAAAGACCCTGGAAGTTCTAATTGATTGGTTTAATCGATGCATAATCAATTACCTAGCCAATACCGGATTATAGGCTTTTGTGGTTAGCACAGGGGCATCAGAGCCAGACCACCAGAGTCGACCGCATCGGGCTGCAAACTTTACTAACTGCATTGTCTTACCAAGCTAGGCATGGATATACGAAGTGATAGGGATAGGGATAGGAAAACGGAAAGGGACCCTCCTTCCATTCCCTTATACCTTACCTTCCATGACCAGGTCGTTTCCGTTATAACTTTAGAGCATCATTGAAACAGTGATAAGTCTTGGTAACAGGTGTGCTGAATCTTGGACTTCTGTAGGTATTATCACCAATTTAGCCAATTCATTATCATAAGTGAACTACACTAGGTTCAATACTAAATTTGATCGATCGAAATATTGGTTTTATTCATGAGACTAAAGATTCAAGAATCGTTTTATGCATGCATTGACATATACATCTACTATACTCCCAATTAGGTATGTCCATTAATTTCTGGATTAGTATAGGGTATAGGTATAGAGATTCTGGTACTTCAGTGGGATTAATTGTTTCCTAGCTTTTCTATTTGTCTCTGAGCATTTCATATTCTCTTTATCATTATTGCACTGCAGGCTCTATTGTGTCTGCAACACGCTATTATCCGATTATACATACAACATATAGACACATCAGTGCTCTTGTAAATGTAACATGCCTCGAAATTCCCATCCTATATTCTCTATGGGATGAAACCCCTCTCTCTCTCTCTCTATCTATCTATCTCTCTTTCTCTCTCTCTCTTCTTCTATTAAACCTGTTGTATTATACTCCAATTTGTATACAGCAAAAGAGAGATGAAGGGATGAAGTGGGAAAGGAGAAATACCCCCACAGTTATATAAGGTTACGTATAATACGACTTGTAACAACTCTGCGAGGATCCTAACGAACGCGCATTGTGCCCGTGATTTAATTTTGGTGAGTTTCGGCTTTGTTCGTGCCTCAGCTTAATCCATCATCCCTCACCTTACCGGGGGTTATAGGCGGCAGGTATCAGATCCCGACGTAGGTATCCATGAAGTCGAAAGCTTACTAAATCACATATAATGTATGATGTATTAAATTTCGTTGTGAATTGAATGGTGAAAGTGAAACAATATCTCTACATCCAAAATGTCGACAGGTGGTAACTTCTTCACAATTTCATTTAATTTCAATCATTTTTACATGAAATATCAAAAGGAAACTAAACGATACACACACCTACGTATCAGCTAAAGGAGAAAAATAAAGCAAAATCTTGTTCCATTGATGGGGAGAAGCGAAGGAAGGAACTTTCTACAATTCCTTTGATGGTATATCGATGTCTTTGCGGGGGCTAACTATCGGCCTTCGTTTCTTCTCATTCAGACCGTACTTCTTTCGTATTATATTCTCACACTGCAGACGTCTCAACGGCATCCGGTCAGATAAATACATACCGATTTTTCCTACATTTCTATACTTGTTCGTTCGTTTGTTGATACCGAAAATAATCACGGGGTTGTTTCACCATCTCTCACATTGTGTGTAATTATTTATGCCAACAACTATACCTACTCACTTTCCTACCTTAACCACGTTGCAATAATGGTTTCCTCAATCCTTTTTCCGCACCCTCTCATCGGTACCCTTTATGCAACGGCGTAGTTCATTATTGACTACCTTTATGAATGAATGAAAACGAGATTTCTCACCGGTTCAAATAACGCCGCAATTAAGACCTATAATTTTACTACTGCTTTTTTATTTTTTTATTTATTCAACGTTACGTGTAGCTCAATTTGATATACCGGACTTATAACGATCGTTGGTTTATTGTGAGGCTATACTATGTAGGAATAGGTATCTACTGACTAGACTCGAAGTCAATTGCTAGTACGACTTTTAACAGTTTGAGTTTGAAATAACGATAAACTGGGAATACGAGGTGGTGCATGCCATGGCTCTTTTTACACCTCGATACATCCACGCACGTTTATACAGAAGATATACCGGTTTCCTTTTACTGCTAACTGGTGGCGTTTGCAGCTTCTTCTTCTTATTCTCAAAACTTCTTCAACTTCTTATTCTTCTTCTTCCTCGTTCTCATCTTTTTCATCTTCCTCCTCTTCCTCCTCCTCCACCTTCTTTTGCACCCTTTAATTAGTTTCGTAGTCGTGCCGCGTGCTACGAGCACCTTCTATATGGCTTCTTTTGCATCCTTACCGTGCTTGCAATTCCTCCATGAAGATCCATCTCTCTTACGATCTTGTAAGCGGATCACTTCTCTCGTGGTCTTCTTGCTCGCATCTCGCTACTTACTTACTAAACTTCGACTGCAGTACGTTCTGCACTCCTCCTCCTCCTTCTGCTTCTGCTTCTGCTTCTGCTTCTGCTTTGGAATACACAAGCTGCTTACCAGCATACAAACCCAGCTCTTTCAACGTCGTTTATTAGCTACAAATGTCTATGTAGCTACAATCTCCAAGTATATAAGTATAAGTATAAGTATAGGTACAGGTATAAGTATCTACCTGAAAAACCTTCACACATACGTTTTACGAAGAGCGAGAATCGCTATGTAGGTATGACTTTTGTTCCTTTTGCTACACGTTCCAATTTATCTTTTTTCTTCCCTTTACTTTTATTCATTCTTATTGAATTTCTATAGTATGGCGTACTTTTCACGCCGCGAAAATATATATATATATCTGCGGGTGCGCATGCAGGTTCATTTTCATACCTTTTGTTCGTGTTCGTCTATACATTATCTGCTGCCTGCAGGGTGGACGTCTCTTTATCCTGCTGACGTTAACGTTCGAAACTAGTATAGTAAAGGTTGGGTAAGCACGGAATCACGTCTGCCCGTCAATTAACTGTAATTCGACGTGGCTTGGATGTGTAGACAATTAACAGTCCGGACCCAATCGCTGACTGCAATACGTATAACGATTTTAAACAGAAAATTTTCATCTTCATGTTCACGCGATATTTTATATCACTGCAGAGTAAATTATCACTGCAGGTCAAAATATCGTCGAAAATTGTTACCCTTATATATATCTATAAGAAGTGAACTAATTTTTCGAGAGATTCGCACAGGCGCAATTGAAGTACGTATACCGAGCAGCAAGAAAGGATATTTATTTAAATGAGAGAGCTTAAGGGACATTAAGCTTCTTTGGTCGAGTCTTAGGGAAGATGGAGTTTACCGCAAAGCAGAGCTCCGGTATTATGCATATTAGCAAAGTGTAAAAAAAAAAAAAAAAAAAAAATGACCATTTGTGGATATATATTTCTTCTCCCACGCTCTCGCTGATACTAAACTCAAACAGACCTATATATGCGCTATTAATTCGTGAGTACCTATATAGAAAAAACTGGAATCTAATTTCGTTGACAATAAATTTTTGGTCAATTTAGAAGGTAGGTAGCGTACTATGAAAGAAAAGTGTGAATGTGATCCGGTTTATTGTCCGCAAATGATGGCGTCGGTTTGTTCCTTTTCTTTCATTTCATTTCATTTCATTTCATTTCTTTTTTTCTTTTCCTCGGGATTCTGTGTATAGAAAAAGGGAAAAAATTTCTTTTTAAGCCTTGTGTTGCGGCGTTGTCTGAATTTTCTATATATAAGGAGGATTGTTTGATCTTCTACAAACAAGTCGGTTGTTGTCTCCGACGACGTCGATCTCCGTATACATCTATACCTATAGTATTGCTACGGGAAAAGACTTCCGACCGGATATTGCCTCATATTTTATCCTGAACTTGAAATTCGAGGGTACAAAAGAACGTGTGCGAACTCTACTCTACTACCCTACCCTATACCCAACCCTTATCTCTATCTCTCTTGTTTCAACCCCAAACTCAACCCCGATTTATAACCTCCAGCTAGGTAGCTAGCTAGCTAGCTAGCTAGCTAGCTAACTCCAAGGTCTTCCGCTTTTCGCTCTTTCGATTTACCTTTATAATTGACTACTTTGATCATAAATTGCTAAATCTACACGTATACCAAATATACTCTTTGAGGAAGGAACGTCTAGACTCTTATATAAGAACAAAGGGTATACTAACAAATTAAGAAGTTTCATACTTTAGGGGAAAGGTGGGTAGCCCCGGACAGCGGGTACCCCCGGTCATCTCAAGTTTTGGACACTTACGCACAAATAAATTTGAAAAATAAAACTTGAAAATTAGGGCAACGATCTTGGTCACATTTTCGCATTTTATTTTTCAAATTTATTTGTTCGTGAGTGTCCAAAACTTGAGATGACCGGGGGTACCCGCTGTCCGGGGCTACCCACCTTTCCCCTAACCGAAAAATCGCATACCCAGATATATTTTTATTTTCATACGACGCAATAATATTATAGGTCTAATAAAATTCTACGATGCTGCAGCGCAGTTAACGCCGATTTTAAATAAAACGTCGAATTATCGCTAGTTTTAGGTAAAGGTAATAATGACTGTTTAACGTATAAAGCTATTACGTTCAGGCTATAAATTTAACTATCAATATAAATGGCAAGTAACCAATAACTACATAAGCAAATACTATTCGCGGTATTCCCGCATCAAAATTTTACCCATTGCTCGCATTTTGTTATCAACCATTGCTTTCCATTTTACTACATATCCTCCTCGATTCTATCATCATCTGAAAAGATTTTCTTAATCGATTCCTACCGGTTTTCGCACATGAATGAAAATCTACGATACGTAAGAATTCGTCTTCTGCACACTTTTCGATTCAAAGACAAGTATTTTGATTGAATTGGTTGGGGAATCGCAGATATTCGAATATACACGAGTATATTCTGAATATGGGTGTATACGATCGTCGTAAGTCATGACCATGTCCGTCAAAGTTTAACATATAGATTGATTCTGTTGACCTCCGCCTAGCTACTCTATGGCTTTTACCATATAGCTACCTAGCTACCTACGAAACATTTCACGTTAACTGCACCCAGGTAAACGAATATCGGTATTCGCTTTTCAATTTACATCATTGATTCGGTATAATGGCTGGGCCTGTATAGAATATAGTATATGTATGTATGTATGTATGTATAGACTAGGGTGCATTTTGAAAAGCTGGTACTCATGATAAACGACGGATTAATTCACCCTGTCCAATACATGGCAGCAGCATTATAACCGCAGCTGGTGCATCAAGGAAATTGTTTTTCATACAAAATTCTATATAATGGTGAATCGCTTGTATATCAAAGTAACAAATAATGACTAAAGTCGTCTGATATCTATATCGAAAAATGTCAAGTCTCTGATAATCGTTATCAGTGGCTGCCGACCGGGTAGTAGCAGTTCGCGGCTTACCGACTAGAGGATTGAAACTTCTTGTACTTTTGGGGTGTTACGGTGTTACGGTGTTACGTGAGTTGTCCAGGTCGAAAGGATGGGCGAGCTGTAAGAGGACTCTATTAATAGGAAAACCATGTCAAAGGGTAAAGTCCTTACCCGGCAGGCACTCTGCACAGACTCGCAAAACTTCTCTCTCTCTATATAGTATAAACAGTTCCCGTTGTACGGAAACTATATTCCTGTAGGTTGGATATAGTATACCGCGAGGGGCTTTGCGACGACGATGACAAAAGCTGTTCGGAAATCAGAGATCACAATTAGCGAGGTGGCACCCTCTTGTCACTGCTGTATTTCGCCCGTCATCCACCTGCAGGCTCTGAATAAGCTTCCGGAAAAAAAAAAACGTCCTCTGCACAATGAAGCTTCGGCTCTATCCTCTGTTATAGAGGGATGGAAAAATCAACCCTCTAGCTCGTGCTCTTCTCGGAGTGGAAGACAATTCAACGATCTTTTTTTTTTTTTTTTTTTTTGATAGGTGTGAAAAGAAACGGAAAGAGAGAATCGGAATCGTTTTGATAAGGGGTGAGAGATTTAGCGTTTTTCCGTTTCTTCTTGCATCGTCGCTAATACTGTTGGGAAAATTTCAAACACAATCGAAGAATAAGTTAAGTTGAGTGAAACGAAGTCGGTTTTTTTTTTTTTTTTTTTTTTTTTTTTCTCTCGAATCGAATCGATATCTTATGGGATAACCTTCAGACGATGAAAACGACGAGGAAAATGTCCGGTAGACATGGGGACATCAAAGAATTTTTCCCCAAGGGTAACTCGGGGTTCCGGAGACCGTCACGTTCCTTTCTATCCTTATATTCGGTCGTCGTCCTCTCTGGGGACGAAATGAAACGTCCAGATGGCTGATCCTGATGTCTTCTTTTCTCTCCCTTCACTTCTCTGGACTCGTATATATACCCAACCGACTTACCGATTCACCGTTAATCCTAGCCGCTCTCTCGCTCCCCTAACTCTTCTAATTCTTTTTTTTTTTTTTTCTTTCTTTTTTATTCCCTCATCGTCATTTTTTTTTCTTCTTTTTCTTTTTCTTCTTCTTCATCCCTAGCAATTTTATTTTTCTTATCGAATCTCGAATTATACTTACCGATTTTCGATCATGAAATCATAATTTTTTTCATTTTATCTTCAAGTTGCGGTTAGAAGATTCGAAATTGATTTTCTGGAATACTTGAAAAAAAAAAAAAAAAAAAAAAATCTTTCCTTTACCAAAATCGGAGCTAATTTATAGAAATAATAACTATCTGGCTATAGATATATCAGCTTATACTGCAGTGCACCAGTTACCTACCCCTATACTTCTTCATTTTGTGAAGTGAGGTGTGTCAAGGTTTGCATAATTTAGCGAGGAGGGAGAAACAAGAATAAAGAAAAAAAAAAAAGAAAAAAAGAAAATTAAAACGTTAAAGCTGATTAGCCAAAGCTCTCTTTGCGTCGTTGACGTCAATAGCCAGACGTCAATAAACTGAGGTGAGCTTTTACTGTTGAGTATATGGGGTACAAACGTACTGCATACATACATACGTGTGTACATACAACGTCGTGTTGAACTGAGCCTTTGGCTTTCCTCGTTACCATCACAATATTATTTATAGATCAATTTTCTCTCTCAATTTTCATTATTGTCAAACATTGTTTTATTCATTCTTTATTTTTTCCTTATATATAGTATATATGTATTGAGTATCTGTATACATCGCGCGGTGTTAAATCGACGTAGAAATTTTATCAGCGAAATTATGGATCGTAAAAATATTTAGCGAGGAGTAAAATCACAACGAAATCGAACGAAATAAAGTAGACTACTTATTGCAGCATCCATGCCAAGCCGCAACCGAGATGCAAATTCAGTATTTTCCGAATTGAATGCGATATGCAGTAGGTATTGTATACGATACACGATATATACAACAAGTAAAGAAGAGGAAAAACGACCGGAGAGAACGGAGAGAAAACTCTTGAGTTTCTGGAGCAAGAGCGGCATAAATGGCAAAGGCTAAAGGGTAGAGGGTAGAGAGTGAAGGGAGGTAAAATGGGGCAAAGGGCAAAGGAATGAGATACCTCGAACTCGGGCTGCAGGTTTCATCCGCTTAAGGGAGCGACCAAACCTGATGCAGTTATTTCTGCACTTTGTAGCAGTACTGTGCTGCACGTCATTGCGTTGTGTACTGTCGATTTATTTGCCGAGAGAGAAAGAGAAAGAGAAAGAGAGAGAGAGAGAGAGAGAGATAGGAAACCCCGTTATTCCATTTGCAGTCCTGAGGCAAGGTTCAAATCATATTTTACCAAGATAAAACAGAAAATGTTTTTCCTCTTTTGTGTTGTAAGTACATTAAGTGCAAAAAAAAAAAAAAAAAAAAAAAAAAAAACGAAAAAAAAAAGTATAATAAACATTATTCGTTGTTCTAGTTGTGAAAACTTGACGTGCTGAGTGAAAAATTTTCTTTGTATTTTTTTGTGATTTTCACACGGTTTACGTTTTATCGGGAAATTTGTCATCATCGACTATATATAGTATATATATATATATATATATATATGTACATTGTACCTACGTGTAACAACGGTGGAAATTGAGGTAAATGTGTTATGTGTGTTTTTTTGTTTTCTCCATTAAAAAAAAAAAAAAAAAAATTTCCGGCAGTTTTTCTCTTTTTTTATCGTCTGAAATTTTTATCGAAAATTTTCATCTACCCCAGAGAAATAGAATATTGGAGTAAAGTAGGTCACCAAAATCTTTATCGCAAATATACAGTATTCGCTTCGTTTTGCTATAGCATCGCCGTTTTATTACTTGTACATATATATATATATATATATATACTACATATAATATGTATCTGCGAAAAATTCGTGAGTTTTTATTAGACAATATATTCATGGAGAAAAGAGGCTATAATGAAGATCAGAGAAAATAGTTTCCTGCACTGAAAAAGGCACCGAATTTTTTCCAATTTTTCCAATTTTCTATATATATTCACCTCTCATCAAATCTTTCCCTGCAGTTCAATTTTTCTTGATTATCATTCATCTGAAGGAATCCGTTATCACGTATCTGTAAACCGCATAGAGACGCAAGGCTAGACACACACACACACACACACACACAGTTCGTTGAAAATATGTGAGAAATCCAAGTCAGGGAATAGCAATACGTCAAAAATTTCAACGAACCGCAATATTATACCCATAGGTAGCTGTACTGCTACACACATACGTTATACGTTACTTACGTACCAACGTATACGTAGAAGTCTACTGCACAAGGGATGTTCTTTCCTCTAGCTACCTATACCTATATGCGGCTACGGGTTTCCTACGTTTTCGAAAGAATCAAAAGGATAGACAAAGCTTGGTAGAATGGAGCTTTTATTTGCTGAGGCAAGCCGTGAATCAACAAACTGAGAGTCAGACGAACCATTGTGTCATCCACCTTACTTTACTTTTACTTTTTACTTTTCTTTTTCTTCTCATTTTCCTTTTCCTTTTTTTTTGTTTTTTTTTTTTCTACTCCTCGTTGTACTCACTCTCGTCCCGTTACCACCGGAAGATGTTCACATCCTTCGGTATACCCCGAAGAAGTGCGCACCACTGGATATTTAAAAGCCTTTGTTCTCCTCTTCACACACACACATATATATATACCATGTACACATGTATGAACATGTAGAGCTTCAACTATATCCTATTCCTTTTTCTGAAAAAGAAAAGGGTAAAAATGAAATTGCAATTTAGAAGTGGAAAAATGATTGAGACGCGTTGTTTGGTCGTCAGTTGCTAAACTTATAAGTAACAAGGAAAATGTTCTGAATTGTTGAAACACTGCGTTTCGCGACAATTCGCACATTGAACACGACATACATATATAGGATATATAATATATATATATATAAGTTCCATTAGCTAATTAGAGAATGAGAGAGATTAACTTCGACTCTATCTGTAGCATGCCGGTATCGTGGACTAGAATTATAATAACATTGCGGCAAAGTGGTTGTGTCGCACATACATACGTGAAATACATGAAATACCATATATACCAGTGTAGAGTAGTATAGATTATTCTTACCGCGTCGTTTGACCCCCAGTTTCTGGGTAGTTACATATAACGTGACTCGAAATCAACCCTTAACTAACGAATTTACTCCCTCGCGCAAAAGTCAGTCTCACACATGTTAAACATATACAGAGAATTCGAGAGGAAAGAGGATAAGAATTAATGGAACAAAACTAAACTAAACTAAACTAAACTAAACGAAACTACCCGCATTCAATGACTTGCACATATATTTATATAATATAACGTCACGTGTCGACTTTGTTTCGTTTATACCGAATCGTAGGGGTACGCGGATAATCATACGTCGTTCTTTAAGGGTAGTCCTATAATACAATATGATGTAACGTTTTGTTCAAGGCACCCTATGCCTCTCTACCCCATGACCACCACTACTCTGCTATTATAGCCCAAGAGCCCTAGGGGTAAGTAATGGAGGGATGTTGTAGCCGATTGACGTGCACAGGCCAGGCCGTCTTTCCCCTCACGATTATCATCCCTTAGAATTTTCGAGTGAGTAGCCCCTCGATTCCCATTGTTTGACAGCTGTGAAGCCAGTCAAAGTCAGTCGAGTAGGTGTATGACTAATTAGTCCTCGAGTTTGAACTGGATTAATTATTCGAGTGGCACTCGCGTTCATCGGAGGGGTGAGAAAGAAAGAGAGAGGAAAAAAAAAAAGAGAGAAAAAGAGAAATAAAATTACTCGAGGGTGTTCTTAATGTATCGGTGAATGAAATTCTTCGGAAATGTAATTTGGCCAATTCTGTATTCTTTTACAGAAATAAATCAGCGAAAATAGAGAAATATGTGATATTCCTATACGGTCAGTTAATCAATCCGAAACGTATGCCCAAGTTCAATACGAACCTCATATTGGCTATGACTACATCAGCGAACCAGAAATACATATTTACTGTCTAGGTATAAATTATACATACACATAACCATGGCCTGTGTGTACTACTGGATGGATAGTTTGTGTTTAGATACTACCGGAGTAGATGCCTGTCTACTACCATCAGCGATATTTACTCTGAGCAAATGATGATGGTTTAAAGTAAAACAGGATATGGGGGAAAAAAGGAGGAGGAGATTATTGCGGTTTGGAGCTTCGTCATTTTTATTCATATTTTTTCTTTGGGGGAGAGAGAATATTTTGGGGATCGCACAAAACGTCGGGTACGCCACCGTACGGAATGAAAATGAATGGTGCTATATTTTCAATAATGAATAAAACACATGGCGAGTCATCAATCAATCGCGGTGCAAAGAAACTTGCCATTTTCTACCCTAGCTTTCAGCCCAACCCAACCCCCTCCCTTCATGCGCCAACAATGATTTGCAACTATAAGCTTTCGATGCAAAAGGGGATGCGGGATGAGACCCACCCTCTCGCACGATGGATTTTCAAACGCTCGATTGCGTCATCGGTGAGGTTGCCCCCAGGGTGGTTTCCGACTCTCAAGGGATGCTGGCTCCAAGGGTTTTGCGACGGAACAGAAGGGAGAGCCCTTGCGCTCTTCCCACGCTGACGTTCTCGGTTGATAATCGTACGTGTATATTTTATATTTGATGGAAAATTTCCGATTTTCAACAGCTCGTATCATGAACCGAGGACCTAATTCTGATCTAATTTCTTTCATCGAAGCATAGGAGACAAGATCTTGGGTATGATTAACAAAAAAAAAAATTTGTGTTTCTGTTTCAGGTAAGCCCTCGCGATTTAATCCCACGCGTTTTTTTGAGCCTGTTCAAATTTAGGTGAGTGAAGAAAACGGCGATTCGTATTTTCATCAAAGTTCGCGTTTTGAAATGGGAATTTCTAACTAACGTATTTATAACAGACTTAATTGGATATTTTCTGTTCTGAGTTAAATTACCTAGAGATTAATATCATTTTCTCAAATGTTTTGAGTCTAATGATTTCAGAACTCGGCTGTCAACCCCCCCCCCAGAGCCAATGACTATACAGAAACTTACAACACAGGAGATTATTACTGTATAAAATATTTCACAATTTAATATTCATTCATTTCGTAAGAAATAATTACAGAGCGAGTTATATACTCTCTGGCATTGAGAACCGCGACTAAACTCCATAATCGTGTTAAATAACTCGCCGCAGATTGTGGCGATTCAATATAATATATATATTGAAATAAGTTGTACGAAATTCGGTCACGTTTTTTGTTATTGATTTTTCTATTTGTTTTTATAAAATTTGTAAAATTTCTATTGTAGGTTTGTACAGGACGTATAAGGTATAATAATATCTTATCCGTGGGAAGTGCGAGTATACAATTAACGTTGAAAAAGCTTAGTTAATATCCAACGGATAGGTATATGATACGATTACGGTATTTTAAAGGGGATGAAAAATCTCGTTATAATAACAAGGAAAATAAAAAATAAGTAGAACTTTTCAATTTACAACTTTTTCCCTTAAAACACAGAAAGCGAAAGATTCGGCGGCGGGGGCCGAGGGCGGGGTATAAGAAAAGTTTGAAACTTAGACTTTTAAACGGTCGTCGAGTAGCGGACGTAATTTCCCTCGGCATATACTATATATATATATTGTCCCGGGAAAAACATTAGATTGTTATTCAATCACTTTAAACTCTGCTTACTGTACAGAGTTAAACAAAGAACGAAAAGAGAAGAAAATCTCCCAAAGTTTCTTCTTTGTACCTATGTACGACCATTTCGCGGATTCCAACTCACTGAATAACTCGAGTCATTATCAGTAATGAAAATCTGGTATGGTGTGCGAGAAAATCCACGTGATTATTTTTCATTCGAAAGATTAACTCCGAAACAACTGATTTCGGCTAGTCGTTTTTATAAAATTAATTAATTAATTAATTATTCAATTAATTCCTCTTCTTCTTCACCCGTCCGGCACACGACTTCCGTTTATTAACTCGGTCTTTCAGTCCAAAATTGACAAAAACTGAGAAACGGTGGGTTGCAGGAAAGGTCTGGTCTCTCCTATATTCTCTTCTTCGTATTTTTTTTCTCTCCTGTATCCACCCTCAAACCTGCGTAGGATATCAAGTAACCGAGCATTTTTTCGTACGAATAGTGTCCAGTCCTCTGGCTATAAGCTGGTTATACAGTCCGATCTCTCTATAAGCCCTCCTAAGCCGCCAAGGGGAAGAGTTTTTCCACGAAATGAGGTACCCCCACTCTGCCTTCTTCGCTAGTCGCACCAATGGTTTTCCGTCTCTCTCTTTCCTCGCTATGCTATGTCTTGATAGGCAGAGTGGGGGAACGCTGCGAGCGAGAAACTGGGGAAGCGGGTTTATAGAGAGAGGGTTTATTGAGAGATCGGACTGTATATACATACGCGAAGAAGTGACCCTCGGCGAAGCCGTACCTACCTTACTATATGGAGTTTAGCAAAAAGGTTTGTTCGCTTTGGCCCTTTTGCGTGTCGTCGTCAGCCTTTGGATCGTCCGTCACTCTTTGGTTCCGTCAAAACAACCAAAGTGTTTTTGTCAACCCCGTTATACATACAGGCAAAGATACCGTAGGAAAATCGCAGAGAAATTTAAAACCGATACAAAGACACCCCATGCAATTGCTAACTGTCTTAGGTGTAGGTTACAATTTTGACCTGGGTATACGAATTTGAAAACAAAAGCAAAAAAAGAAAGTAATTTTAAGAAATGGCACCGATTTACTCTCTCCCTCTCTCTCTCTCTCAAGGTTCTCCAAGGCATTAATAAACTTATCAATCAATCAATCAATCAATCTCTCCGTAGTAATTCATCTCGTCATCATCATACCATCAACCGAATCACTGCATTAGGTATGCACATCAGCACAGCCAATTTCCAAAGTCATAAATCTCTGAACGAAAATGAGCTACCATGCATACAAAAACGTCGTTTTGTTATTCTCATCACGTTTTTTCGATTATGGATTACCCCTAATTATACTAAGCCTTGAATATCTCTGGCTATTCTGTTTCCAAGAAAAGTATTAAAAAAAAAAAAAAAAAATGAAAAACAAGAAAAAGAAATGAAATCGACGACGATGCTTCTCTCAGGTCTTTCCAACCCATCTCTCTCTCTCTCTCTCTCTATATATCTCTCTTTCGCTTTACTGTATAGGGAGGTCCTGTTTATCCTTTTAGGAAAAAATAAAGAGAGAAAGAGAAAATTCTTTGTTTCAAACTCGTTAACGTCCGTCGTTGAATGGATTAGTGTGAGTTTCACCAAGGACTGACCACGGTGGGTTGTGTTTGTGCTAAAGTCTAAACAAATCTCGGTGACGAGGTTCGCGAGAAGGTGCAGACCAGTGCAGGGGTTGTGCTACCTGCCTACACTTCTAGTATCTCTATTCTCTACATACGTTATACGAGAGTCGAGAGATGTAGATGTGTGTGTGTGTGTGTATGTGTAGATATACATTCGCAAGAGAAGCAGTAGCAAAGGAACGATTTTAGTTTCAGTTTATACGACTACACCACCGACTTTACGAGTCTGGTTTTACACGAAAAGTTTTCGCGCGTGGTTTTGACGGGCGATATTCGCTCGTTATACAGTAGAGAATGGAGTAAAATGAGAATTTAGAGATGAAAACAGATTGAGCGTGAAAAGTTTGATAAAGCTCAGACATGAGTTCATACAAGATTTCTACCCATAAAGGTAATTAAACCGAAAACAAAATACCTTCTGTGGAAAATTTTCGCCTCATCAAAGTTACCTATAATAACCATGACAAAAATATCTAACTTAAGGTGGAAATATATAAGGTTTGGGGAAAACTGAGCGAGACGGGTAAATAAATTGACTCGTATAACTTGCTAATTGAAGCTACGTGTATTCAGCGAAACAAGTAAGTCGTATGTAAATATACACGTTTACCTGTACACACATTTATGCATTTCGAACTAGAGGATGGGGGCTGGAGGTTGGTTGCAGAAAGTATAGTGCAGTTGAATTTGTCGAAAGAGAAACTTGTTGGCAATTATATTTGAGTAGGTAAAGTCGTGCAGGGAATGGATTAATGAAACCCAAACACTGTATTGAGGGTAATTAAACTACGTGAAAATGCACAATGCGCAGTTATACCCAATTATACCGTTAAACTCACCGTCTGCAGAGGAACACCCTTTTACTTTTTCATTTTCACGAAAATTATACTATGAAGAAAGCAGGACGAGTACCGTTCATGGCCTGATACCAGGGGGTGACTAAAAAATTTACCAAATCCCACACCCCAGGTACAATTGATACAAGTTTTAAGTGCGTGACTAGCTCGGCCGTCTACCCTTATCTACTTTCAGACCCGTATTGTCCCAGAAAATCGAAGCGGTTTTCGAGTAGGTTGAAGAGAGGGTACCATCTCTCACCTCTTACCTCTCACCTCTATCACCTCTAGCCCAGGCCATCCCATCATCAAATATTTATTCCTGTGGAAAAAGTTCTGTCCAAGAGAGAAAAGTTTCACGGATTCTTGTAATTCTTGACGCGCACTCGGTGGGGTATTTTTCTTCCTTTTATTCCTATCCCACTTCTTCTTTTTCTTCTTCTTCTTCTTCTTCTTCTACTACTTCTACATTTAGGCTGGGAAAACCGTCAGTTGTTGCTCGTAATACAACCTAAGATTCCCACCTTCCATTCTGGTGTAACGTATACCGTTCTTTCTGGCTAAACGATTCCATTTCACCGCGTGGAATGGCCTCTCCTTATCGTACGCCTTCTTACGAGTAGGTAGGTACGTACCTAGGATGAGAAAAATCACCCATAGAGCTTTGTTCCTTTTTATACTTCTCTGTTTTTCTTTTTTTTTTTTTTTCTCTCTCCTTTGAGATTGTTGTCACACAGTTTATCGCCGATTTACAGTACGATGATATCGATTTCTCGGAATATTAACAGACATTATATATACGTAATAATTATTAGTACCTATGGGAAATTGAACCTCGAAATTAGGATTTGAAAGCAGATTGGTTCCGGGGATTCGGTGTTAGTGATAACTGATAGCTAATGCTGTAGGTATATACGTAAACCGTGTGCGGGTGTAACTAGTTAAGCAGTCACTTTAGAGTTTATATGTTTGCCAACGTTGAATTCGTACCTATACCTACCCTACTAAGTGCGACTAAATAATACCATAAGCTCTCCTAATAGCCTAAAACGTGGTACAAATATATTGCCCTTTGGGATTAATGTACTACCTCACTGGCATATTCACTGGCTGACTCAATCGTGCCCCGGTGCCTGCCCTTATACTTAACGATTAGGACCGCAGAACCAACTTCTTAGATATTCCCATACGAACAAGATTTCACTAGGCTTTTGGGAATCGAAAGTCCCAAAGTACCAACACCAACGTATACACAATCCCAAAGCAATGCAATCTGCTCATGCGTCCCGGGCTTATCTATACTTCAAATTGAATCCCATCGAATTATTATACGAGCATTAAGAAAGAAAGAAAACAAAAAATTGGAAAATTTGTTTGTCGTCTTCTGATTTTTTTTTTATTTGTTACTTTTTTTGTTACTTTTTCAATTTTGTCGAAAATTCGTAAGAGTTTCCCCATTCAGTTCTTCAATTTTTTTTTTTTTTTTTTTTTTTTCCCATTTCATCTTTCGTTCGTTCATTCGATTTTCCGTGTAAAATCGTTAACCAAAGAATTCCAAAGAAAGGGAAATACACACAGACGGTATATATATAGGAAAAAGGGAGAGAGCGCGTGTGTCTGTCGAGCGAAACCCTTCGCGCGCCGGTAGGGAGATAAAGTTAAGTGAGAATTTGCATATTTTAACGGCATTTGCATATTTTAGCTCTTCCGAAAGTTTATTCGGAGAAGTCGACGCCGCGGGAGAATAAGAGAGAAGGAGAGATCTCCACGTTCGCGTTGGGTACAGAACGGAGGCGTAGTAGCACGGGGGACGCGGGGGATACAGAACAACGAAAGTGTTTCGGGGTTGAGCCTACTTTAGAAACCGGACGGATAAAACAGCTTTTACAATCGGGGTTGGTACCTACCTGGTTGGTACCTACTCTCGACTCTCGGAGAAGACAAAAGGCAGTCATGCGAAATGAAAATTTTACATTAAAAACCGAAACCCTTGTTTTTATCTTCGTAGCTATATTATCTTATTCCACCGCGGTTTATGTGAAAAAAAAAAAAAAAAAAAAAAAAAAACCAGTTTGAATTTGCTGAAAAACAAATAAATAAATAAAATTTCTCAGCGCCACTTTTACCGCGTTTTTAGAAATGTACAAATATTATAGCTGACTCAATTAAATTGAGGAACAAAAAAAAAAAAAAAACAGAAAAGTAATTTATAATTAGTCGTGCCTGCGCGACAAATTACAAAAATTAAATATCACTACTTTCGCGGTTTTTTTTTTTTTTTTTTCTTTTTTCCCCCCTCTCTTTTCTCTCACGTTCGGTGGTAAATTTTTTTTTCTATCCCTTTGGGGTTGAAAAACAAAGCAGAAGAAAAAAGAAAAAGAAAAAAAGAAAAAAAAAAAAAATTCGAGCTCGTACCCTCGTTTATCTATGTGTATAATTAAAGCGTGACCCTTTTTTATTTTTTTTTATTTTTCTCTCTTCCTATTTCATCCCCTGCACATCTCTATATTTATCTTTCAGCAAAATCTACTTTGTATATATAAAGCAGATTACGCACGTATGTATATATTATATTATATGTATGCTTACGTATGTAGGTACAGCATTAATATTCTTTTTTTTTTTTTTTATTTTATTTTCCACCATCGGCAGAGATGGCTTCAATTTTGAAAAAAAAAAGAAGGATTATTTGCTACCCTTGTTTTCTCTCTCTCTCTCTCTCTCTCTCTCTCTCTCGCTCTTTTTTCGCGGAACCTGGTAATCGCAATTCCATTACGTATACAGTATATATATATATATAGTACAAAAGCAAACGGGTATTTAATTGACTTTCAATTCTCACTAGACTCTATCCTATTCCCTCTGCAAACGTTATATGGTAATACGTCAATTGTTTTGTCACCGATGTAGTCGCGATCGTGATCGTGGTAGTGAACCACGTTTCTCTACCACCTATATCGGGTTCTCTCTTCTCGCCAGTTCAGTTGTTCCATAATTATTCCAATGGTAGCTCGTCGAACGGTGCTCCCTAATTTGAATAATTGTCAGTAAATTTATGCCGTTTCTTTTTTTTTTTTTTTCATTTTTAAAAAATTTTATTTCATTCTATTTTCTTTTTATTTTCTTCTTTCACCCCATCGCTCGAATTTCTCGTATCAAACAAAACAAAAAGAAAAAAAAAGAAAAATGAATAAAAAATGAAGAGATCAGCACGAGGGTTGAGTATTAAAAAAAAAAAAAAAAATTCTCGCGTTATGAAATATACATAATTTTCAAAAAATAATTACGAAATGAATGAAGAAGAAGAAAACTTATTAGATTGTTACTTTTTCTTCTGAATTCTCTTTTTTCTTTGTTCCTTTTTCCCCATTTTCTTCGCTTTCTCTATTCGAGTGTGTCAGAGTATCGACGAGGAGTAAAGATGGTTCTCGTCTCCTTCATGGGGTCGGGACGTAGTACCTACCTACTGGCAATAGAGATGATCTTATCCGGTAGGCTTGTCAGCGATTCTCCAAACACTGGGACCATCACCTAGCCTCCATCCCCCACATCCGCCCTATTCGAACCCTCGTCCACGACCTCGTAACAATCCCGGTCGGTCCTGTTCTATGGTGGGTCGACCCATCACGGTCTGTACTTGAAACCGTACCACCATCACCACCATCCTTGAGTCATACGGGCGTCCATTTCCCCCACCGAACATTCGGAGTAAATAATTTCCCATAAAATGAATCAGTCTGCATAGCAATTTCATTTACATTTCTTTTATCTTTCTTCTCTTTTCTTTATTATCTATAAATATAAATGAGAAATACTGAGCGCGTCTATATAAGGTGTATGTTGAGAAGATGGATAATTAATGAAACAATTTGTAGGTCTGCCATGTGCGAGAATCAAGGTGGTTAGTTTTCAGCTGCGTTTTAGGGTATCTTAGATAGCGCTATACGCCGTGATCTTTGCGGTGGTTTTCTCTCCACGCCTTGGACCGCACCATTGCTTATACCGCGAAGGCGAACCAATCTAGAAGGAATTGCGAGAAAGACAGAGAAATAGATGCGCGAGAAGGTAGGAAAACCGAGAGCGAGAATCGGGGGATTTCCTAAATGAGCCTCGGTCCATTTCCTCCTAGAGCTTCGAAGACTGAAGAGAAGCAGTAGGAGTAGGAGCAGAAGCAACTCTCCACTCGGCAAAGACTCGCTACGCCAGCTTTTCCGCGCTAAGACGTTGAATGGCGGTGTTAATTCTGTTTATATGCGAGTTTCTCCAAGAGCCATAACAGTTTCTATATACCTATACCTATATATATATATATATATATATATATACACCCATGTCCGCGAAGCTCAAGAAGAGACAGAAGGAAGAAAGACAAAAAGGAAGAAAAGAAGAAGCTTTACAAGATACAATCGCTTCTTCTTCTTGCCAAAAAGGGCCCATGTACCTACTATATACGATATAGGCAACATATTTTTAGTGAAAAAAAAGTACAAAAAGAAGAAAGTCGTCCTACTCGATGGTTTTTCATTCATTCATTCTCTTCTCTTCCTTTTATTTATTTATTTATTTATTTATTTATATATTCACTCATCTCTCGTCGTCATCACTTTGAAGATTTTTCACGATATGATAAGATGCGTCAGTGATACATCGAGCCGAGACAGTTGACGAAGTCCACCGTGAAATTGAAACGAAGAAATTGAGGTAGAAAATATTGAAGGAAACCTATACAGATGTAGGTATCTCATGTATATGTTACATCCACACACACATATATATATATATATATATATATATATATATATATATATATATGTGCATGTATGGGAAGAACGGAACTGTCCACTTTCTGGGTCCAGTACGGCGTAATATCTGAAGCATTCAGCTAGCTGGTCATGTTCCTATTATATTATTGAGGTGGCTCTTCGTGCATGGCCAGTTCGTAGTATAGTCGAGATCAAATCGCTTGGTCAGAGTTACGGAAGATATTGGACAAGTTCAACCGGCCGGTTCTCTATACCGCCCATTTCGTGTTCTATGGACATCGGCTACAAGGGCTTAATCCCTTAGACCAAATTCTATCTCCAAATACGACAACGACTTGGTATAGCCATTTTACCCGCTGGACTGACCACTGCACGATAGACTCTACCAGCTACTTGACACGATGACTTTACCGTATTGGTCCACGTCTAGGGAAGACTGTCTTATAAATCTCAAATTTTCACATCGAGATTTTTTAAAAGTGTAATTTTTTTAAAACCTGACGTTTCATTTTATTTTTTATTTTTTCTTCTAACGAAAAAGTCGATTTGCGAACTTTTTATAGCCCGCGTTATTAATTTGCGGGAATTTTCAATCGAGCGAGTTTGTCACGGTATTCTAATCAACGGGGGTGTAATTGGATTCTTTAAATTCCTTAACTCCGATGCGCGGTTTTCTTGTCGGTTGATTTAGAGACGATATGATGATTAATGGTTGAAATTTTAACCATTATAGTGACGAATAGACAAGATTTGTAACTGTGACTGCGTTTGCGTTTGCGTGCGATTAATAGTACATATCGCGTAACCAATGTCTACCTTAATCTTACGGAAGTCTTCGAGGTACGTTTTCTACGGTTCGACCAACGGCTGAGATTTACACAGCATCCTGATGGAATTTATTGCTTCCGTGTTGGGCAATTAGGCCGAAGAAAACATGGCGGCTTAGCCACAATATCTAACGTCCTTTCGGATCTTACAATAGAAGCGTGGGCGTTACGTGCACCGGTATATTAACTACATTTTATTAATCATATCGATGTATACCTACTTTTATCAGCTTCCAAATATAATATATACGGTCTTTATATATGCTGCGCACATTCAAATAAAGAAAACCATCAATCTTCATTATTTTTATTATTTCGACAAGTTGAATTCCTCAAGTCCGTATAGTATTTAAAAATATTTTTCAACAAGTCGAAGTACGATCGAACTCATAAATGAAATTTCTTACGAAATTAGGTACTTCGAATATAATTATTAGCAGACCAGGTATTCAATTTGGGAAAAGTTTTTACCGAGTAATAAATTAGACCCACCTTTTATCTGACAAGTTTCTTAATTGTTTGAAAAACATATGAAAAATTTCTAGAACATATTAACGATTTCGCCTTCTGGCCTCTTGCTTCTCTCCTATAGGTACCTTCTCTTTATATTTTCAATATTCTATACCATATAGTACTCGTTATTTTTTTTTTTTTTTCACTCGTTGACGCACCGCGAGCTAGGTGATGTCTTGGTTAATTGGACCTTCTGGGCTGTTTTTGGATCAGCCTTTTTTACTCTTTCTCTCTCTCTCTCTCTGTTTAGTAGAAAAGAGACGGTTTTCATTTTTACGCCTCATCAATCTCTCTTAATTGGGTCAGAAACGACACAGCTGTTGCTCATGGCGTGGGCGCTAGGTCTGCTTGCTTGCTTGCTTGCTTGCTTGCTGTTCCTGCTCTAATCGCGATACAATCCGTGATTAGGATTGTCCACGTCACGATTTACACACGACGACCACGTGTCCTCGACAATACGAATAATATCGTCATTCCATGTCCAGGAAGAGACGGGATGAATTCCTCGTCGGTTCTATATGGAATTTCGATGATTTAGGTGACATGGAGAAAATCGAAGACTATGTCAAATTTCAATTTGAATTTTGGTTTATTAATTTTATAACAGATGAAGTAAGAACGATAAAAGAAGACTTATACTGCAGTAGCAGCAGTCTGTAGATAAAAGTTCAAAGCGACGAACTCGTCGTGAGACTTGATCGTTCGCCGAAAACCCACTCCAACAATTTTCCTCTCTCTGTTATTTTCAATCAATTTTAATGACTCAAAGCGATCATCTTCTACCTCTCATCGCCTCGTCTCCATTTACCATCGACTTTCGAGTGGGTAAACCCAAGAGCAAACGTTTGTGATCTGAATCGATGCGGATAGGGAGAGTAATAAGAGAATACGAAGATGAAGAAGAGTAAGAATAAGAATAGGAATAAGAATAAGAATAACGATCAGAAAAAGAAGAAGAAAAATAAGACTAAGGGAAAAGTATAATAATTGAAAGAGAAGAAGAGATGCCTGGAGATTCTTCTCACGTTGCATTTATAGACGTCTAATATCATATACTTTATAAACAAATATCGCGAACTAGTGGAAGAATTCCCTTCTCCCACAATTCAAAGAAAGAATCTTTCCATTTATCTCAAGAGCTCCCTTTTACTATCGCTCCATATCCATATCAGTAAACGTAATGGTAGGTATAAGGAGTAAGTTAGAAAAATACCTATGAAGATAAAAAGGGCAATCAGGGTGGCAGACTGTGTAACCAAATATCTCGTCCGATTATTCACGCCCTGAGTTTGCAGGGTAAGTTTTTGCACCGTCAGTGTCTATGACGGTTTCAGGATAAAGGTGTGGGAGGTTCGTTCGTTCGTTCGTTCGTTCGTTCGTTCATTCGTTCGTTCGTTCGTTCGTCGAGAGGATGGTCCATCAATCGTCACCATCAAGAACAGACTTTGCAGACTCCTCGTCAATTCAGCTGTGAATTCACCCTCCATCTCCATCTCCACCTCCAATTCTCTACTTCTCCATTGATCATACATACAGTATTGAGTAGCTGTATAAGAATATAATATCTGTAAAAACGGTGCGATGTATAGTATACACGTTGGGTGTACATTTTCTGCCTTAGTTTCAACACTTGTTTGAATTTTTGCGTGAATGATTTCTCCCTTATTTTCTCTTTTATCGTTGATAGGACAAAATAAAACAACTAAAAAGTCAGAGAATATCAACGAGTCTATGGAACAACAAGATTTTATCACTCGACGTTTTTGTATACAAATTAATCAACAGACACCCCATCTTCGAGGGAAAATGTTCAATACTTGACGTGCTGAAATCAGACTTGTCAGTGGATAATATGCCGAATGAAAATTGAATTGAATTCCTTTGAGTGAAAGGAATCATGAGGTTGAAGTTCGTAACGTTAACGTAACAAAATATTCGTTGAAGAATTATAAAATATGCAAGATAAACATGTTTCACACAATTTGAGGAATTATGCACCGTTCTTGATGCATTTGAAATTTGAGAATTTTTGGCCAATATTTTGTTGCATTAACGTTACAAACTTCAACCTCATAAGGAATCGCAGGTTCTTCTTTGATACCTGTGCAGACCTTATTACATTTCCAAATAGAAACAGAAAAATGAAAAACAACAATATCCTTAGGTTTAATAAACGAGGTATAAATCAGAATTAGTCGCAATTTCTCACCGCCATATCAATTTGGGATATCGGGAATCAATATATCAAGATACGTTTCATTTAGACAAAAATTAGGCCATCGACTCGAACTGCATAAAATTAATCATATGTATGAACAAGCTGAATGCACCGGATCCCACCAATCCGTTAATCAATGAATTGACTCATTTTAACGTACTCCGATGAAAACGATGAGTGGGAGAGAATAAAGTAAATTGGGTATCGATTGGAGGTATAATTTAATATTTCTACTGACACACTGTAATATTGATCGTGATTTTAAAAGGAGTCTCGATTGCAGTGTATCGCGAGAAAAAAAAAATCACTACGTATATCGGCCGAATTCGAGGGATGAAAATAATCCGAAAAATCTACTATGGTGGTGTGCTAAACCGTCCGCACATCCCTAAAGTGAGGTAGGCAGGAATCGCGGGGTAGATCTCAAGGCACTCTTCTTCCATTCAGAAGGAAAGAAGGCCTGTAGAGATAAACTGAGATGAAGGCAAGCAAGGCTGCTGCTGCTGCTTCTACTGCCACTGGTACTACTGCAGTAACCAGGCCGAAACCAGGGTAAAACTGGAGAAATCCCTTAGGGAGGTTACTCGTCCCATTGCCTGTTTATTTCAGACGGTTTTAGATTCCACCGTATCTCTTTATACATCTTTTCTTTTTATCTTATTCTTTTTTTTTTTTTTTTTTTTTCTTTCTTTCTTTTTTCTTCTTTTTTTCATGTACATTTGTTACACTTTCTTTGAATTTATTTTATGCCAACGACGCGACGCAGCGACGCAACGTCTCATTTTCTTATTTCCTTAAATTCATGTCATCGTCTTTTAATCATGACGAATGTTTTTATTCCCGGCCAAATTTTCCTCCCTTAAACTTTCATTTCACTTTTTATTTCTTTTCTTTTTTCTTCTTCTTTTCTTAATACTCGTAAAGGCTTATAATATGTCATAGTATAATACACGATAGCTAGCATACGTGCGTGCAGATTATTGCTCGCGTGAAAACGCGTCTTCTTCTTCTTCTTTCTCCGTGTATACTTTATCCGGGCATAGTTATAAGTCTTTCACAAAGTTTAGATTTTTATATTCCGCGCTTTTAACAAAACCTGAATAACTTACATGCAGGTTTTCGGCTCCGTATACGTATTCCCAACGATACAGGTATACACCTATAGTATGTATGTATCTTGGTTCGGTATTGCGCGGACTAGGTATATCCCCTTTGAATTATATGAGAAATATGAGAATCAGATTTACATGATAACAAGAATTTATTACCCTAGTAGTAGTAGTAGTAGTCTCACATTCCCTGGATCAAAACCCCGGCTGCTACTCTGATAACTATCTTTGGAATCTCCAGCTTGTTGGCTGATCAAAGAATATTAAAAATCCTTATTTCTGCCCGTTTTATTTATTATCAATATTATCATCATTATTATTTTTTTCAATACAACTGACGCGGCTTTTACCCGAGGGAAAGAAATAACGTAAAGTAATTAGAAAATTGTCAATTTTTTTTTTGTTTTTTTTTTTTTTCTTATTTCTACTTTACTTTTTTCTTTTTTTTTCCGTAACATCGTGTAATAACTTCTATATACGAAGAAACCTTTTAAAGGAAAACCTTCCACCTTGTCACGTATTTCAGTCTCCTTTGGGATTGAAAAATTGTGCTTGTGCTGCGTCTAGGATGACGAGTATCGCAGCAATAGCGGCAACTAGCAGGAAAACCGGGGTAGGTACCATAGCCTCGGTATAGTCGAATTAAAAACGAGAAATATTGCGCCCCGGGAAAAGTTAATGCCATCCGGTTGATTGGTAGTTAGTTTCACGTCGTTCTATACACCCCGTATCAACAACAGCAACAGCAGAAGCAGGGTATTGTCGCGTCAGCATCGACTCTTTGCAGACTCGCTCGCTTTAATCCCGGACGTTGGGAAAATGGCCATTTTCAATCCGGAAATAAAAAGGAAAACCGTTTTCACGTCACGGAGTCATTTATATATAGTATAGGTATACATATATATATATATATATGTGACCTGCCATCCGCGTTTTGACCTAATAGCTTTTTTTTTTCTACCCTATTTAAATACGTTTCAATTGTATGTACGTCAAAAATTCTTTTTCATTTTTTAAATTTTTTAAAATTTTTTCCTCCACGCAATATCGTCCGCTCACATTTTTCATCCACTCATTTTTATCATACATTCCGGAAAAAAAAAATTGATACACTAATAAATTTCTTTTTTATTATTATTTTTTTTTTTATTCTTTATCCCTTCTTCTACATTAAACAGAAATATCAACAAACAAATAATTCAAGATTTGAATTGCAGAAATTCAGAGGCTACTAATTATTATGAGGCTTGAATTAGGTTTTTAATTGCCTTTCCAAATTAAACCCCTAATTTGAAATGCCTTGCGAATATCGTGAGCGAAAATATTTTTTCGACAATTTTTATAAAAGGTGCGAGTTTTCTAATCTCGAAGAACTGGTTGAAAAGATTTTTTTTTTCAGTTTCCCAAATCCGAATCTGACGATCGTCCGATGTGTTCCAAAACTGATTTGATGATATCAGGATGTATGGCTCTAAGATTTGTTGTTCGGGGTTGGCCAAAAATTGAAATCTCTTATGACACTAAATTCCGGGACTTGGGTGCAGAAAAGTGTCGCAGATTTAGAGCGAAAATATCCCATACACATACCTGTACTAAATTAACATTAACTCTATAATTATACTCGAATATAATTTCGACAGCTGCGAAAGGGTTGGAAATTTTATTCATTAATCTAATAGTTTAACTTTCGCCATTATTTTATTTCCTTCTGTTTTTTACAACTCATTATTAAAATCTTATAAACACATTTACACGTGAAGATCTCTTTCCTTTAATTATTGGTTTTTATAATTACTTTCGGACTTGCTTTTCCCATTTCCTGAATTCTTTCTTTTTTTTTGTTTTTTCGTTATAATTATCAGGAGAATTATAGAAGCATACCGGCTATGCTAGTGGGGCTTTTCTCGCCAGACATAAATTGAAAAAAAAAAAAGAAAAAAAAAAAAAAAAAATAACAACAATAATTCAAATCTCATTTTCAACGCGTTTTCATTATAATTTCGGAAATATTTCTCATCTTTATCCTCATGGTCATCGTATACCTATATACGTATTCGCGAATACTTAGGGAACAGGTATAATATATACTGTAATGAAAGTAAACAAATATTAGCACAAATTACTCGAGAAATTATACTCCACGGTAGTTCAAAAACTATATAACAATATCCGTAATCATGAATATAATCTCGGTATAGTGAAAATGTCATACTTTAGCGTCAACGCTTTATTAAGCTACTGTCTACCCGAGCCCTTGGTCTTAAACTTAATTAGAATTGCACGTAAAGTTTCTGATTAAAGGATTAATCGTAACGAAAATATACTCCGAAGTTTTGTAGTATATACAGACATTGTATACCTATACATAATATTTTTACGGCTTAAGGTGCTTTCCTAGGCAATTCCACCAGTCCTGAAAACATCGTGAAAAAATGTGATATTAAACGGAATATCTCTGCCTGGGCACCGAAATCAATGAAACAAAATACGTCGCGCAATTCTATGTGCGACTCCGAACATGTACAGCCCAAAAAATGTTCGTTTTGCGCGAAAATAGAGAAGATATCCATGAAAAACGGTTTTAGAAACGTTTTTCATGGATATCTTCTCTATTTTCGTGCAAAACGAACATTTTTTGGGCTGTACATGTTCGGAGTCGCACATAGAATTGCGCGACGTATTTTGTTTCATTGATTTCGGTGCCCAGGCAGAGATATTCCGTTTAATATCACATTTTTTCACGATGTTTTCAGGACTGGTGGAATTGCCTAGGAAAGCACCTTAACAACTTGTACAAATATCATCCGGAGGATTTTCGGTCTGTGCGGTAACAACTATGGGCTCGACGAAGAAAAAGAGAGTAAAGAAGAAGAAGAAGAAGAAGTAGAAGAAGAGAGGATCAGGACTCTGTGTACACACGTACACATGTATATAAAAAAAAAAAAAGAAAAAAAAAAAAAAAAAATTTCTTGAGGCTTCTTTGAATCGCCGAGAGATTTTCCCGGGCTTTCTACCCTCCTGGGAAATCTTTCCCCTCGTAGTATTATCAAACTCCTTACTTTCCTCTTTCCTCTTATATTCCTCTTTCCTCCTTCTTAGCCTTCGAAAAGCTAGCTTGCTCCGTTCTGGTTATATTTTCTCCGACCCCGTTATTCGCGCTGCGGTAATGAGAAGACCTCGATTAAATTTAGGATCGACGATTAGGACCGATCTATATGTTTTGCGGTATACGCAAAGAGAGGAGACCGTTTTGTCTGATCTTTTTAGACCTATATAGGTATTGTTCTCGGAACGACTCAATTCGAAAGCAACGATCCCCAAGAAAATAACATCTCTTCTCTTATTTTCGCATTTTTTTTCAAATATGGAAAAACTTTCATTGCCGCAATCAGAAAATTTATTTCGGGTTACTATTACTTACATATCAGTCTATTTAGCAATGCGAGTTTCGAGAGAAGCTGGTGCTAATTCAAACCTCTAAACTTCTGCCAATTTATTATTTCGGTTTCCTCGCTTTCCCTTCCTTCTCTGTGCAGAGATGAGGCGGATTTTAGCTCGCTATACATATACCTATCTCTGAAAGTCTGAAACTATAAATTAAGTCAAAACTGTGTAAACGGCTGGTTACATCAGTTTATCGTATAGAACGTCTAGGTTTATATTTTGAAAGTAACTTTCAGCGAGTAGGCGATGTGCCGATAACGTTTATCGTTACCTGTTTCAACTTCATTTTCTCATAACTTCACCGATCGTCAACTCCCTCGTATTACATACCAATACTCACATCCTCAATTTTATCACTTCCGGTATACGTAGCTAACATCCGCTCTAAGTTAGAAAATCGATTTTCCACGAAAGGATCAGAGGCTGCAACCTACCCACGCTCCTCTTATACTCGTCACCTTGCGTTTCGTCGCCTCTACTAAAAAAAAACCTCCCTACGTCAACCGAGTTCGCATTTACTTTGATACAGTAACTAATTTACAACTCTGATTTATATTTCAATTTTGAATCTTAGGTTGTAATTAATTAATTATCATTTTGTGAACTCAGCCCCTACATTTATTAATCTCTAAGTTCTATTAATTAATTTACCTAATTTATTAACTAGTCGCAAGAAATTCACTTCTTCTTTTTTTATTTTTTCTTATTTACCTTATATTTCCTTTGAATCCGCAATACTGGATTTATAACTAGTCGAGTTAGCAGTGCAGGTGGTTCTCTTCTCTTTCCTGATTTGTAAAACGAGATGGTTTTCGTTTTTTTTTTTTCCTTCTCCCACTCGCTTACCCTCTACTACTTCTTCTTCTTCTTCTTCTTCGTCCCTCTTCTATAGCTAAAGGTAGTTTTGGTTACTTACAAAATAAATCAGAAAGTTTTAAACCGCCAGTGAAACGGCGGAGAGAACTAATTAAAGACCGCAAGAAGTCCTCGAGAAATTCACTGCTTCGTGCGGTGAACGAGATGGAATCTTAGGCGAGGGGTGAAACAGGGCGAACCATTAACCAGCAACTGCTGCTCAGTGCTTTTCTGCTGCATGCAGCATTTCTAGATGTACGAATGTATGCAAGGACCGTAAGTACGCGATTCGACGGACCGGAGCCGCAGCCCTCCGTTTCGCTTCTTAGAGCGAAGAAAATTTTTTCTTATTTTTACAATTTTTTTTTTTTTCTTTTTTCACTTTTAAACATTTTTTTTTTTTCTTCTACGCGAATAAGTGATCAGAATTTTTTTTCCTTTCAATTTTTTAATGACTGTGGAGGATTTTTCAGCTGGAAGAAAAAAAGAAGAAGAAGAAGAAGGAGAGAAAAAAAAAAATGGAATATACTTACATCAGGTCGTCGGAAAATGTTATCTTCTTGATTATAGTGAATTTCCTGCTCACTGTAAACCGCGACACACCTCGCGAACGAAGCGGATATAATAGCGATGAGTTTCTCGCTGGTAGTATCTAGTTTCAGTCTATTTCCTTGGAAAAAGAAAATAATAAAACAACTATTCCGAGTTTTGTGCTCACGTTTTATATATATGGGAACTGCCCATTCCTATTTTTCTTTATATTCCATCCCCTATTCGAGTTATAAATTGCAGAGAAATTATAAACGCGAAATGATATCTTTTCCCAGGTGAAAACAGCCGAATTAACTATGTATCTACCTGGCTCGGTCTCTGCGCAGTGTATAATTAAAAATTAAAATACAAATCTAGGTATTATTTATAGAGCGAAGAATAATTCTCGTATTTAAATATTTCCGAATTTCCGAATGCATAAAATGTGTGAAAAAAATTCTAACAAAAAATTTGTAAATTTTCTTTGTTACAGGTAAGCCTTAATGTCTCACGTCTCTGACTTTTGTTACGATTATTCGATACGAGGCTATAACGTAGTAAGTGAAATGAAAATCTGATATTTCTTTTCTATTTTCTATTTTCTATCGCTTATACTATTCGATCACCAATTCCGAGATGGGATTATTATATTCTCTGATAAATTATTAAAATAAACTATTTATGCGGGGGCGTATCTAAAAAGTTAAACCGCATCTCCCTAATAGCTACTAAAGAAAGGTTTTATCCCCTAGACTCCTAGACGCTCTGGTCTCTGTTGTATAATAATATACAATCCTGCTGCTGCTACAGGAACCAGAAGCTGCAGCTGTGAGAGCACCAGCACGAGCACCAGCACTAGCAGAGAGTAAAGTGCATTAGGAGTTTAAGATTCAAGATTTTTTTGGTTATCGGTATAACTCTGCGGCTCGTCCTTATAAAATACTCCGCTTCTTACCTCCATCGAGAGAAGTTCAGAACCTTTTATCCTCTTCTTGGTTTGATAAATCTTTTCTATACAAAGTTTCAATGCAATACATATATACCTACTACTACCTTATACTGCCCACGCACTTTTTCAATAATTTACACTTATTTTTTTTTTTTTTTTTTATTTTTTCTTCATTTTTTATGACCACGCGGTGAAGATACTTAATTTTTATTCAAGAACTGAGAAGTGCATATACATATATAAATATACACATACCTATGATACTACAGCTGAAGCTAACCGATATACGGATAAAGGCGATAATAAACTCGACGACGAAATATTTCGATTTAAAAATATATTTTATCATCGAAGCTATATATATATATATATATAGGTATACCTACTATATTATAGCATTGCTGGGATTCTTTTTATTAGTCATCAATTATTTAATTTAATTTTTATTTATTTTTTGTTACCGCAGTTTTATTAGTTTTTATTATTATTCTTTTCTAAACACGTTATATCGTCGTTATACTATTAATTTTATTACCGCATCTCGGGACTTAGGTATATGAGAAACGATACGACAGCTGCTGAATTATCTTAAGATTATATTGATCCGACCTCGATGATGTCGTCTATCTATACCTTGGGAAACTAACTATTATTGAAATTTGGGGCAGCACGCGACTCCGCGTCGTTCTTCTCCGCTGCACACGTATCTCATATATAATATCATAGATTTCCATTTTATCCTTTGCCCCGTTCAAGCACTCGGCACTTCGGCACTTGCCGTTTCAAGGATCGTATATAACGAGGTTAAGCATGGTATAAGTAGGCTTCCGGTAGCAACCCAATTCACGGTCTTGAGTCTTGCCCTGAAGAACACAAAAGGAAAAGATATGATAAAAGAGTCGAAGGAGCTGGTCTGATCGATCTTGGATAAAGTCGTTTCAAAAGCCCGCTATATACCTACGCGTTTCGGGGACAAGCTGTAAGCGCTTGCCTCTTTATTCCTTCGTTAATCGTTACAATATTAGAAATCTCGCTGACTTGAAAATTTCACGAGCGAAAGAAGCAAGGAAAGAAAAAAAGAAAAAGAAAAAGAAAGAATTGAAAAATCCCATTAGATTCAATCATTATTTTATATCCAAATCGATCACGTGACACAATATCGAATTTCTATCATTTTTTCATTCAAGTTATTTACACTAGGCTGAATTCGATCAGCACCTGTCTTAAGAGATAAAGGTGTGACTCTGGAGGATGGAATTTCGGAATGATTCGATCCCCAACGTAACTCACCTCATAAATATGCATAATAATGACTATGCACGCGTGTGGGAGTCTCAGATTCTGTTCTGGGATCTGTCACCCTGCCTAAATTATACTACTCATACTCCGATTCTATGTTCCAAAGAAAGAATGAAAGATACGGTGTAAAATCTCTATGGGATTTATTAAATTTTATTTTACTGTCGTGAAAAAAAAATTTTTGTTAGAAGATATAATTTTTGCTCTGGTCAAATCTGAAGAGTCAAGACTTTTGGTATATCTAAGAAGAAGACGAAAAAGAAGAAGAGGAAGAAGAAGAAAAAGAAGCGATGATTGTGGTAGTGGTGAACACGTGTGTGACCAAGAAGGCGGCGCCGGTCGACGTCGAGCGATTCAAGTACCCGTTGACAAGCGTTTTCGTTTTTTTTTTCCTCGTTTTTTCCCATGGGAACCGAGACGACCGCTCCTCCCGGTCCCGATTACGTAACTGTGCTTTTCATCGGAATGATGTACTATGTCTTTCTTTCTCTATTTTTCATAGAATTTTTCTTCGTCATAGGTATAATATAAGTCTGCCGTTGATTCGTAAGACTTGTTGTATAAAATAGATTGAACTTAGGATACTTACTTTCAGAGATGACTGACACACATATATGCATATATACAGCTACTTATCGTCTTATGATTAATAAGATATTTCACCTTATCGCAATGCATATTAATTACTAGATCGAGATTAAAAACCGTTAGTTTCATATCTATGCTGACTATCACGCAATTCGAGATGTGGAATCGTCCGAATGACGAGACTGTCATCAATTTCAGATCACACGATAGCGTGTCGATAAAATTTTCATTATAGATATTCGTTGCTAATTTTTCATCGATAATCATAGTTTATCGTTTAGAAAAACGGTGTAAATATTGAGGACCTAAATCTGTCCCTGACGATGAGATAGGAAAATAGGAATCCCCCTAGTTTGAGTGGAACGTGTTCCTATACCTTTTTCCAAACCAGTGAAGAAAGTTTGGAGAACAGCTCTTCAATTATTATCGTCGACCATTCGAATCGTTAACCTCGTTATTCTCACCTTGTTTATTTGTGCAAAGTTTGTTTGCTACGAGTAAATCTATATCTACTAGGTACTACCGAGTCGTCAACGATAATAAGCTTTTCAAATGCTCGTTAGCTCGACGGAGAATTACAAGTTTAATTGAGTTCAATCGTTCGCGATAAAACGTACATTATTTTATCCTGCACACATGGCACTGGCACTAACACTAACACATAGGTGTATATGCCTTCGTTATCTTAATTACCAACACATACTGTTCTCACAATTAAAATAACTCAATTAGAAACGACCCTATTCGACTCCTTTATCAAACGAACGTCTCCGTGGATATAAAACCTATATTATATACATATAGGTATATATGGTTGTACTTTTTAGGTAGGTTATCTACTATCCAAAGGTATGCCTGCAGGCGTAGCGTAGGTATACCTAATGGTCTCTTTTCATTCCGTTCTTCAAAGGTAATTAATTAAATTAATTCAAAGTGTGTGTGTGTGGTCATTGCTAATGGAATTTCCCTGCTGTCCGATCCGCAATGGGCACTTACGCTACTGTCGCATCGGTCGATTCTTTTTCTATACGAACGTCCTCCAGGATTGTGAAAAAAAAAATAAAAAAATAAAAAAAAACGTTTCATCGATATACCTACCTCCGTAATATGAAGAGGTTCCAATTTACTCAAAGCTCGTGTGTTTTTTAGGTCATTTTCTTTTTTTTTTTTCGTTTTTTTTTTTTCGTTTTTTTTTTTCGACCAAACGACACCCTTTCAAATAAGGTCGGAGCTTTAATAAAATAAAAGAAAAAAAAATCTAAATTATAGGAGTCACTTGGGATCTTTTTTTTTTTTTTTTCTTTAATTCTGTCAGCCAGCTTTTTTCACTCCGCATTAATTAGCCAGTTATGCAATCTTATTTCCACTCACTACACCTGTATTAAACACCTCTACTTCTGAACTTCTCCAGGAGGTCTTCTTCTCTCTTATTATACCTTCCTCTTGAGCTTCGTAATTGCATTAGATTTGCCAGGCACGCTTTTTATAAGCTAATCTAATTACTCTAGTTTATTGACCTAACAGGTTCATTTCAGAGTTTAAAATTAAACAATTTTTGTCTTCCTTAAATTTTACGATCCGGGTCACTTTAATTCTGGGAAAAAAAAAGAAGATAAAATGGAAAAAAATCAACTCAATTTTAATATCCAAAAGAGCAGTGAGCACCCCACATAATCTGGGTCACATTGGTCGATGAAACGACTACCTGTATTGTATATTTTCACTCGGTAGGGGCAGGCATATCGTTAAAGACAATCGAGGGTATCTCTAAAGACGCCATCTTCCCTCGGCTGTCACTAGCAACTCTTTCCCCTGTAGTGGTGGAAGCAGCGTTATTTCCGGGTCGTTTAAATTATTTTATAAACAGGTCACAGTTCAGATTATATAAACCCTGTCAGCACACTGTTTAAAACTACGACCTATACCCATACTGCTATGGATATGCAAGACCAATCTAGTGTCGAGGACATGTACTGTGCAGAGCAGATAGAAATTCCAGTCAGTTTTCCTTACATATTAAAATTGTACGCGAAATCTGCCATCCGCACTCAACCCTACGACCTTTTGAGATGGACTTCCGCGTACTTTCGCGCCCTAGCAAACGGCGAAGTACCTCCTGTAAAGGTGAAGTGGAAAAAAAAAAAAAAAAAAAAAAAAAAAAACAATGGGATGAATTGATCGAGAGTAATCCGAAACCCGATTGAAAAGATATTCAACTTGATTTAATTCAGAAAAGGTTGGAGTACCCGCCTCTCGGTCGACCGTCTGGTATCACTCCTGGATACCTAAAGATTCTCTTCGATCAATTTAATCACAGTGAAACACTCCGGATTGAGAACTTACTCGCACGATGGAGAGGCGTTGATCTACCCGAGTCGACGCTTTATCAGATACTGATCGTCGGCGACTTTATACGTCGTAATTGCCCGCTGCTTGAATTTCTCGCAATCGGATGTGGCTTTTTGGGAAACGTAAGCCCCGCTTCCATCTTACCTTATAGAAATTCAACAAACTTCCTTGCTTTATACTCCGAATGAAAAACTCAGAATCTTTTTGAAACTATGGTCTACGTCTGCGAGCTTCTCACAGAAGAGCCTGAAGGCGGATCGGCGATGATTCCTTTGAAGAGGTTCATTCATCTGTACACATTTCTGGCCAGTATTCACTGTTCCGATTCATCTTCGGGTAGACAGTCGCTCGACGATTATCAGACCATTGAAGGCGAAGCCCGCAGCACTTCCGGTGAAGACCAGTTCCCGGATCCGTCCAAAGTCGCGCTTCCTGGCTCAAGAAGGGGGTCGGAAAATTCAACCCAGGTTTGTTTAATAACAGGTCAGGCCAGATTTAGATGAATAACATTACCTATTATTACCATAATCGAAATTCGGCCTCAGAACTCGTCTGCAGAATCAGACAGGTCACTCTCTCAGCGCACTAGCGAAGAGGAGGGTGGAAAAACTGCGGTTAACCCTTGCCGAATGAAGTCAGAATCAAGGGGTGCGTTAATTGGGGATGAATCGAGTCCTCCTTTGCGAGAAAATCGGGTCTCGAATCCCGAGGAAGAATTTCAAAAGAAATCTGGGACTCCGAGTGTAACACTTGCAGTGGATCGTCCTAGTAGATCATCTTCCGTTGCGGCGAGCACCGGGGATCCAGTTTCGATTCTGCCTGGTAGTCCAAGGCGAATTTCGAGCGCTCCGAGACCCGGTAAAACGTCGATTTCTGGCGACACCACTGCTAGATCGAATAATAAATCTTTGGGTGAAGATATGGACGCGAAATTCGAGGAGGATTTATATCAGGATGATACTGTGGATCGAATAAACGACCCTGGAGTTACAGAAGTCTTCGAACTGTTCAGGGTACGAGATTCCAAATGTCTGTCGCGGACTTTTGGATCCTAGGGATAATATTTTCCTCGGAATACCAGAGTGTCAGAAATTATTGGTTCATCTGTAGGGTTACGGTGACCAGGACGAAGCCGAGGAGATTATGACAGACATGGAAACGTACGAGCCGATCGGTCTGGAAAATCTGCTCGAGGGAATCTGCGAGTGTCTTGAACCCGCAGAAGATAAACCTGCGGAATCTTTGCCACCGCCTGATCCAGTTGATGAATTTTTCGACAGAATGAACGCCGCGTTTCCACCGCCTCATGGCAATCTCATAGTCCCTGGAATCGGGCCTTCCGTTCCCGAGGATCAGGTCACTGCAGTTTGTTTATGGTTAACGGATTGTGCCAGACGACAAAACGGTCTTGTCGGGCCTAGAAATATACGACATTTCCTTTGCCCGGCTTTGGAAGTACGGTCTGCTTACGAAGTTGCCGAGGAAACGCTCCTCAAGTGTATCTGACATTGTTTTTCTCACGATTTTTGGAAACCCTTGGTCTCATTTTTCTCAAAATTATACGAAGTGAGATAACAGCCGGCAAATATGAGACAAAAGTAATTATGAAAATTGTGTTTTACCCTGCATTGCCTTAATTATTGTTACTGGTAAAATTCGCCCAACAAAATGCTCCCTGTTTATTCTTATGTGCGAATAAATGGCGCGAAAATACTATCCGGTAGTACAATGAAGAAAAAAAAAAAAAAAAAAAAAAAAAGAAAAAAAAAAAAAAAAATGAATGGAGGGACCGAATTGCCCGCTTAAAAGTTAAAAGTGTTACGAGAGAGAGAGAGAGAGAGAGAGAGAGGTAGGTAGGTGAGGCCGGTGTCGCTAGTTAGCAAAAACGTAGCAAGGGTGGTGTATTAACGTTACCGAGTTGAACAAGAGAGTTGGTGGGAGACCCTTTAAATTTAGCACTTGACCGGAGTTTTATGGCCAGAGGCATAAACAGCGTTCCGAAAGGGATTAAGCTCGGCTAATAATACGCGCCCAAGCTTTCATGCAGTGTAATCTCACACGCGGAAGTATCTACGCGCAGAATTCTCGAGCTTGGTAGTCGCGTTCGGACATGGGAAACACATTCTTCTGCACGGTTCCTGTCTTCAGTCTCTTTATTTCAAATGAAAAATTGCGATTCGGTCTGCAGGTACATTATTTCCCATCTTCTGCAATAATCTTTCATCTTCATTCCACGAAGACGTGACCTAAACTTCTTGAGTCTCAATCAGGGCCGAAAAGGGTGCCTTGAAGCCTGTGCATATAATGGATATAGGCACAAGGAAGTATAGCGACAACGCAACTGTTTCCTTTCCTGTTGTCTCAAAGATTAGCGAGAGATTCTAGGCAAACGGCATAGTAGCTAACCAAACATTGAAACATCTGCGTTCTGTTCAGATAAGCCAACTGTGAAAGGAACCTTTTGCTTTAGTCGTCTGAAATTACTCTAGTCCTGCAGAGTAACTCTCCGTGTATCAAGTTCCAAGTGGAGACACAATCAGCCTGCTATTCTTCTTCCCATTCGAACAAAATATTTGATCACCAATATTGTGCCAGCTGACACTGCACCGAAGACGTCAGACTTCCATTGTACCAAATTAATGAGACGGAAAAATCAAATATGACTGTAGGTATGCATGTGCTACTTACCTTCCTAGACGACGTACGATATTTATAAGTCAGTATATCTACGGCAGTAGTAACAGCGGAAACTCGGTTATATGTTGAGGGTTGCAGTTCTGCATTCCCCTGGGTGCTTGTCGGGTTCTCGACGCAGTTGAGTCTCTGGGGTACCGTTTCATAGCGGTTCGGTTTATTTATGCTTTTTTTTTTTTTTTTTACTTCGGAAAACCGCAGCTAGAAGAGGTGGCCAGTGGGTGAAATTGAAACGTCAACCGTTAGCGTTTACGCGAATAGCTTTTTTGCAGTAAAATTTAATTATCAGAGTAAAAACGGATACGTTTTATTGTGTACGGGACGATTCTTCGCTTCGCGTCCCCGGGGCTTTTATATACTTTCGAGGATAATTTCTATATCGCCTGGATGAAAATTCGACTCGGGTATGTATAATGCCGATACGGAATCGTGATTTAAAAAAACACCCAATTCGTCACGTTGACCATACGAACGAGAGAGAGAAAATCGCAACGAGAGGGGTCAACCTAGGGGCATAAATTAATTTACGGCGTGTGGGCGCGCGGGTCGCTTTGCGAGCCGCCGCTGTTAAGCTTCATTAGCTGCCTTGTGTTTGAACTCTACTCTGCTGCTGCCCGATGCAGGAATCGCTTCACGGTGGCTGGACACGAATTATTCGGAACGCAGTCGTGCGGGTGGACATATTTTATCCTCGTTTAACGCCAATTCGCATCACTGACTCTCGCTCGGAAACCTTTGTTTGAATTTAACCATCACCACGACCACCATCAGATTATACCATCTGCTTGCGCCCTTATCCCAAGGAAATCTATCCATGCGCTCGTCAGAATGAATTCAACTTACTCGGCGTTATAGTATATTTGCTGAAATTTTTTTCGGCAACAAAATCATCTTGTTAAATCGATTCCTTTTACACCGCTCGACTTGGTACACGGAAGGAAGGAAGGAAGGAAGGTCCTTGTCCTTGCTTCTCAAGTGCCACAAAGCCTTAGGAAATAAAGAATATCCTTGACCGTACACAATGCCTTCGTTCACAATACCCAATGGAATGCTTTGTCGCGATGGTTTGCGGTACGACGCATCGGGGTATGGAATCTCTAGTTATCTTCCGATTAGATTGGGATGCTGCGCAGTATTACCGGGAAATTAGTTAAATGTCGTTAGATTCTGCAGTTTGGTTTCAGCAAACTAACAATAAAAGTTTGTGCGATATTAAACCTTTGGTGCGATATACCTACCTACTGTATTTGCAAGGCTAAACGACGCAAAGTAAACCTCACTTCATAAACGAGTAATTATTCAATTAACCCAGATCATAAACAAGATCTGTACACGTACCTAGTTTAACAACTAAAAGTTATGAACAACGTCGTGTGGAGGGTAGAATTTCGTAGCTAAAGCTATTCTTGTCTTGACTTCTGCCAGTATGGTTGTGATAATGTATAGCGTTGGCTTGCTTCTGAAGGTAGGAGGTTTGTTGGTAGGTGTAGGGTATACATAGACCCATGGCTAGAGAGTATAGCAACGATCCCACGAGAGTAGGACTGGCAGTGAGGCATTACTGGGCACGTTGCGAAGGCTTTCCCGCAACAAACAGGTGATACATCGCCCGGCATATTGCCACTATTGCCCAGCAGCTCCACTACACTCTGGCCTTTGCGTTTATTTCTCCTTATACGTTTTGCCTTTGCACACTATGAAACGTACGTCGACACAGTAGGTATAGGACACAGAGTGGCTTAGTTTCTGACAAAGAGAGGGAGAAACGAAAAAAGTAAAAAGTAAAAAAGTAAAATGAAAATACATGAAGAATTTCTCCAATATTTAATTTCAAGCTCAAGAGGCGAGGGTAGCTGTAGCGTAAACCTTGCTTGGTGAAACTAACACAAAACCAATACATACCCCTTTGTGTATAGGCATACTTATTTTGATGAAACCAATGCTTTGAGGAGGTATGTCTGAATAAAGGATCTTATAATTGCCTTCGAGAATCATGAAAGGACGGCCTGGTTAAAGCGCACAATTAAACGACCCCCGTGGCCTCGTTTCCTCTCTGAGCGAGCAACAAAACGCCATCCAGCAGCTAGCCGGGGGCAGTATAAGGTACTTTAATTCAGATTCCTGTAGGCCTTCGAGGGCGAAGTGGAAGTAGAAGTGGAGGCGGAGGTGAAAGTCAAGGGTGGTTAACAACTGAGAAAGAAAAGAGCCCGTTGTAATAAATCAGTCGATTAAGATGAAACAATATTAGTAGCTTGTAAAGCATCCCTGATGCGCCACCCTGCAGCAGATTCTCTTTATTACCCTTAAGCCACCCTATACCACTTCTTTGGTTCTTTGACTGTTCATATTTAGGGATAATTAAGAGGTATTATCACCCATGACTGAAGAACATGTTTCAGATCTGAACAAGGAAATTCTAATCCATCAAATTCAAACATCTCACCAGATCTCGAGGTCGTAGGTGGAAAGGTAAACGCGGTCTTTGTACATGCTTACGTAGTTGGTTATAACTCCTTCCCCCAGGCTATAATCTTTTGCCGTGCATTCTGCACTGGTGAGTTGAACTGCACGAGATGTTTAACGACTAACTGTGCATTTGCAGCAGCAGCATTCGCACTTTGTACTCTCTCCCTCTCTCTCTCTCTCTGTTTCTCTTTCTCTCACTTTATTTCTCTCTTTCGACTTATGTATTCTCATTCTTTTGTTTGGTCAATTGTTTTAAATGAAGCAAACGATTTATTCATCATTCTGTTAAAAGTGCAATACGCACCACCATGTCGCGGACTAGGCGTTGGTTTAATTCTCTCGTCTGACCTTTCATTAAATCGTATTTATATCGTGCTATTAATCTCAATCAATTTTACTTTGCGGAATAAACGTAGGTAGGTATCGTATTATATAGAGACGGGGGAACAAGTGGAATGATTAATTGCCACCGCAATAATACATAATCAATTTGTTTTCGTTCTCCTTCTTCATTCGCTGAATATGAACATTTTTTTTCTTTTTTTTTTTTTTTTTTTTCGAATTTGAATCGTCTCACTGTTTCAAAGTAGAATAAAGCCAGCTTATCCTAAGAAATAAATATTTTCAAGAATATACGAGAGCTTTTGACGATTTTTCTTATTCAAAGAATATCTCACACTTGTCACATCGACATTTTATGAAATATTCTTCCTCCAAAAGATTTTTCCCTTTTTACCAGTTTTTCTCCGCTTTTTATTTTTTTCTCTTTTTTTTTTTTTCCTCTTTATTTCCTTATTTCTTTTTTGTTTTCTTGTCTCGCTCTGCTACGACGACGAATATTTCATCGTTTCACAAAATAACCATTAGCTCACCCTTCGAAATACCTACAGCCGCGTGCCTGCACCCCCCCCCCCCCCCCCCCCCCCCCAAGAGGATTAAATATGTGGGCTTCGTTCCCGACCTTGTACCCTTGTCTCTTCTTATCTTATCAACTTCGGTATACTAACACATACATATAACCGAACAAAGCTTATGACGAATGGGACACGGGTATAAGATTGTGTCAAATCGAAAGATGGTTCACAACCCTCGAAAGATATGAGTGTAAGAGATCTCGTGGGTTATTATTTTTTCATCAAATTTTACTCGACCTACATTTTCGTTTTTTTTTTTTTCATTACTTTTTCTTACCCGCGTCTTGTTGTAATGATTTTGATATCAAATTATGAATAAAAAATCGGTAGTAAATTATTTCTAACAGGAAATAAAATCGTTCTATAGCTATTATATTATTTACCTGGCATTTATCATACGTTCATACGTACGCGTACGTACGTACCTAGTACCTACCTGGAGTAAAGTGAAAATTTTTAACATTATGCTCTACATCCTTCTGCCTTTGAAATTGTCGACTCATCGTACAGCTCGACTCTGTTTGCGTAGGATTTCGCGGTCAGCAGTCCAAAACTCGAATATCCTGAAATCCTTGAATCCTTGAGTCCATGATTCTACGAATTTCCGAATCCTAAGTAAGCAGGTCCTCTCAACAAACGTTTCTCGACGGAGAGGAAGCCAGAACTTTTCATCACAGACGTACGTGTATACAACTCCACCATTTATATATATATATATATATATATATATATCAGATCGAACATTTCAATAACGATAATGATAAATGAATAAAAAAAAAAAAAAAAAAAAGGAGCAGAGAAAATTATTATTGATACTAAAATAAAAAAATAATGAACAAAAATATTAATTTGGCATTTGGCAAACATTTGTATTAGTTTTATTTTCTACAAAATTTAAACTATACATTATACGTCATTATTATTTTTTTTTTTTCTTTAATTTATTTATAAACCTCGATTGAGGAAATTGCAGTAGTAGCAAAGTAGTACATTAAGTAGTCTTGAATAATAAATAGTCCCTGTCTATTTGAGACTCTAACAAACGAGGTGGCTGTATACTATAGGTAGGTATTTATTTATACAAGAATATATTTGTATACAAGGAGTAGGTGCTAACGGCACCCCTTACACTTCAACTGAATAGCTCGAAACGAAGCTCTGCACCAACAGCTACGATTACGTGAATAATAAATTTACCGATCATCAATTGACAGCAATAAATTTTCTGTATAATTAGTGAATTTAATTAAATAAAATATTTGCGGGAAACTGGAAATATAGTTTCCGGCACAATAATAATTTACCTCACTATTTTAATTAAAACTTGAATAAGTGATGCTGTGAAGCGATTTCTGTTTTCCACTCGAAATATTTCATCAAAACGCGTTTGATACGATTATTATTATTATTATTATTCATATTTTTATTATCATCATCATTATTATTATCGTTATTATTATTATCATCATCATCATCAGTATCGTGTATTCCGCAGTGTTCGAAACTGCAAAACCACCGAGCGACAGTAATGAGTGACTAGAATATATATTCATATGGAAAAGTTGTTATGACGATGCGTGGAGATAATTTTATGCATCAGAAAATGAGGGAATAATTGTATTGCGGAAATCCCGCTCGGAACTGAATGTGAAAGAAAAAAAAAAAAACAGAGAAAAATTCATCACGTTTCATTAACCATATACCTACCTACATAGCTGAATAAAAAATTGAAAATAGAAGAAAAAAAAGAGAAAAATTCATTCCGAATCAACGACGGGGAATAATTCGAAGGCTTGAAAATTAATCTCTGATGCAGATCGTATTAATTCAACGATTTGAAAAACCTACCCTATACACGAACAATTGTTTCGAGTTTTCAATATCCCGATGCATGAGAGGTCTTCTTTCGATTTTAACCACTTTTTCACGGTACCTGAAGCCAAAGCTACGCATATCACGTACTGCAGTAATCAATCAATCAATCAATCAAATCCATCGATCTATCTATCTATCTATCTATCAATCATCCATAAAATTGAAAAGAATGCCGACATTAATTTTACATCGAGCCGTAAACTCTGGTTGTAAAAATTTCCTCCTTTGTACATTTCGCCCTACCCACTCCAATTTTAAAACGAAACAATTTTTATTTTTTCCTTTTTTTATCGGTCGCAATAGCAGAGCGATTAAAACCACGACATTCTGAATGCTTGTATTCATTTACAGATTCATTAATCCTCAGTTAACGTTCGTATATAGGTACCCTAACTAACTAAGTACTTTTAATCAATCATGTAAATAATATAACGAGCTTGTAATCAGCGGATAATTCACTTGCTCTATTCGCCAAATGGGTCGACACACACACATGTCCGTGATAATTTCTAGTTTCGCTTTGTGCAAACCCTCATATACATACGTGTGTCAGTCTAGTTACATTTTGCGGACGCATCAAAATGCAGAGTGGTCATCCGCCCGACCGTCAACTCCTCTTTTTCTTTCTCTCTGTATCATGGAAGGGATGATGTGGCTTTGCTGTGTAGTCTTCCATCAATGGGGGTGTGAGAAAAGTCCCTCTTTCTCTTCCTCCTCCTCCTCCTCCTCTGTCGCCTTCTCTTCATTTTCATTTCTCCAACCTTTGCGAGATCAAAGCAACCTCTGCATCAAGAGAATCGTGTGCTAGGATCGGCACCAACAACACCACGGACCCATCAGAGCAAAGAGATGTTTCCCTATCTTTAGCTAGCTGTTTACCCTTCGTTATTAAACTAGTGCAGTAGCAACAGCAATATCAGCAGCAGCAGCTCGCCAGAGAAGAGAAGGACGTAGTCTGTGAGATGGTCCATACGTGCTTGGTACTGGTACTTCTCACTTCCTCTTCACGAAGTTCGCGTCATACATACATGCATACATACATATACATATTTATATATATATACGTATATACGTGTGTTGGTTCTGGATGTAGAATAATGCAGACATATGCATACTATATATGTATATGCACATGTCTAGAAGGAGATGGATGCCTTGTGGTAATTACGTACGTCACGTATCATGAGGATATTGAGGAGAAATTAGAGAATCTGCCGTAGCGTGTGAAAACGTTTTAAATTTGGCATTCTCACCGTAACATCATTATCTGCTGGTATCGTTAAGCACCAAATTGCATTTGAGTACTAGTATGTGAACATTGTGGAATTACGAATAATTGGATACTACATCCAGCTGTGTGCAATAATTGTAGAACGATTAACCAAATGGTAACGAGAAAACTATCGGTGAAGTGAATTAGGTACAGCCGTTTGTTCATTCGCTTGTTTGTCTGTGTCTTCTTCTGTTCATTTTTTTTTTTTTTTTTTCTTTCCTTTTTGGTTCTTGATTGTTCATTAAGGGTTGATTAAAAATTACTACGCACTGAATGCACATAATACCCACGTATGTACTTTTGACATTTTAATATCCTAGCAGTATTTTACTGGGTATTCTTGGGTCTATCACTTCTTTACTGCCTATATGTACTTACGCTTTGAAGTATTCAAGTTGCAAAAGCCCCTGCGGGTCGCAGGTTCACGTAGCTCTACTACGAAGGTTTGTTCGTTGAGAGGAAGTGGTGGGCAATAGGGTTATTCAGGGGAGGACTTGCCTTGCCTTACCTTACCTTGGTTTACTGAAAGCTTTCTCGCGAGGGTCGCCAAGGCCTATAGTTACCTTTAACCAAGTAGGCTTTCATATTCATACATTCTTATGTATACAGGGTGTCACGTTTGAGGATATAAATGTAAATTACCACCTTCCCTCTCGACATATTTTAACCATGTATAGGTAAAACAGCTTCTCAACAACGGCTGTGCACTCCAATAAGCCCCAACGTTCACTAGATTAAAAAAAAAAAGCGAAAAGAGAAAAAAGAAAAAGAAAATGGAAGTAAAAATGGGTTCAAGAATCATTATGCACGGTGTAACTCGCTTTACTTATGGCTTCAACTATCTATGAAGGATTTATATGCACATCGCGACTTCCTGGTCTTCTGATTCACAACTCTGTGTGATATCAGACAACGGACTGACCACCTGCTGTCTATCTAACTCGCACGTACAAGAGTCGATTAAGAATTGGGTTAATTATTTCATTATAAGTGAGAAAGGCTTGAGGAGGGTCTGCAGTGGTCAGTTTGCGATTGAAGAACCCTCAGAGCAACGAAGTACTCGACGAACTCTTATCCCCATTCTTGGAACGGTACCCTATACCCGTTTTTCAATGGCTATGGCTATGGCTATGGCTTGGGCAAAGTTTCTCGTCCTTTTGTGCTCCGCCTTTGGGTTCTCAAACTCTTGGGTCATTAGAACGGATGTGCTGGACATCGAGGCGGTTGACACTAACGACCTTCGTGAAACCAGACGAGAACGCTTGAATTTGATCTTCCCTGGTGAGTCAAGAGCTGGGGCAACGGCCCTGGCCTCCCTTATACGTGCCAATTACCAAGCCTTGTTAATTTTCGGTAATAAACCACCACCCAGTCTTGACTTTTGACCCTTACTCCTCACTTATATACAACGCCATCATATTTCCTCGCCAGACCCCTGACGGCCCTTAGCTTGTACCTTTTTTTTTTACTCTAACGGGAAAATGATCATTCAAGCACAATAGAGCGCGGGTTTCAATTAATTTCTCACTCCGAATCAGCAGAGAGTTCTTCAAGAGTATATGCGACGATAAAACGTTGAAATTATCATCCCGTTTGATCGCCTCTCGTAAAAATCTCTTCATTTCCTGTACGTAGTATGATTTAAGTGCCAATTGAAAATCGATCAACGTCACTACGATCGGAATCTATTAGCAACCAATTAGTCCCAAGTGAAAAGAAAAAAAGAAAAAAATTCTCAAGAAAATGAAGCAAATAGTCTCAGTACCAGTCGCGTCACTTTACAGACTGTAAACCAACCCATTAGACTCCTCGTCCACCTGTCGTCAACAGTAAATCGACATTTCCTGATCATAATATCTACGATGTTCAAAGATCGTAAAATGACGATTATCTCGTCTCTGATCATCTATTTACCTCTCTAGGTACGAAGTGGTGTGGCAGCGGAAATGTCTCGGAAAATTACGACGATTTAGGACTATTTGCAGAGTCCGATGCATGTTGTCGAACCCACGACCATTGCGAGGATGTAATCGAGGCTATGCGCACTAAACATAATCTGACCAATCCGTCATTCTATACGAGGTTAATTGGACTTTGATCTCTTTCAGATTTTATCCACTTTGAAAATTTTTTCAATCAACTATTAATCAATGATTAAACACTTCGAATAGCGAAGTTGAAAAAACAAAAAAAAAAAAAAAAAAAAAAAGGAATCATTTGCCCAGATTTTGTCGAGCCCCTTATTATTCTTGTTATGAAGAAAAATTAATCAATTAACTGATTTAATCGTTTGGTGAAAAACTAAATATAGGCTGAAAAAAATGTTGTTATTGAAATTCGAAGGTTACAATGTTCGTGCGACGAAAAATTTTACGACTGCCTGCACAGTTCGCCAGACGATATTGGCGACAAGGTTGGAATTCTCTACTTCGATTTCCTAGGGACAAAGTGCTTCCGTAACGATTACCCGATCGTCGGCTGTAAGCGTTACCACCCGTAAGTTTCTGCTCTCTCAACATTTATTTCTCTCTCTTTTGGTTCTTTTTTTTTTTCTCTCTTTTTATACATATTCTCTCCTCTCTCCTCGTTCTTCCATTCGTCTCTCGTTCTCTCGTTCTATTTTTCTCTCCAGTCTTCTCTCGACTGACAAATCGCGAGCTTTACCTTAACGGGTGAAAAACCCTGGGGTTGTTTCCGCAGGTACCCAAAACGATGCCTGGAATACGAGCTGGACGAAAGCCAACCAAAGATGTACCAGTGGTTCGACGTACCTCTGTACTGATCCGAGGACAATTTTCACCGTATAGCATGTTTAAGCTCCTTTCCCAAATATCTATGCATATGCCTATACATTTATCCGCAAATAAAATAGTATAGTATATCATTTTATCTCAAAGTTTTTTTTTTTTTTTCTAGCAATTATTCTTCAATCACTTCAGCAAATTCAAAGCTGCGAGAAATTTTGATTTAAGTATTCGCGTTACGGGTTTTCTTCATTTTTTTTTTTTTTTTTTTTTTCTTTTTCTCATCGTGGGTAAGGAACAGCTTGTACCTCTACCTCGTATTCGAGTTTAAAAAGTAACAAGGTTGAATATTTTAACGCAGTTACCTTTCCACGAGGTTGTAGGTGCTCGTAACTCGCCATTTTGACGAAGCTCTAAACTCAAGTTTGCACTTTGGGCAAGTGGTTGAAGCATAAAGATTCTTAAGAATAAATCTCTACAGTATTGCTCTCCCTGTGCACCTGAGGAGATGCGAAACTGCCGGATTCACCTTTTGTATAAGCACATAGCGACGAGTAAGTGTTCCTTTATCATCTCTGCACTTGCTGCATCTTATTTTTCTCCGATGCATAATACTCTGGGCTCTGGCTCAGATCCGAAAACCGAAAAAAAAAAAAAAAAAAAAAAAAAAAAAGACCAAGTCATAGAATCTTTCAAACTTTTACTGACATCTCATTTCACATAGATTTAGATCCCACGAAGAAGTTTCTCTGTAGCTAGCAATAAGTATACAATACCAAAAGAAACTCTAAGATATCAATAGCTTAACGCATTGAATCTGCCAGAAAAGCACAAGGGTCGCACTCTATCGCATGCATGCGGGAAAATCCTTCGATGAATTCGTACCCCACTTTACGTTTTTTTTTTTTTTTTCTTTCTTTTGCGGTTATACTCTCCTTCTCGAGTAGCCAATCTTATATCTTTATGTCTCCACTTTGGTCTTGTACTTTTCTTAGATCTGTATTTTATGCATTCACTCAGCAGTCCGCCCCGAACCGATCAGCTCTTTCAATGTTTCTTTCTTCCTTTTTCCTTTCTCACAAAATAACTTGCTCCTTGTCATTTTCGTGGAAGTATATATTATGTTTGATATATATATATGTATGGATATTCCATTCCATTTGTCCCTATCTCTGCACTACGCGGAGACTAGGTATACGAGGTAGGTGCCTATATGTATAGCTTCTAACAACCTGCAGGGCTTGGTAGGTACCAAGTTGATTCACGCCGATGATAAACCCTTGTAATTACACGGTCGATTCATCTTCCAGGAATTGAAGCAATTAGGTGCGTAGGCGACATGAATTTGTCGACCTTAGTGATTCGTCTCAATGAATGAATGAATGAATGAATGAATAGATCGAGAGGTCGAAGAAGCACACGGACATTGCTCTAGGTAAAGTGGATATATAGAGTAATTTGGAGAAAGGATTTATCATCGTTTATACAAAATCCTTCATCCGTTTATATCGGCATTAATTATTTATTTTTTATTTTTTTCTATTTTTATTCGCGAATTTATCAACTCTTCTCTTAATTACTGGCTAGAATTCTATACCCTATAGTTTTAAAGCTCAATATTCTAATGAAAAATGGGATAAAATAGAGCAGGAAAATGGAAGGAGAGTGCTGTTAACTATCGCTGTGCAGTTATGGTAACGAGCAATGTTATGCCAATTTTCTCTTCCCCTGGTTCGCTGGCAGGATAGATATATACTACTCGACTCGACTGGACTCCTTTGTTCCTGATGTATTCTGCTACCATACTTACTCCTCTATTTTTACCACCGAATGTAGAGAGATGTAGATCTATATATATATATATATATATATATAAGCAGCACGTAATACATAGTTGCGAATTAGTCTAGTCCACCGTTTCTCCTCCTCCTCCTCCTCTTACTCCTCTTCCTCTTCCGCTTCCTCTTCCTCCTTCGCCAATTCCCGAGTAACTTTGGCTCCGATCTCGTCCAAGTGGACCAGCGCCAGGCTATCTTGGCTACCCGACAATTGCAACTCCACGGTAATAAATATAGATATTCGAAGGAATTCTGGGAACGAACTAAACTCCGAGCATATAGAGGTACGAAACCTCTACTCTCCGGTAATTTTCTTTCATGGACTATGAAACTGGATCATATCCTTCCCACATATATACTACTATAATTTATACGTATAAGGTATATAATTTTATTTTTATTTTTTTCTTTCTTTTCGCATAATAAGAGATGTTCAATTGAATGGTTTATTTCACACTTGGGAATCGCGCTTGAGATGAATAATTTGTTTTATTTTTTATTTTTATATTCATTCTGAGATATTCGCAGGCCATCCAACGTCGATATTTTTTGTGGGAGGTTTAATTTAAAAGTGGATTGCTATGGAGCCGTCGATATTTCATACTACTACGTTTGATGGTCGAGAGAGAGATAGAGATAGAGAGAGAGAGGAAATTCAAGCGCGTTGAATTTTTTTCTTCGAATGGGGGCGCATTATTAAACGGAAGAATAAAAGAGACTCGTAAAAGAAGTAGAAGAATAAGGAGAAGAAGAAGAAGAAGACACGGTGGAGAAACAGGGGCGGCTGGAAAAGACTCACCAGACTTCACTCGACTTTTACTTTATACTTCATGGTAAAATACATTCGGATGGTTATTTCGCTGCAGAAGTTAAAAGGCATGGGAATAATAATTCCGCCTTTTATTAAAGCACGGGAAACAAAGGAATACTACTCTCGCTTTTCACGCCTGTTATAAGAGGATATATTGTCCTGGTTTTAACAGCAGCTGGGTCCTGGTAGTACAAGTTAAATTTTAAGACTTGTCAATGTCGTTGAAACTGCGACGGGAATGAGGGGAGCTTTTATAAAGTGGCTCCAAAGTAACAAGGAAAGATAAATAAAATGTAATTTAAAAAAAAAAGAAAAAAAAAGAAAAAAAAAAAAGTTCATACACAAAGGGACGGTAATTGGAAATATTTCGGAGTATTGGATGGGTCGAACTTCATTCTTCCCCTTTATGATATATTTTTTTCAATTATTTTATTACATATATATATATCTGTCCGCTCACAAGTTATTTAGGTACTCAAAAGCATTCGGATAGCAAATCCAATTTTCAACATTTTGTTTTTTCATTCTTTTTCTCCAAATACCATTCAAAGGCAAACTTTAACTTGAAAGTTCGCAAGCTTGAGCTTAAGGTATACCAAAACTTGCAACGACGGAAAACTGGTGAATTTATATCCAGGACTAATTAACTGTATAGAAGGTAGTAGAGGCAGGTATCGTTAGACGCTCCGTCGTGGTAATTCACTCTTGTTTTTGCTCCGGTCATCGTCCTCGCCCTCCTTTGGCTTAATTAGAAGCTCAGTCGACGAAAGGATCTCCCGGGAGTACGATTTCTGCTTCTCTCAAACGGCCCTTCCACATTTTTTTCTTCGCCTTCTTCCTTTTTTTTTTCTTTTTTTTTCTATATATTCTCTCAATTAACCGGCCAGAAGTTGGAAGAGTCAATGTCGCGGCTCATTGAAGTTGATTGCGAATGAAGGAGACTAATTTTTTTTTTTTTCTTTCTTTCTCATCATCTTCGGCTTCCTCTTCTTTTTCTTTTTCTTTTTCATTTTTCTTTTTCTTTTTTTTAATAGTATACCAAGTACGTATACCTATATTTATGCATTCGGGAGTTGCAGCCGCAGGTCAGAATTATGATATGTGCGTCAGAGATCTGCGGCTGGACACTGCGGTCGTGTTTATTTACGGGCGAACCTTGCCAGCCAAGGTTTTGGCGGAAATTTCAATTAGGTCACTGCGAAATGCGCTTCCTACGGACCTCGTTAAGTAAATCTGTGAATTCTGAGGTGTTCTGTATTACACGCTAGTGTAAAATGAACCTGGAGAATTTCAGTAGGAAATTTCGTGGCGGGATTTGAGCTCGTCAGATTATAATTTGCCTTTAGATTTTTCAATTTCATTATTTTCATTTTTTCCTCTCTCTGTGGTTTCGTGTTTTTTTATAATCCCCGAACAGATCGATTTTTATGAAAGTGCTTCTACCCTCGGTACTGCGCTTTATTTTATTTCGTACTACCACTTCCGCCGATTTGCGAATGGTGGAAATCGAAATTCTGTGCAGTTGTATTTTTTTCTGATTTACATTCAAATTCTCTATATTTTACGGGATAAAAACAGAGCCATAAAAACTTGGATAAATCCCTATTTCCGTTCATCCAGGGATGGTCTGACAATACGTTCGGAAAAATCGACCATCAACGCGTTGTACTGTGGGGATGGTGAACCCAAACGAGAATAAATTCTGAAAAAAATAAATAAAAAATTATCGAAAATTGGAGATTATCAAAGTATAGAGAATCAGGTTCCAATCACAGGCTAAAAATTAATCAAACACTTCTCCCCGTGACTCCAATCTCAGATTCTGTCTTTTTTTCATCGTTCAACTCCAAGACTCCGTCGTTGTAATGGAAAGCAAACATTTTAAGGTGCTCGATGCAACGACGCGAGCAATTATTCTAATGAAATTGATCCCCGATGAGCTCCTGGGTATCCTGCAGTATAATAGTCTGAAATCCCTCACGTATTTCCTCACTCGCTAAATTAATTTCGAATAATGCAATTTGCCTTATTAATATATATTTAATACATTTTGTTTTCTTTTCTTTTTTAATTTAAAATTTCTACAGCTGCTTTCTCTCGCTTCTTCTGAACTTATTGTGTCAAAGTTTTGTGAAAAGTTTTTGTGCGACTAGCCGCGCAGAACTTATGGTCTCAAGTTTCGTCAGATCTAACGATGAGAGACTTTAGGACTAGGTACGTACCTATCTACCTACTTAGTTGGAGAATAAGTCTCTCCCCATTCGTCAGGGTGAGTTAATTATTATATTATCTAGACAAAGTTGTGAAAGGTCGGCGTTGACGGGGGTTTCTCTTGGATCTTATACAATTCTCTCTTATATAATGCTCGAAATAATTAACTTCTTTGTAAAATTGTTGTTCAAAATCTTCACTAGGCTTATCTCCCTGCGTTATTTTAACTTCACAGAATGAAAACTGGGCTCAGCTTTACACGGGTTGTAAATCGGGGGCACACGGCCCGGGTAGGTCTGCCGCACACTGCCTGACCTAAACATAAATCTCGCAACTAAATCCCGAACTAAGTGCAGCCGCGTTTTCTCCTGCGTTTCTCTCTCCAGCTTCCTCTTTCTTCTTTATTCTACAAGCTCTGAGTCCAGGAGAAAATGCGAAGGAAGGGGCGTCTCGATACTTTGCTTCTTTCGAAGCTCTTAAACCTTCCAGCCACTCGAACAAACTCGTGGTATCCGTTCCTCGATCTATTCTTCCCCTCGTTTCTAACTTCTCAGCTTCTTCTTCTTCTGCTTCTTCTTCTTCTTCTTCTTCTGTTTCTTCGTCTCATTCCCTTTACCTACTCTCCCTCAAATAATCTTCCAGATAGTGTTCCGGCTATAAGGAGGTAGACGAGTTGGTTCCAAAGATTTCTACTGCATGATTGATGCTCGAGGCGTCTGGTGTATTATCGCAAAGTTAAGATTCTTACAAGACTATAGAAAATTATTCGGAATTAAAACGACCCTTAATTACGCGGGCCAAAACTTTGATCTCTGCGCTTATCAGTAGGTACTACCTATTACGATAATTCCAACAAAAATTTACCCCTATTATCTCCGAGTCTAACTTAATCGCGAAGACAATTATTTATCGGATAAGAATATTTTTCATTTAATTTTACACATTTTTAATCAATTTTTCATTAAGACAATAATATGAAGAAATATATTACAAGAGTAGAATATGTATACCAGCGAACAAGATATTATTGGTACCTACCAGCTGTATTCTAACGCGTTGAAGTTTTCTTTTGATAACTAAGCCGGAGGCGAAGAAAGGGTGTACCTACATAGCTATGGTATTAGAGCGGTGCAAATCCAAGATAATTGGTAATCCGTAAGTACAATTTACCCTCTCGTTCTTCCTTTCTGCACTGTATAAGGTACATCGCGAGATTCCGGGAGGATCTTTACGGTTCTGTTCCGAACATCCCTTCCTCTTTTTATTCTTATTCTTCTTCTTCTTCTATCTCCTTGTCCTCTTTCGCGAATGAAGATTATTCTCTCGTACCACCGCCATCCGACCAGACGCCAGAAGCACGAGCACGGATTCAATTCCAATTAAACTTTTAGTTGGCGTTCGTAGCACCGGAAAATTACAAGAGTATAGATTTTACGGCTTCGCACCCGCGACTCGACTCGACGCGATGCTATGCTATGCTATGCAATGCTATAGAATGCGATGTTCTTCACACAAGAATAAGAAAGTCAACTTTTCTGTCACGGTATATTTTTTTATTTTATTTTATTTTATTTTATTTTATTTTATTTTATTTTTTTTTCTTTTTACTTTTACTTTTACTTTTTTTCTCATCTTTTTTACCCCGCGGCGAACTACATCATTAACGGTGTTTACGCCCCGGGGTGACAATGCCAATCAGCGTCTACAGCTCCTGTCGTCAGCTAACTACCTGATTTCTTAAAAATCGTTCTCTGCTCGGTCAAGTATAAGGAAAAGGTCGACAAATACACAATCAGCTTCTCCTTTTTTTTTTTTTTTTCACGTTTCATAAAACATACGGTATTCCATTTCATTTTATGTATTTCAGTTCTTCTCCAATTCCGCAAATATATATACAAGTTAGGCGAAATACGGTGAAGTAACTCACTTTTATATTTTGAAATTGAAAAAGATGACAAAAAAGAAGAAGAAAAAAAATAAAAATAAAAATAAAGAAAATAAAAATTCTATTTTTCACACTATAATACACAACTTAGAAATACTTTTTCATTTTCTTTTCCCTCCTGCGCGACCACAAAACATTTACAATAGTACACCAAGAGAACGAGCTGCGGACGTCCGTAGAGGATGAAAATAAAGTTTTGTAAAATAAAATATAAGTTGAAGGAAAAATAAATCCTTCATACAGCGAAAAGAGGTGGTGAAGCGAATAGGAGAGGAGGTCGCGGCAGAGCTCTTGGGAAAAACGCGAGAGATGACAACCTAATAATTTTTCTATCACCGTAGCGCGCGTGTAACTCTATTTTGTATAAATGTATCAAGTTATTGGATTTTTCTGCGCACGAATCAGAGAATTCTCCCATTACACATATATCTAGGCACGATCGTTTCGATAATTTCTTACGTTTCGCTTAATACTTATTTTTCCCCGAATCATCTAACTATAATTTATATTTCCCATCAATTTTCGGCGTGGTTTTATATTTCAGAGAAATCCGAATCCCTCTCCATGTAGGTAGGTAGGTACATACTTTATATATAGTTTTTTTTTTCCTCGTTTTTATTTGGTCCTTCGTAAACGTGGCTTAACCATATAGTATAGGTATAGGTACCTATATCCTGAATTTATCGATTACACGCATTTACAACCTTGTTATATACGAAAATCTCGGCGTATAATCGCGGATGAGAAAAACGGGCGTCCAAGACGCGTAAATTTACATGTCTTCTATACCGCGGAGCTGTAAGACAAGTCAACCTGCACAGCAGGTCGTGTAGTTGCTTCACCTTCGCACTGTACCACTGTTACCTACCTGGTGCACTTAACCAGGTTGACATCAAGACATCACCGCACCGCAGCGCAGCGCAGTGCCGCGCCATTCTATATGGTCGTTGAATTCTGCGTCTTTATTGCAAAATCAACTATATAGGTACTACTACAAGTTTCTCTACAATTTCATATTATAGTAAGACATATGTAAGTTCACGTCAAATTGCAGGAGGTAGACAATAAGAGTATCACTGTACAGTGTATCCGGTTACCCCGCTAGTACGACACAAAGTTTCGTTAAAGAGCGAATTGAGTCGAGAAAAAATTATATTTTATTTGAATTAATTTAATCGCTAATTAATTCGATTTTTCCTAAATTTAGAAAAAGGATATTTTCAATCATAGAAAACGTCGTGTATATATCTGCTTTGAAATTTGTTGAATGAAAGTAAGTAATTCCGTAAGTTAATCCTGCGGAAAATTGTTCGCGGAAAATAAACCGGCTAGCTTTAAATCTTGAATTGATCAAACGTTACCCTTTATATCCTGCGCAGTGCGAAATCCCTTTGCTGTGATTCTTCGGAGGTGAAAATCGGCGTTTTTTTTTCTTAGGGTGCGAATCTATAGATCGAGAAACGCTTATATGTCGACAACTTGGATTGTGAAAATCATAACTTTGAATATATAATATATATAGCGCGGAAATGCATAAGTCAGATAATTTTGATTTAACAGCAGTTTGTTAAAATTAGTCTAAATCTTGTATAAATCGGTTTCCGCACGAGCGGGTTTGATTATCTTAGTTATTAGTCGTTTACGGAAATTTTTCATCTATACCTAATATACCTACCTTCTCCCATATCGATTCTCCGATAGATAACGCTCTGCTGCTCTCTACGGAGTTGAGACACAAGTAGATATTGGCGGAGGCTGGGGCTAAGGTGGGTGTAGGTGTGGGTGTGGGTGTGGGTGTGGGTGTGGGTGTGGGTGACTGCTCACAGCTTCCCCAGGTAATGTAAGGTATGGTGAATTACGTATCTCTAGATCGCCAAACGCCCGGTATACCTACTGCGGCATGGCTTGGCATAGCATAGCATGGCATGGCGTGGTGTGGTGTGGTGTGGCTCTGCTCGTTCTCACCGTATAATTGAGTGTCGCCCAGAGATTGGCGATACGGATCAAGTTGCGAAGGTAGAGAATCTTGCACAGCCCTGCAAACTAGCTGAAGCTATCGGTACCATCTGATCTGCAGGGGACTTTTTTTTTTTTTTGTACATTTTTTATTTTTTGCTACATGCTATCCTATATGTATCCTATTAGGGTGTACCCTGATTCGGTCATATTCGAATTGCAATGTTCCCGCATAATCATATATGGACATATTTATATAATTTGTTCACGTTTAGTATTTTTTATCAAATTAATCCTACGTCGAATAGTGAAGGTAAAGAAATGTCGAGAAAAAAAGACTAGGGATGTTGTTCAAGCTTTCGGCATTGCCTATAAAACGACCTTCTCTCGTATATAGCGTCGAGAATTTCGTCACCGTTTCATCATATATTAGGTAAAACTTTGTTTGCAACGTGGTCGGTCCGTGGGATGGATTTGAGGTCGCGAAGGACCCTTGACCGTTTCATCAGAACCCTATAGCAAAGTTCTCGACCTCGTTTCCCCTCGTTTCGAAGAACTTTGTTCATTTTTTTCGCAGTGACAACATCTACGCCGCGATCAAAACGCCCTTTGCCACAGCTCCTTTTTGATCCCTGAAGAAAAAAAATTGTATTGCGAAAATAAGAAAACTAAAAGAAAATAAAAATACAGAAACAGTTTTCTAGTTAATTCTATAAATCATCGTGTTGTTTTTTTTTTTTTTCATATTTTTTAGTACGATTGTTTTGTAAATCATTACTAGAGCATAAAAAAAAAAAAAAAAAAAAAAAAAAGAGGAAAAAACTTTTATAATTGCCTTTCGCCTGGCGAAGCGAAGGGCTAGCTGCGGCCTGCTGCCGGCTTCTTTACTCTTCCCTTTCGCATTCACTTAACGTTGGTAGCAGCTCTCGTCCCTGTTGAGATTCAGTGGTAAAAAGCGTTCTCCCGTTTTATGCAGATGATCCATTCTCCGGAAAGTGGAATAGTAGGTACCGCGACTTGCCGTATATATTCTACTTAAGTTTCTCTCTCTCTCTCTCTCTCTCTCTCTCTCTCTCTCTCTCTCTATTTCCCTTAGACTCATAAATTTCGCTTAAAATGCATTTCTTGACGGTCTAGCACCACCCCGTTCTACCCCCGTGGCTAGGAACCCGTTGAATATATACATTTCAGTTTGATAGTCCATTTCCACAAACTATGAATCCACATTTTCATCCCTCTGTCTTCTTATCTTATATTCCTATTCTTATTATTTTATTAACGTAACTAGTTTTGAAAAACACTTTTTCTATATATATTTCTTCCGCACGTTTCTGTCCCGGTTATTAATTCTCTCGAGTTTCTCGAAGAAGCCAAGAATCCTCTCTCTAGGACCATGCAGACTCCTACGTCTACGTCAACCTCGCTTTACTTATCCGCTGAAATATATCGTATAATGTTTCCCACCGCAGCTCAGCTGCTTTTTCGAGGCAGGTTCATGCCCCAGAACGTCGAGCTGCTACTCCTAGGTCCTCCAGCTTCTTCTCTCGGACAAAGATCCCTCGGGCACTTGGTCACGAAATCGCATAGTGCCTCGAGTGTCACGTGTCCTCTTTTGTGAAGAAAACTTCTTACTCTCTTTCAGTCTGCGATTTAGAAGAAAGTCACTAAGTATAAAGGAAACGTCAGGAACCTCTAACGCAGGTCTATCAAAGGAGCGCGAGAACAAAAATGAAAAATGAAAAATGAAAAATGAAAAATGAAACTACGATTTTTCATATCAGTTCGATATTTTGGTTTACATTCACTTTTTTTTTTTTTTTTTCGGTCCCTTTCAATGCTTTGAGACCACCACTTGCGTGGCTTATGTGCATGCTGATCAAAGTTAATCAAAATTGTATCTGCTCAAGCGGGGTTTGGGGGTAGAGTATCGAGGGTATAGACATTCGGGATTAAAAAGTTCCGTATCCGGATTTCCGTGCCCCCGTAAAGCTTTAAAAGTCGAATATTTTATAATTAAAATATGATCATATACGTATATATTCGTGCAGCTCTTGGTACACCGTTGATTAAACAGAAATGGATATTTCACAATTATCTGCTGCACAGATTCAAGAGTAATAAAAATCCACTGGATATCTGGTTTCATTATATACTTTTCGTTTCCCACAATATTCAGGAATTATACGCATTGTTCGCCTCGTCCCGTGTAGAAATAGCCCCACTCAGCCCTATTAGAAGTAGGGTACTAGTCATATGCTGGTTGGGTTATTTTTTGTCAACATTTTTAGGGGGGTACTGGTCAGGCACCAAGTAGGGTATTACCTGATGAAAATATGTTCTCCAAACTTCGACAAATATTCGTAGTGATATTGAAATATTCTCCGTTTTCTTACCGAATTGCAAATATATTTATTTAGATTAATGAAAAAAATTGTAGTTTTCACCATGGGTGACGAGGAATTTTTTGCAAACATCTTACAATCAGCGGGTACTGGTCGGGTACAGGCTGGGCTATTTACAGTTGAAAGTTTGCGGCCGATCTGCTGACAGCTAGCCGCGTGCTAGCAGGGATCTATTGTGGTAGTGAGGGCCAAAGAAATACGCTTCATAACCTTCGCGTTTGATTCGTCACAGCAAGATTGCGAGCGCTCGGAAAAATGAGCGACGTTCAATTTTGTGGAGAATTGAAGATCACTATAAACTTTTACTCATAAAAAAATGTCAGACATAGAGGAGGAATACGATTATCAAATAATAGAGTTTTTATTAGTTAGAAGCTAATGCTTCTAGTAGCTGGCCAACATATAGTGTGCTACTGAGGGGAGGTGCAAGTAAGTGGATTCAAATAATATTGTACACATAAAAAAATACAAAATTACGGGTATTCTTATCTCGTCGGTACTGCCTGATCGGTAGGTAGCGTTATCACAGAGTCAGGATTTTCTCGTCTTCAATTAAAAAATAAATAAATAAACGAATTTAAAAAAATGGCAAATGATAAATTATAATTGACAAAATTACAGAACAACCGGTTTTGTTAAGCATCAATTAAATTCATAGATTCCGTATAATATATGGGAACTTCATTTGGACTCTTTTTTTGTCGCATGTTTATTAGAGTCTCCCTTTCTTCTTAGGTGTTATTTCGCCGACGCATCACGATCCGAATTCAGGCAACAATATCACAGATGATACCTTTGGAATGGTATTGGGAAATGTACTTTCAAATGCCAAGGATTGGGGCGGTGAAAGAAAGAAGAGAACTAAGTCTTCGCACAGCATTCCCCAAGAACGTGATGGTGATAGTGACTCAAATCGGGACGAATAACTCCCATGCTGCATGAGTTCGAAACTCAAGGATCCCAGGATCCTAATATTAGTGATAATATGATACATTCAGTCCAGTCAGCTATTTTCTCAAGTTCCTATAATGATATTTTATATAATTTAATACAAGCTTGTAAAAGTAAAGTTAAAACTAGTTTAACTTTAAGACTGAAACTAAAACTTTGAAAAAGGGCTTCAGTCCAATATGTTTGAAACATAAATAAGGCAATACAACCAATTGTTATGAGTGTTTATGTTAACATGCAATGGGAATTAAAAATGATTTTTTCATCATAATTATAGTTTTCATTTATTCACCCCCGAATATAGAATTTTTAAAAATACCACACTGGTGTCTGACCAGATCCCGGCTAGGATAAATCGTTGGGACTGCCCAGCGCCCGACTAATATACCGTGACACTACTGGCCGGGGACCCGACTAGTTGTCCTGACCAGTCCCCGACTTGAAGAAGGGTCAACTGGTCGGGACCCGACCAGAATCCTGGACCAATTTCTACACGGGGTGTATTGGTATTGGTATTGATATTACGTGAATCTCTTTTTGTTCAGAACCGGATATAAGAGGTATATAGTATTGAAAAAGGCATCTCGTTCAATTTGCGGATCGTGACATGTGAACAAAAAATAAAAAAATAAAAAAGAACACGAAACTCAATATTTCCGGATGAAAAATTAGGGGGAAAGTATCAATTCATCTTTCCACGAGCACCCCTGGGTCTTGACGGGAATGGTGGGTAGACAGGCTGGTTAAGTGTTTCTTACAAAGAGTAAATCGATTAGAGAAGAAGAGCCACGTTATTATTCATAAAGGTCCATCGAATCCTCGCGTCTCTTGTCTCCAATCTCTTATCTCCTGTCTCCTGTCTCCTGTCAGCTTGCTAATAAGAAAGATGTTCATCCTCGCCTCCCCAGGATGAGTCTACGTTCTCTCCCTCTGCATCTCTTAAGAAGCCTAGCCAGTTCTCTTATTCTTGGTCCCCGATGACGCGTAGCGTACCGCGACGTTACAAATTACCTATCCCCCTGCAGTCCCGAAACTTTGGAAGGTTGCCAGACTACGTTTTACCTTCGTTCGAGATTTGCTCCAGTGGGATGATGCTGCGGGTGAGTTGAAGAGATTCGAAGCAAAATTTTCAAAACATACAATGCCATTTTTTTTTTTTTTTTGTTTTCTTTTTATCGCATATTTGATAAGAAACGATGTAAAGTTTTTTTTCTAATAGAACGAAATTTTTTTACCAGATAGTTGCGATCTTCTCGTAAAAAAGAGAGAGAGAAAAAAAAAATTGCAGTTGAATCCGTATAAGCAGGGCGATAACACGTAGGAATATGGTGTAAAAATCTTTGTAAAAGCCACCTCGGTCATAGGATCGCATAAATCTAACTTTTCAATACCGATATGGTTCAAGTGGTTGCCTCGCTGTGCTGCCGCACACGAATTGATAAGTTTTCCTTGTCCAATACACTTCGCTTGGCATTTTATCATATCGTATCTATTACCCATATCTATATCCACCGAGAGTTATGTATGACGATACGGAAATACTGACAGGAAATCCCTTTTCTCTGTGACGAGAGAATCGATACACATACGAGGAATAAACGAAAAAAACAAAGAAAATGAAGAAAAATTTCCTCCCATGGTTTATCGTTGCTAAAAGCTGAAAGATTATATTATTATTAATATTTCGCATAGAATTTATCATTTTTACATTCTGAACTTAAATTATAACATAAGATCTGGGAAATAGTTAATCGTATGGTTCTTAGTGCTAACAACGTGCAGGGTGGGCAAAATTCAACGTGGAGATCTCTCCACCTTGTTTCTACTAGTCTGAGGTCGCTCAGAAACTTTGGCGACAATCTACACGAAGAAACTTACGGCTAGGGATGAAGAGCAATTGTTCAACTGTCTGGATTGCGTGAAATTCCCACGAGACACGTGACGAGCAATGGGATATATATATATACCTATATTATACGCAGGTATATAATACTATATTCAACACCGTGCGAAATGAATATAAAGTACGTAATACATATTTTATACGGACCTAAAACGACACGATGATCAATTTTAAATTCTGAATCGTAAAGCTTTTTTAAACAATTAAAACCTCGTTTGTTCATGTAATAAAAATTAAGCGGTTTTCGCAAGTGTGAGATATTCATATATTATATTATATATACATGGCCTACCTCAATTTTCGAAATAGTTTGAAAACTTGTTGCCGTGTGTTACACCCTTATTACGGTTTCTGTCACAATAAATAGAGACGTTAGTTTCATATCAATATTTCATACGATCAGAGCTGTTGACTTTATTTCTGATGACTAAAAATTGAATGATAAAACGAGGTGGCAATAATATCTCGAATTTTTCTTTAACATAGTCTAGTTATGTTTCTACTCTTCAGTTTAAAAAAACTTGCTATACAATTTTCTTGGGTCCCGCTTATGGAGCACTCAAACTTATGTCTTCTAAAATGATATTATACTCAAGAGAGAGGAGAGAGAGAGAGAGAGAGAAAGGGAATGGATGAGGAAGAGGAAGAGAAAGAGGAAGAGAAAGGGAGAGAAATAAGCCGGGTGGTACTAGAGGCATTTAACTCGGGCACAGGTGGGAGTCAAAAGTTACGATGAAGCGTTGTAGAGAGGAAGGAACGAGAGAGGATAGAGAAGAAGGGAGAGTAGTAGGTAGTATGAGGGCTACGCGTTTAGCATTTTAAATCCTTTCCTCACTGGTACAAAAGATCGTCGAGTATAAACGCGGGGAGAAGAAATCGAGCACGGAATCGTGTAATTAAATTGAAATTCAATCGCGGGGGGGTTTTTCGATCGAAATCGAGAATAGCTATACGTATATACCACCACTACCGCGCCGGTAGAATATATCGAGAAAGAAAAGAATAATAGAATACACCTACGGAATTGGGAATAGAAGAAAATAGAGTATGAGGATCCTATAAGGTGACGTATAATTTAAATTTGAATTAACCACCTAGCTCGCTCTATCTCTATCTTTATCTATCTCGTTCCATGGAAGACCATTTGGTCATCATTGTTAAGCCGGAAGTTGGGCAAAATCCCAGAGAGAGAGAGGAAAATTGCCGGTGGATTTTAGAAACCTCGTCTGCCTCGTCGCACCGTTTAACAATTCTCTACCCTGCATTTTCAGTCTCGCTACCTATACCTATGGGCAGCCTTTACAAAATTTGACCAACATTTTATTAAAACTAATTGATACTTCAGATAAATTCATTACCTTCATGGAGATTTTAATGAGTTTTTTTTATTTAATTTAATTTAATTTTATTTATCGCTATCAACATCCCCTTTAACATCGCCCTATGATTACTCGCGAATAAACGTCTTCTCCCCTCGTTCGAAGTTGGTTAGTTTTGGTCAGGTCTGCAGATTAGGGAGCTAGAAGTCACGTATTCAACCGTAGCTGGTACGCCATTAGAATTCAAAGCCGTTAGCAACATCAGACAGACAGACAGACAGACAGAGGAGAGACCAGGACCCTTGACTCAGTATAGCCTGCGATCTGTTCGATCGTAAAAAGGCACGTTGGACGTACCGAAATTCACCGACGGTATAAGGTATAAACCCAACATCTTTTGACTTTTATTCCTGATCTATGAACCGAATGAATTCTATAAGAATTTTGGAAACGCAGAAACCCGCGTCTAAACCCAAGCTTCTATATCCATTAAACCTTAAATCCACTCGCTAAACATTTAGGATATATTTTTTCAAAGAATTTCGAGTGATTTCCCGATCTTCGTATCTGCTTTTCCTCTTCCACTTCCTCTTCCTCTTTTCCTTTTTCTTTTCCCTTTCCTCTTCTCTTTTTTAATCTCTCGTCTATAATCCTGGCATAAATCGATACCCACACACGCACCAGCACGAGTATCGGAGATAGAATTCGTTCAAAGCGTAGTGCGCGCACTCGGGGTACCTAGAGCCACCATTTATTGGTAGCTTTTGTAGTCCCCCAGGTGTTCCAATGGTCCGCATAATTTCGTAGATAATGGGAAACCCGAGTGTAGCGGTGCCCGAAATTCGCATTAACGGGTGCTACGGCACAATAGCTTCCAACGGCTGAGTACGATCTATAAAATCAGTTCGATGCCTGGTATCCGTATAGCTTTGGACTGTAGGTATGCTGTGTTCTGGTAGGTACTAGGTATACATAGCTATTTACACCGCGAACAGCACCTACCTAAAGTGTGATATGTGTCCGCTATACGTTATCTCTAATTACCGCTAATTATCAGCCGATGCAATTAATGTCCTCAGTTTTCTATTCTAGAGATTAAATAGCCTCTCGACTTTTTCATACATTGTTCAAGTAAAGTATTCAAATTTTTTTGTATATAATGCGTCGAAAAATAGTTTGCAAATAAATGTATAAAAGTAAAAAAAACGAGAGCAAGAAAAAGAAGTATATAGAAAAAAGAAAAAGAAAATGAAAAGGAAAAGGAAAAGGAAAAGAGGAAAAGTAAAAGGAAAAAAACACGTGACGTGAATATTACAGTGATTGCATCACGTTTGGTGCGAGATTGTGGTCCGCTCTGCAGGCGATTGCCTGAAATTCCCGGGTGTAGCTTTTTATTCACTTTTCAAAATTTCCATATTTATAAGCAATTGGAAGGTGGGTACAGGTGTGCGCCGACACTTTGGCCCACCTAGGGCCCAGGGGCAGTGTAGTACCAGCAGGAAAATATTCGGCCGATTTCGGTATGGGCAAAGCGAATGCCCGATTAGTTATAAACGGGGTTGGTTCGCTCGATCCCTGGACGATTGGGATCCGGTTTTCCCTGCCAAATTTATCGTTCCCTCGGTGAATGATTTTTTTTTCTCCCCTTTTCATCCGTTTTCTTTTTTTTTTTTTCTCTCTCTCTCTCTTTTCTTTTTTCTATTTCCTCGGCTTCCCTTATATACACCCGTATAAATAATGATCCTTTTAAACGGCGCTTACGGTGTCGTTTGTACGTCGAATTCTTCTCCGCGTTTTTTTTTTTTTTTTTTTTTTTTTTTCTTCTATCCTCAGAAATCCGATCCTGTTTTCCCTATACGACTTAATACTCGATATGCAGATCCAGGACTTTCAAATATACCCCAATAAACCTGACAGTCCTTTCTGCCAATACTAAATTTCATCCGATCCTTTATCCACCATATACCACTTCAATGTCGGATATATACCTATACTGCGGTTTATCTGGGTCAAGAAGTCCGAAGAATTTCGACTATTCAACTCCCTGCGTATACCTACTATATATACACACCTATAACACATTCTTGAAGAAATACTCGGGAATTTTCCACAGATTTTTTTTTCTTTCCCTACTATATAGGGGTGACCGAGGACCGTAGGCGCACTTTTTAGACTAATCCAGATTCTAAGAGTACTAATCAAGATTTCGCGATTCTAATTCTTGTTTCATGAACTACAAGGCTTTAGGGTAGTGCACAATTTTATTCAAGTTCGGCAGTTGACTGGTGTCAAAGAAGAAAATTAGGATTGACGGTAAGGTGTAGTGCGTCTACCTACCCCGCCACTGGGGTATATTGGCGCATCATATGGGGCAGGTGTGCTTCAACTTAAAAATGGAAGAAAACACGCTCTCCAGAAATGTAGATAACTTTGATAAAGGTCACTTTCATTTCTGAAGTCTCTTGAATCCCAGAACAATAGTAATATATCATATTTTCGTAGAACTGTAGAAGTAACAGTAATTTCGTAGGGATAAAATATCAGGTATCAAAAACTTAAAATTAAACAACATCAGATACATAATAAGAACTCAAAATGAAATAATATATGGTAACAAGAATTAAAAATGATTATTAAAATAGGAATTTTTCGATATTGCTCAACAGACCAATTTATAGGTATGGTTTCCATGTGCCAACTAGCCCCCAAAAAAAAAAAAAATGCGCCAAGTTACCCCAAACACGTGATTTTCAAGAATATGTAGAAACGTTGCAGAAATACACAAAAAATGAACAAAACGACGATGAAATCCCTTAGCTAACATTCTGAGGTATGTATCTACGCAATTATGTGGAAATGCCTATGCATTTAGGTACTCAGAATGACTTGGGTATAGTGATATGAAAAATTACTTAGCGCTCGCTAAAATGAACTTCGATAAGTGTTGACTCTACTAATCTGTCGACCATATTGAATTTACCATGGCAGGTAGTGTATCACACCACGGATGACATATGTCAACCATAATGCTACCAATCCCATAACATGGAAGTTACAAGCCTTGCGCCTACTGGCCCCGGTCACCCCTATCTTTGGAAAAAAAAAAAAAAAAAAAATACAATAAAAAACCAAAAAAGTACACCGATTGCTGTTAAAGACCCTAGTGTACCTTTAATTTAACAATTCTAACTAGAAGTGTAGAAAATTGTTTAGGGACGGTCCCAAACACCTCTAAATATTCGTCTAGGGTTAAATGACGCCGGGACTAAACCGTCCGAATGTTTTATGTTTTATATTTCATATTTCATATTTCATATTACCGGACTTGTGTACATACTACATGTATAATGTTCCCTCTAGTATTCTGTTATAACAAAATTAAAGCCTAGGTCAAACGAGGTTTAGAATTTACGTACTTTAACACTGGTAATATAATTATACGACTTGTCTCCACGAGTTTATACTGTTCCCTTGATTAGACATTTTCCAGAGTAAAGTACGAGATTCAGCTCCTCATTAAAGTCCGTTTAATTGAGTTAGAAAATTCGCTGACAAATCATTATTATTATTACTATTATTATTATTATTATTATTATTAATATGATTATTATCGTCAATGGTTTATGCAGATTTTGAAATTGACAGATGTTCGTATATATATACTAATGGCGGAGGATCATGCGGTTTGTTAGAGAAGTTCAGGCGACAATTGGCTTCGTAATTAGATAAAGGTACCTACCCAGTACCAAGTACAGACCGAGAACCAGACCTACCTCTGCCTACACCTCTGATTTAATTTAGCGAAACAAAGCTCCCTTCCGACCAGCGTAATCTTGGTAGAGAACGTGCACCAGGAAAATCCTTAGAATTTACAGGATTCACAGGGTTTGATTCGACTCACCGCATTCTCACTGGTAAAATATAGAATTACCTAAAATATATAAATTATATAGTATATATAGAGCTTTCACGGTCCTAATGAAGGGAGTCAATTTTCTTATTCTGACATCAAATTGATTTAGATAACGATTCTATACAGTAAAAAAAAAAAAAAAAAAAGTAAAAGAAAATAATTTGGATAAATTTTAAAATTTGGATAACTTTAACCAGCTGTGATGTGGTCATCCGGTATATAATAAATCTGTTGCAACTTAAATCGAGTATATAAATAAAGGCTGCAGAGCGTTGGAACAATTTATAACCGATTGTCACGCTCACTTGGCTTGAAATGGATCACGTCACGATCACGGTCGTGTTCTTCTCTCTATACTCTATACTCTATATTATACTACTCTTTCGAGTGAATCGATTACTTGTCCAAATACATATGGGGATACCAATTACACGCAGGCTTATACGTATAGTCGCATGATTTATTTGATCCTCTATACTACCTTCGCCGCAAAGCAAACAAACTAAGTTAATCAAACAGCTATACATATATATGTACCTGTATTTATATAGGTATTTATATAGATATACCTACGGATTTAAATCACGTTTCTCCGCTGTCTTGAAAGGGAAGAAAATAATTTTTAAATCATGAAAAACTCATTTCACGATTATAAGACACTTTCAAATCCCCCCTAGATATATTGACGTTATATAATTACACTAAGACGAATAATTATTATTAGAACAAGGTTTTTATTAATTAATCAAGTGGTGTAGAATAATATTAGAAGAATATATGAGGAAAAAGAAAAAAAAATCGTTAATAATCTACCGATTTTTTTTTTTTTTTTTTTTTTTTTTTATACAGTAATTTTACGAAATTGAAAAAAAAAAAGGGATGTTTAACCGTGAAAAATATTTGCTATCGGATAACAAATTAATTGAATTCACTTTTAATTTAACCGTATAGAAAATATACCGAATTTTGTAGTAATTTAACCACAGAATGAGTTGGTAAATAGATATATAGATAGATAGATCGTGGAGAATATAATTCATCGATGTTATTATCACCGTTCGATTATGACTCGTAACCGTAAATTAAATTATCCTATGATTTTACCCCCAGACTGCGGTGTTAATATTGACAGTACAAGTTATCGCTGCCACGTGTACCTATATATACAACGTGTTCAATTCTGTTTACATATATAATACGTGCGACGTGACCAATCAATAATTTTTTTTTTTTTTTCTCTCTCTCTTTGCGTGACAGGGATGTGGCGAGCGATAAAACTATAAAATTACACACGTATACCTATAAAAATCTAGGAATGGGTAAAAAATAAAAAACAGGAGGGCAAAGATAGGCGAAAATTTATTTTAGTACGTTGAAAGTTTTCACCATTTAATTTAATCTCGTCTGGTACAGAGATTAGTCCGTCTTTGATCTCCGTACAGGATAATCCAATCTGTTTAACTTCTCTCGGCTTTTGATCAGTTTTATAATTTCACGAGATTAGGTATAAGGACGGGGGTTTTTTTTTTTTTTTTTTTTTTTTTTTTTTTTTTTTTTTTTCTTCTTCTTTTCTCAATTCACTAAGCAATTGATAAATAAAATAAAATCAAATCAAATCAGATGAAATTAAATTTATTCCCTTTTTTTTCTTTTTTCTAAAACAATCTCGAATATATCCACGTATACGTACCGTGATTTAATCTCTGCGCAGAATTCATTAGGATGCATTAGCTAATCGAAACTAAATTCTACTAAATTGACTGAAAACTTTTCGGGATTATTAGATTCCATATAGTAATATCTACTTATATGCAGTTTTGCAGGTAAACAGCCGTCAAGTTTACTATACGATAGAATTTAATGTTGGATATGAGTGAAATTAAAGCTGTCTAGCAAGTAGCAAGTAGATAGATAGATAGATAGATACGTGGATTTTAGAGGCTGTGAATTCGGTGAGTTGGAAATTTATCGGATATCGAATAAGGTAGGTGGAATATGTGACCGTCCACAATTCGGCACATGCACGGAAGATCGGACACTAACGGTTGAGAATCTCCGAATTTCCGTAAAATTGAAATGCCCAGTGCTCTGCCTTTAGAATTTTTCGCGTTAGCAGAATTGGATGCGGGTTGTAAAAGCGTGGAATTGCAACATGTAGAGTTTAGTTGAGGTATACCGGGATATACCTATATAAGATATATTTATATAGTAGGTACTTTCGCCGAGTCGAAATCGTGATTAAAATATGTAGAACGACCCATCCAGACGTATACCTACACTGAGAGACTCTTCGTGTCAATAAATGGTAAAACTATATCAAAGTTTAGTATGGTAGGGTTCGAAAGTAGGGAAGACCGGGCGTACGTTTCAAAAATTCATATGGTGCATACTAATGGGTAAAACTGATATTTTCCTTTCAATAAGTGAAAAAGGTGTTTCAATGTTTAATGAACAACATAGTAATATTCGGAACGCACCATATCAAAGTTAGATAGCGACTTGACAAACACGGTTAGTATGGTGAATATGAAAGTTTGAAATAATCGTCTCCAGTCGTCACGAAGAATATCAGTTTTTCGTACGGACCATATGAAAAATCATGACTTGCCGGTGAAAAAAGAAGGGAGTGAGCCGAGGCTATCACCAACACCAGTATCATCAGGAAGTAGAGGTCACACGCACTGAAAGGACATACATATCGGGTATACTATACATGTACACAAATATACACAAGTTACATAGGAGTATCGCGCAACACACTTATAAATTAGACCGGGAGACTTATACCTATACATTTACAATATACAAACGTAATACAATTACGTGCGGGAAAATTTCAGAAACTTCTATATATACCAAGCTGGTAATAATCCACTGCTTGTGAGAAAGGACTTGGAGGGTTCTTTTCTAAATAACTCGTTAAAGAATCATTCTTTTGGAAAACTGCATTTGCAAAGTAGACTTTATTTTGGAAAGGTAATTTTATAACTTGAAAAAAAAAAAAAATCCAATTAATTTTTTAATTATGTATTATTTTTCAATTGAAACATGTATGGGCATCACAGCAAACATGATGGTAGAAAATTTTGAAAATTTGGATCTTCAGATTTTATCCTAGAAAAAATTCAACAAACGCTTCAAGCTCTTTAAGACGTTTGTTTAGGAGAAAATTGGATTAGAAAAATTGACAAATTAACATGTGTTCTTATGGGCAAAAGTGGAAAAAAAATTATATCTGTGTTAAAAATGACGGAAAAAATCTGAAACTCTTTAGGTCAACGGGGAAAAATATCTGATTCTCGCCTAATCATTTTTGCATTGATTAGGTAGCTCGTTTTCGAAAAATGAAATAATTTTTCCCGAGTATTGAGAATAAAAATCACTCCGCGCCAATTTGAAGTTAGCTGATATGGAGTGAATTGCCCATATACATCCCTATTCCTCAAACATGAATACTTTCAATTGAGGAAGTGTTCAGAATGAAATATTTTCTACTTTTAAATAAATTCAGATAATTTGGGAGTATATAAAATTTTAGCACTATTAGAGTCTAGATATACTATAATCGCTTTTATTCTGAAAAGATGATCTAATTTTTTTTCTAATCTTTGAATTTTTGTATTTATGACATAATTTTAAATGTTACAAGAAAAACAAATCATAAAGAATCGAAGGTATCAGAAATAGAACTTTTTATAATTAGAATTGTCTTCATTTTTAGAATTCAACATTTTCGTCGTTTTAAAAAAGAAATAGGAAAAGTCATACATAGGTAATCCTAAAAATATAGCCAATTACAGAGATATACAAATCTCCACATTCACACGGCACATGGCAAGCGAATTGGCAGGATTTTTCCTTCGGCTGTTTCCGAAACAGAGCGGGGCCTCGTGCGTTCTCGGTGAAGATCGTAGTCGCTCGGGAGATTCAGGAAATATTTTCATACGCACCATACGAAAAATTGAGACTCTCCGTTTCAATTTCTAATATCCTTTGCAGTTTCACGGCTGCTTGATATCAATGTTGATATTGACCATGTTAATTTCTGGAATATGCTTCTCGAATGATGACAGTCACTGTGTTTATAAGTGAGACGACTTTGTAGGAAATTTTACTATGGAGAATATCGATTTTTCGTATGGAAGATTTCTGACATACAACGTTCTAATATTTCATATTGACCATACTAATATCTCGTATTTTCTTGTTAAAATCTGCTATGGCAATATGAAACTTCAGTATAACGTTACGAATAACTAGTGTATTTTGCGCTGTCTTCCCTACTTTCGAACCCTACCATACTAAACTTTGATATAGTTTTACCATTTATTGACACGAAGAGTCTCTCAGTGTATATAGCGCAGCATGTTTAAACGAATTTTAAACCTAGTTTCAGAAACCATTTACTCCCAGCTCTAACTAACAGATCCTATAATAATTAGGTACTGACTTTCTGAACCCAGGAACAGTTATGATATTCCCAAGCTGTGCCATGGACCAGTATATATATCATTCCTAAAACCCCAATATCACTGCAGGAAAATAAACAATAATCTTCATCTCTCATTCATCTCTGTCGTTCGTTCGATAATAATGAAGACTGACGGTCGCCTATATATAGATATACCTACCAATTGTATATCTGCAGTAGGATTATCATTAATCCGAATAAAATCTTTCTTGCCGCAAATCTAATTGTATATTCAAATAAAGTGTGACGATCGTCAATGTTCAATTTACGATTTCGTCAAGGTGTAGGTGCGACTGTCCCATAAATCGATCGGGACTAAAGCATGGTGATTGACATTTACGGTTTATTCTGTCAAAATCTAAATTTAAATAACACGTAAATGTCAATTAGTACGGTTTCTGTATTGTATCGATTACCGTGGCGGAATTACCTTACATCAGTATTAACCACGTTAATCCGAAGTTTAGTAGACAGGTGAAAAAAAAAAAAAAAAAAAAAAATGAATAAAATGCGTGGAATGGGTGTTTGCGGTACATAGGTACTGTAATATAAATGTATATATATTTATAAAGCAAACCGATATCAACAGAATCTCTCTTATACCTTTGTTACGTCGTTTCTTTTTTGCCCACATTTTTTTCTCTCTCTCTTCCAACCCCGCATTTCTCTATATCCCTCGCGATTTCCACGCGGAAATAATTACGGGGGTTTATACGTGAGCGGAATTAGTTCGATTCATAAGAAGAGCCACTGAAACAGACCGTATAAAAACAGTCTGGGTATACTATAAGAGCGCACATCTGTCCAACCGTTAAAGTATTGCCACGGTATCTTTCTACACCGCGGTTTTATTCCAAAGGATTTTCAGCTTAAGCGCCATCTTTCTATTTCTCTTCTTCTTCTTCCTCTTCCTCTTCCTAAATAACATCCAAACCAATAACTTTGTCTTTAGTCCACGGCTTATGACGCCACCGTATACCACTTTTTCTTCTTCTTCTTCTTCTTCTTCTTCTTCCATCCAGCCTAAGTAGATTCTTAGTACACTCTAAGACGACTGTAAGTAACACTTCTATCCCGCAGAATACCTACACCATGGCAGTACTTGTCAGTTACCAATGATTATTTCATCCTATAATGGACCAACTTTCGAGAGGTGAAGTTTGGTTTCACACTCCGACTCTGACACTATCGTGAGATTTTCGGTAGTTTCATCTCATCGATTTCTCAATATCGGATCAGAGTAGGTACACTCAGAAAAATAACAACCAAAATTTGGTTATTACATGCACAATCAAATTTTTTGTTCAGTCAATCAAATTTTTTGTTCAGTCAACCAAAAATTTCGTTGGGATAACCAAAATTTTGTTGGGAAAACCAAAATTTTGGCTATTCCAACAAAATTTATGGTTGACTGAACAAAAAATGTGATTGTGCATATAATAACCCAAATTTTGGTTGTGTCAACAAAATTTTTTTGTGAGTATAATGATTCTTTTCAAATCAGCGCCTTACTGAATTGCTGATATATACCTAAATAAAGAAAAATTTCACAGACAGGTAACTATATATACCAGTTATAGTTAATTTATTTTTATTTTTATTATTATTATTATTATTATTTTTTTGTTGTTGTTGTTTTAGAAACAGTTATCCGTATAATATGATAATAAAAAAAAGTATATCTCACTGGCTTTAACATTACTCGTGAAGTAAATGGGTATTTCCCCTTTATGCGGCGGCAAATTACAAAATTACGATCGTATTCCTCCTACTTCCGACAGTCGCTGCCTCCGGAGGCGGATATATCTGAGTGCGTCGAGGCGCCCCTATTTTCCGGGGAATAAAACCAGTTGAATCCGCATTTATCTCTACATGTAAGGTACATAATGCATATGTGTGTGTGTGTGTGTGTGTGTATGAGATGAAACTCATAGAGAGAAAGCTCCTGGTAACTAAAATCGAGAGTTTCAACCAGCCTCTCGGTCGGGGCCCCCTCTTTGTCGTAGTACTAGCTAGGCCTTTCCGTTGACGTACCACCAGACGAAATTGAATCCCAGGTTCGGTCGAGGACCAACGAGATGGACAATCCCTTCAGGGTCTCGACGGGGTCGCACCCCGTCCAAAACCTCGCCGTTTTCTCTAATCCGCAGAATGAGACAGCAGGGGCCTCTATACTCGCACTCTACTCTCTCTCTCTCTCTCTCTCTCTCGTCATCCCAGGATTCGTAATCCTTCTATACTTTACGTATACCACATAGCCCCCTCGAGCTATGCGCTCTATATTACTCTTTGACTAATCTAGGACCTGCGTGGGTATATCTTAAACCTACCTATACCTATACCTATACCTATACACCTACCCCATATATACATAAATGTGCGTGTAATCCTTCCACAATCGTGAACTCATTCGTGCAATGAGAGAACGTATACCCATCATTCGCAACATTTAATATCATTCTCGAGTGCCTTTTTCGGCTGAAGGACTGCCGCAGAGAATGAATAAAGGATCGGAAAAGTTGCTGTTGAAAATCGTTTCAAAGGCCGAGGTATAACGGGCTTTTTTCATCCATGAAGAAGTCTTCTAATACTATTTATGCCAAATTAGAGATTCTCATTCCGAAAATTGTGAAGATCCAGCATTTTTCCTCAAATTAATGACAATGTTGCTTTTTATCATTTCAGGAGTAGCTGGATCCGTCGAGGTACACTTCGAGAATAAGGATGGTGGTTTTTTCCTCAAACACACACCGAGACAGTCGTATCCAGCTCAACCCGAGTCCATACCAGTACCTCCGATATTAGCACCAGGTCCAGCACCGCCTGGCACAGTTCTATCCATCGATACATTCACGGTATTTCAAACGAGTGAGCCGGCCTCAGTCCGAGCAACATATGGACCGTTTAGTACCAAACAAACCGTACCTGCAAGGTACATCGTACCTGATCCTCTGGACGCACTCCCGGGTCCAGAAACCCGACGTAATCTGACATCGACGACCGCGCTCCTTGATGCACAGGAATTAAGCGCCAGGCATCTGGACATGTCGGCGCATTTAGTACGGCCCAGCATACCGCGGGACTCGCCAGTCCTCAGGGTGCTTTTTCACGCTGGTAGTGAGGCCGGAGGAAGACGCCAGGTACTTTTGGCACGTCATCAACGGGTCTGCGTAGTTTTACACGCTTCATTATCAGGCCGTACGCCTCTGACCGCTGCATGCAGTCCTGATGGTGAAGACGGTGTTTGTCTGGCACAAATCACGATCCCTGCCTCATGGTGGGCGCCACTTCCACCCCCTGATGCATCGGGAAGAGTTAAGGTCGCCAAAACTCTTCCCAGACTTGTTCAGGTCGCTTATTCCGTACTCGAACCAAGGACCGAAGGCGATGGCGGATGCCAACCTAGAGTGCAAATTCAACCAGTTACACCCCTGGGACAGGTGCCTCTCGCTCCCAACCGAGCAGCCTACAAAGAACTAAGGGCTGACGAAGCTTTGACTCTTTTGGTACCCCACGCGCCTCTTTATCCAAGATCGAGGCTTCACGTTCCAGCATTTTTACATCCGAAACAAGGAGCGCCGGTTGCTGCTGTCATCATACGGTGAGTGATTTTCAATTTTCATTATTCTTATGGCAAATTATTAGCCGATTTTTTTGTGTGGAAAATTGGAATCCAGGTGATAATTAGAAATGAATATGATAAGACTAAAAGAAATTTGTGTATGGGGAAAAGTGAAAAATTAAGGGCTTGTAACAGTAATGACCGTAAGATATCAGAGCTGTGTCGTTGAAGCCGGCTGATTATTCCTCCCCCAATATGTAGTAGGTATAAAAACCATAAGCCAAGAAGGGCCATGGTGGAAAGGAGCGTCGTTCTTGTCGTATAATTCAGCCAATTACCTTTCTTTAATAAGACTCTTTGAAATATGTTGATTCCATTCAGCAGGAAAATTTCGGGTATATAGAGGGTGTGGTTCGGAGGTTAAAAGTGGGACGAGGAAAGGGAAAGGGAAAGAGGAAGAGGAAGAGATTACGTGAGCATACCACGCGCTGGGATTATTTTTCCGACAATTCGTTGGCCCCTTATCGCTCGTTCCTTTGATATAACCTTTCTTAATTTTCCTCCTTTTTCCCCTCAATCCAAAAGAATTTTTTCTCTACCTCCGCAGACGAGTAATATCATATCAAGTACGCGATTATATCCAACCCGAAATGAACAGCCATCTACCCTACAGTAGCCATCATAATCCCGCGCTTAAAAAATCACGTCATTAAGATTTAATCCCTACGGACATGGGGGATAAATGGAATCCCCGGAAGGTCTATCGCATGTGCAGATTACGGACAGTCTGAATAATGATTTTTCACTATATCTGCGTTCGAACACTCCTCCGTTTTGAAATCAAAGGTATCCCGCATTAGATCGAGAAAATTGTTATGCTCTCGGCGGAATCGAGGATATTATATTATTTCACTTGAAACAAGAAAAAAAGAAAAAAAAAATGTTCAACTGACGTTAAAAACGAGTTTATTATCAGGTGCACCCTGGCAGTTAGGAGCTGACTTCGACTTTTGCCTTCGGTTTGTTCGTTTCACGAACTCTCGAGTGCTACGGAGTTTCTCGGACTGATCGGATTAGATTATAGAGTGGCAGGTAGCAATCAAAAAGCTCTAGAGTACCCCAGGGCACTCGAAGAGTTGAAAAAAAAAAGAAAAAAGCAAAAACGAACAAGACTATACACAGTCAGTCCATTCGGTTCCCACAACTCCTATATGTGTCCCGAAAACTACTCTCTATTCGATTTCGGAATTCTGATTGTAAACAGCGGCAATACATCATACCGGAAATTGAGGTCGCAGATACATTATAGGGAGATGGAGGTTTGAGGTGCGAATACAAGCAGACAAGAACGCGTATATCTATCTATCCATAGAACCAGGTATAATTAATAGGAGATGAATTATGGCTTACACAAATGATTATTATTATCGTTAGATATATATTTAGTTTACTTATTAGTTGGTGAAATTTTTGGAATGCGGAAATGATTCACCCTATCATGCTCATCCTCATTCTCATTCTGACCCTTGCCTAATTCTAAAATTGGCCATCAACCTCGATTAAAATAGTTTCCTAATAAACCCTTTACGCAGAAGTTTCACCGAGTCTACTATAACTTGAGGTAATGATTATACGGCGGGGGGTTTGAGCCGAGTCGGTTAGTTGGGCTAAAGTTAACGCAGATCTTGAGGCTAGCTAGAGCTTGCGAGCTTGAGCTGAGGGTTGATCGTCAAACTTCGGACGACGTCTGGGTAGTACCGGCACCACTTCGCTGAGAAAATCCTAGTGAATCCGTCGAAATCCATCTCTCAACTTTTGAAATATCACTCGATATGCGCGAATTCGAAAGCTTTTTCTTTTTATTCCAATGCCTTGCCTTGCCTTGATTTGCCTCGTTTTTCCTTGCCTTGCATTGCATTGCATGGCTCAACTTTTCTCCCCGCTTGCATTTCATTCAAATATTTATTTATAGTATAGATCTTTCTTTTTTCTTTTTTTTCTCTTAGTTAATTAAAAAGACTCTCAATTAATTAGCAAGGTTTTATACAAACTGACTTAAACTAGCCGGGAAACTAGAAATTAGGTAGCCTGTGCAGATATGGAAGAGATCGTCGTTGATGAGCGGTCTCGCGAGATTCAGGAAGTCTGCAGGACGGCTCCGGGAAATTACTAGCCGAACCCCTCCGCGTTATATTTCAACTGAATCGTGTAATTTAGATGCAAATTGGCAATCGATATCATCACGGTATACGTTTATATTTACAGTTTACACTTTAGGGTGTGTTCATACGTCGATGTATCATGTACAGTACATACAGTTCAGTTTCCTGCTTCTCAGACCGTAAATATACTCCTTTTACAAATATAACTAAACTTCGTATAACATTTTCCTCTTGAATTTTGACCGTCGATTTTAAATTTCCGGACAAAACAAATTCATCGCTATATACTGCTCTCCGACTCCGTCAGTTTCACTCCGCACAGTCTTACCACTATCTACCTTGAGATAATGAGGCTGAAGAAAACGCTGCCATCTGTTTCGGACAATAAAGCTACTACTATTATAAAGCCGTGCGCTTGAAGCTCGGAGCTCCTTCACTGTGTACCTATTCTAAGCCCCGTCCACCATAAAAGCGTAAGTTTTTAAGATCGGAGCTTCTTCTTCGCGTCCCGTCGATCCCCAGGCTCAATTTTAATTTCCCTCGGAGCCTGAGCAGCTGGGACAGCTCGGTTCTCCGTTCCTAGGGAACTGCTGGATTCTGGAAGTAAGGACGGCAGAGGCAGAGGCAGAGACAGGCTGGTGCCGTCGTAAAGCACGACGGGCGATTACAGGGCTGCAAAGCAGGAGGAACGACGCAGCGCGTCGCTTTTCCTCCTTTGCTTCGCTCTGCTAGGTAGTAAGGTATAAGAGGTAGTAGTAAGGTATAGGCATCCTTGTTCGAAGTATAGGAGCCTCGCCAGGAAAGTCGGGCTATGTATTAAGGGTAGGTAAAGACGGCGGGAACGCGAACGCTGGGGCGGAGAAGACGTAAATCCTCAGTAACGAGAGGGTCACCGGTCGACGACGACGACGACGACGACGACGAACCAGACGTCGACGACATAGCGCCGTACGGCGCGCGGTGCAGATATCTTTAAGTGGTATTACATTTTTTACGATCAAAAAGCTTTGAGTAATAGTTTTAAAGGGAGGAGAGAAAACAGATGTTTACTTTTCATGCACTATATAAGATCATAAAATTTGGTCCATGTATTACCAAAATCTGAGAAACAGATAAATAAACAGCTAAATCACATCAACAACTTACATCTTTATACAATTACCGTTTCGTACCTCATTACTTAATACCACTACGGTCATACAAACGTTTAGACGCGATACCCTGTTCCGTTATTTAGAGTTTAGACCATGGAGTGTCTCGCCTTGATACTGGGCAACGTTTTATATGCTGTTTCAGCTACGAGAAGAGCTCGGTAATGGTGATAACTTTGTCCAAACTGTCTCAACGGGGGTAGTCACTTCCTACATTTTCTCTCTCCTCTCTGCTTTAACCATTTCTATATAGTAACATCATCCCGAATATATATATATATACTGAACCAACCCTGTGCAGAGTCGTAACCCTGTGGGTCTCTTATACGCTTTCCACCGAATTACACAGTATTCTGCAGCTGAGGTTAGATTTAACGGCATTAATCTGAACCCTAGTATCGGTATAATCTTAGATTTGATGGGTAGTATATATCTGTCTGTTCATCGCTAACCGATTCATTCGGAAATATACAGTTCTTACACCTCGTATTTGTTACCAGCCACATCGTGTCGTAAGGGTTGATCAAAAGTCATGATAGCACCTAGCTCTTCGAAAATGAACAAAAATTAGGATCATACTATAGGGCTTGATATTTGCGCTTGTAAACTACACCGTTAAAGGTATATATACTTGTATACGTCACTTTCCAGTTAACCGTATTACCTACGTCCTCGTTAGTCCAGAGGGAAGACAAGTTGACAACGATCCTAGAATTTCAAGTAAGTTATTCCCCCTCGGCCCGGGGCATGACGTGGCATCGGTGAATCTTGCGGGGGTTTATTTTCGCAACGAAAGTAACAGAATGGCGTAGTCAGGAGTGAACTCGTTCCATTGTGTAGTTTTATCAAAGTCATGATTGTCCGATCGTCCAGAACTTGATTTATATAATATTTTATTCTGCCTGATTTCTTTTCTCATTGAATATCACGGTATAGAAAATTATAACGATCGAAAACAGTTCCAGAGTTCCAGAGATAAGTGTGATACTTTTTTTTTTTTTTTTTTCGAATACTGGGAATGTATAGTACGAAATTATTGCGATTTCTCATCACTGCTTATTCCGCCTTATGTGATGTTGCCTCATACCGCAGCGCTTAGACGTATTTTGAATTGCCTTATTCCAGGCGTCGTTCAACGTCAGAATCCAGAGCATAGAAAAGCAAGAGAAGAGATAAAACAGCGCATTATAACCGCATATGCAATTATTATCCAAGTTGTTTTCTACCGAAGGTTCCAGCTTAGACGAGTCGAAAATTTAACGGAGAAGCTTTTTCCACATTTTTCTAATACAGATATAATATAATACCCATTTTTGAGTAGAGAGAATTTTTCCAATCATAGGGACAATCCGGCTTTATAGATATATATATATATATATATGCGAGTGCGCGATTTCATTCCATAAATGAAAATTCAAACCAAACTCACGTTTCTTCTTTTCCTCTAAGTATTATCACCGACGGTCCAGTCTAACGCTGATCGATCGATAATCGAATCTCTTATACTTATTAGGTATCCCAGTCAATTCCGAAAGGAAATCTAATCGATATTTATGGCCTTCGTGCAGCGACGTCGTCATTAACAAAAAGCTCTGCCCCATTCATCCTTACAGTCATTTTTCAAAAGCTCAGATATATTTATAATGTATATACGTATCATCGTCATACATTCAGAAATAAACCTTACTTAAAGTATGGAGAATAGAATGATATAACGAAGTGAAGATCAGTTCCGGTGATTTGGAAACAATGAAATGGAATTCGTTTACAATCATATTACTCGGAGCATTTTCTTTCAGCGAATTTCACTCTCCTGAACAAGCAGCTTGCACATATATTTATATACCTTCAACACCTCGTAGCCTGCAGAGAGAGAGAGTACTCTCGTTTCCTTTTGTTTGCCACGTTCCAAGCTGACGCGCAATGGCACTCGAAGGGCCAAAAGGCGGAAAATGCAGAGGGTATACTCTGCACCGAGATATTGACGTTTGGGGTAGGTAGCTCGAGCACAACTACCACGAAGAGAGTGGATTTCGGGCGGGTAAAGTGGGTGGAATTTTAATAAAACGTTAAACCAAAGGCTACAGAAACGAGGTAGTATACATACATACATACACAAACTGCCATGAAAGAAGAAAAGTTCAGAGAAATGAAATAGTGTGAAATAGGAGCACTGAGTATTTCGAGTCGATGCCAATTCCGTAGCCTGGGTCGAAAATAGTGTCAAAAGGCAGGAGATTTCCGCGTATTTTAAAGCTGTGCTTTTCGTACGGTTTTTTTTTTTCTTCTTCTTTTTTGATTTTTTTTTTTTTTTTCGTTTGCTTTCCGCTGCCTACTTCTTTCCACTTTTGCCAATTACTTTTCCAGAGTATTCGCAGTAGGTATGGTATGTATACTACTATACGTATCTCTTTCGGTCACCTCCTCCTACGAGCAATTAACTCTCTCATATACCTAAACGAGACGGTACTCTACTGTCATTACAATGTGGTGTGCTCAGTAGTGAGTGTGTACACACTGTGGTAAAATGGAGAGAGAAAAAAAAGGAAGAAAGGAAGAAAAAAAGAAAGAAAATATAACTTGGTGCAATTCCTGTGGGGGATATATACTTTATACTGTGCTAGCTGCTTACCCTGGTGCAAACCTGTAGATGTGCAGCACCAGCACGTATTACTGTGTACACACGTTTTTGAACCTACTATGGAACTAATGTAAGAGTTTTAGGGGGATAAAACACACAAACGAACATGTACCCACATATATGTATACGTAATCCATGTGTATCATGTATGGATACACACACACACACACAACGCGCATAGGCTACATATAGGTACGGTGCTAAAGAAAAATCTACTTATTTATTCTCTTAACGAACAAGAATTTAAACATGAATGCTTATTCACCAAAGTGCAGAGGACTTTACGTTACCTTTTTATTTTTCATTACATTTAGGTATATATTTTTTGCTTTTTGCTTTTTTCTTGTTTCATCCTCCTCCGGGAGTGAGCAAGGTACTTATACACACACTCACACCACGCTTATTATTACGCTGACAAAAATGCTCATTTTTAGGGTGATGCGAGGACGCGATATGGGGTCAACAATTATAACACGTTTACACCACGTCTACATATTCTTTGGGTTTAATTCTGTCCCGCTTTCTTTCTCTCTTTATCTCTTTTTCGCTTTTTCCCTTTTTCTCTATATCGTTCGTTAAAGAATCCGCAGGATTCTCGATGAATACTTTACCTTAATGGTATATTTATTTCGGTAAAAATATTTTTCAAATATGAATCACGTCATAACATACAAGATTCGATTGTCTTAAGCAAAGATGCGACAAAGATCGAGAGCAAACTTTTTTATATCAGAGTTTGAGAGCTCGTTGGTGTAGTACTTCAAGTTGAAGTTGACATAAGATATCAGAAATCGCTCGTATAGGTACTACATACTTTGGTATAGTGATTCCCTGCGCACCAAGACCGAGTACAAAAGTTTGCTTATTATTACCAAACTTTCTAATAGCTGTGGTCGTCCCACGTTACAGAATTTCTATGATATGCCCAAAGTTATGAACCCGTAAAATATAATATCAGGCGAATATTGACCCCCGGGATTTATCATGTTCGAACCAAATTAAGGTACATACCTACTCCCACAATATCTAACGCTGAAAAATAATTATCCGCAACTTAAACATGAGAATAACTTACATTTTCCTCGAAAAACTGAAGTTGGAAATTTATCTTTGGTCTTGTTTGAGTTGCGATAGTGTTTTCTGACATTTGGAATAAAAACTAGGCATTTCTTTTTTTTTTTTTTTTTCTTGTTTTTGTGGCGTAGAAAACGTTGCAGCTGTTTGCAGACTCCAAGCTCCGCGCACAAGTTACCTGAAAAATAGTAGCGTTAAGAAAACTAATTCGGTCCACAGCTGGTATAGTAGCACAGGCTGTACGTTGTGGGGCTGCAAATAACGCCGTTATACGAAGAAGAAAAAAAAAAAAAAAAAAGTAGAGCAAACGAAACGTGGCTAATATGTTGAAAACGAATTAACGCCACTACGCCGTTGTTCGACACCACGGGAAAAGAAAAATTGATTTCAAAGACGCGAGATCGAACCGACTTGCCACATTTCTTCGATCCCTTTCTTTCCTAGCTGGAACGGATGTCGTTGATTATAATAAAATTTTTTCTTCAAAATACGTGAGAATTTGCGATTTAGAATTTTGCGTTACGGGAATAAAAAATATCGCGAAACTCGCAGACATTCGTATCCAAAAAATCTTCAATATCATCATCATGCGTCCGCACTCAAGGATGGTGGGACATCAAGAAGAGGAAGTTTGGTATCCCACTTTCCTGTTGACCCGTGTTACAATTTCCAGGAATAACCAATTATATGCACTATGTATTATGTATCCCGTTTAAAAGGATAATATTTTGTATGAATCAACCTTCGAGTTTCTCGGCAATAAGTAAGACGAGATAATATTTTCCTCATTATGAAGCGAACGTTAATACTACCCATTTATAGAAAATATTTATACTAGAAAATATTTTTATAGAAAACACGAGTCGTCGTTAGCCATTTAAACTTTTGTCGAGTTTCGAGCCACATGCCCATATTATAATATTTTACCACCTTTATCAATGCTTTTACACGATTTATTCGCGATGCTCCTTCATTGAAAAACTCTCGAGTTTATCCGCTCGAAGAATTAGATATATTTTTGATTCTGATTTGAATTGAAAATTTGTTGCCGGATCGTATTATTAAAAGCTATTCTACTATAAGGGTAGCTGAATCCCTGTTTGAAAAGTTTGCAATCTAATTGCCTAGTCGGTTATTGAGAAAATTTTCTACACGAAACTCCTCAGACTTTTATAGTTGGATATATAATACTATAAGAAAATTCAGAAAAAAAAAAGTATACGTTTAACTTAATAGTTTCGAGTTTGATATTACCCCGCGTCGTCCGGGAAAGTTTATTTCTATGAAAATTCCTGAAGGCACAAAGAACAAGAACCGAACCGCGCGTATAATAATTCTTCACCATCCGATATATTTCGTTCGATATTTTACATGATTCCAAAATCCGATCTTATTGCATTTATTTCGTTTTCTATTTTCAGAGCCAGGGTTAAATCTGGGGTGCGAATATTGGGAGCCACTTCTAGCAGCCCTGATTGGACAGTTACTGCTGAGGTTAATGGAAAATACACAGCCGGTACTTTCACGGCAATAAGAAAGGAGAATGCACCTCGACCACAGAATATGTAAGTGAATTATGAAATTTTTCAATATCACATCGTGGAAAAAAAAAAACGCGACAGCATCTCTACGGTGTTAAAGCGGTTGCCAATTATTAGGTGCGGGTTGCACTATAGCTGTTACAATTTTATTATTAAATCTAAAGAGACTCACCTGATGATCGACGGTACAATGAAAATAATTTGACAATCATGTGTCTTAACTTTACACTTTGGTTTTGATATGCTTTGCTTTTCTATTTGCAATAAAAAAATACAGTTTATTGTTGTAGTTTTTGGTGGGTAAAATTCTCTCATCTGACATTCGTATGTTATTTAATCAATTGATAATCAATAAAATTAATAAATAATTGTAAATAAGTAATAAGACATACTCAGACGAAATTCATAGATATATACTTTACGTTTTTATTGTATTACTAAGTGAAATAAAAATTATTGATAAAATACGAATCCTACATAAATAAAAACAAAGACAGAAAATCGTTACAAATCTCATCCTTGAATGATGAGGAAAACTTTCTAGACTATTGAGGTCATTCCTCACGGCAAAGGAAAATTTTCTCGATCACCGTTTGCGAAGTAGTATATCTATAATTAAACACAATGATGATAACAGGAATATGAGTTGAAATTAAACATACTATTCGTATTTTACACAGAATTATTTATTAAAATTATTACTAAAACGATGCTATGAAAATGTGAGATAGAAAAATTAAATTTCGATATTATTTTTCAATACTATAATCCATACATGTGACGTAAATGAGAATAACATTTAAAAAATCTTATCGTACAATCGAGTACATCGAACGTATTCATTTTGACTTACATTAGTACAGTAAATCGTATGAAAACCACAAGCCCGAACTATAAAAATTCATCGAAGAAATCACGCAATCACAGGTCTGCAACGACCCTGTCTATCACGACGTTCATAAACAGATTGACAAGGCTCTAGATAATTATCAACAGGCACATTTGGTACGAAGAAATTTGGTCTTTTCAAGAAACCATTATCAGCGTCGTTGTTAAACGGTGGAACGATTGCTGGCTTCTGGTCATCATATCTCCAACGCATTTTAGCGGGTTTCACATTTTCTTCAAACTGTAGCGATGGCTCTGCGACATTCCATACCATACGCTTTTTACGCACTTCCGTTTCCGTCTCGCCAAATCGAGGGTCAATATCAATTCTACCCTCAGGTTTGCTCGTAGATACACGAGAATAAAAACCAGTTGAATTTTCCACTGGTATTGTGCTAGTGCTTGTTCTTGGAGTAGAAGTGGAAGTGGAAGTTGGAGTTGAAGTGGAAGTGGTACCGATACTGGTTCCGATCTTCACGCCAGTTGTTGTCTTACGATGTTTTTCCCAAGATTCGTTTGGCCCTGAATCATCTGATAAATCACTGTCTCCGTGATGCCCATGGTCGTCGAAACATTCGAATGACTCGAAACTGTCATCTTCCTCATCAAAGCCATGGTACCTGGCATGAATTGATCTCTGTACTCTTTCCAGTTCCTCTTCAGTCTCTAAAGAACCTTGCGCGTTCCAATCTGGCTCAAGGTACTCGGGTTCTGTGCGATCTTTGTACCTCGTTTCGACGTTCTCCTTAAATTTCGGTGTATCTTTAATAATTGCTTTGATATCGTAGTCCTTGGGGTTGTCTAACCCTACGAGTTCCTCTCCTGGTGGATAATTTATGTTGTGTTCGATCGGCTTAGCTTCTCCAAATTCCAGTTTTCGCATAGTGTCAAAATCCGCGATGTCATTGACCGTTGGATACCCGTATATTACGGCTACCAATATCGTCGCGATAATTACTGATTTATACATCTTCACATCAGACGAATCTCACTGCTACTAATGCTCCCGCAGCTTCGAGCTTCGCATTTATAGATATCGTAACGCGTGACGTAATAACCAGTTATCGCGTTAACGGATGAGATAAGGGAAAACGCTATTTAGGTTTAGTTATAATGACGGTGACTGGGGAGTTCCGGGAGAGTAGAAACCACAGTTTTAACAGAAAAAAAAAAAACAGCGAAAGAAACTGGTAAAAAATGAACTGAATTTTTTTTTTTTTTTTTTTTTTTTTTTTTCATCTACCTATAATGTCAATCGATCAGATGGAATAATCCAAGAGTCTCGAATCGTATACTGGACTGACTATAGCTGTAAAATATCAAATTCAACGTTCGCTAATAGAACGATAAATAATTTATGCGAGACATCACTTTCGCGTGACACTATAGGCTTGAATCGATCGATAGGTATGCTAGAATATCAGGAACGGTCAGAAGGCCATATGAAATAACGAATGGTTAGTTTAGATATGAATGACAGCTGGAGGTGATGATTGACCAATTAATTTGATCCAAAATTTTGTATTTTATTTTTTGATAGGAACACTCGTATATCGCGAAATTATAGTATAAAATTCGACGTATCGAAGACGTTAAAAAAAAAAACTAGTTAAAACAATTCGAAGTCTGAATGTCTTTTTATAGAAATGCGCAAATCGTGATCACGGCAGATAAACAGCTCATAAAATTCACACTCACTGCCCGCGGGCTGACAACGACCTTTTTTCATTCTCCATATATTATAGAAAAATTTTTTCTTCGTTCCTTTATCACGTTTTTTTTTTTTTTTTTTATTTTTCTAATCTTTTTTTTTTTACGAAAATTCAAGTATGTTCTTAAATGGTATAGTAGCACGTCTCACGAAGACAGTATATCTAATATGTGTCTATATTTCGGTTTTAGAATTTTTCCCGGTCATTAAATCAATCAGTCAATTAACTCGAACCTATTAGAATAACACTGCAATCGGTATTGCTATCTATTTTGAATAGTTTAGATAGTTCGAAATTCCTCAAATAGTCAGTATATAATCTTAATGGTATATATATAGAGTCAGAGCCTCCAGGTGTTTCAGCGGGTTAGTTTCGGAGTTCAACTCACGTTTAACACCGCCCCTAAAACGGCGGCTGTCTCTCCTAATTCCGAATAGAATCTTCGAAATGTCTTCGCGATGTCTTTCGATGTTTGTCGACATCATGCATACCAGATGACTTCGACCGTAGTAAAGATCAGAAAGGATCATTTCACGTTCTACCTTTAGCAACGAAGTAATAGGAAGGAAGGAAGGAAGTAAGGAATGAATGAATGAATGAAGGAAAGAAAGAAGGAAGGAGTGGATCTAATCTAAAATTTTTACTCCTTTCGAGAATCGCGAATTTAGAAATAAGGATCAACCAAATTTCCATTACGTCTACCTACCTATAGCCCGGATCGTTTTTTTCTCCTGTTCCCGCATTTCTAATTTATATCTATTTATCATTTATCTTTATACGACGCGATACTATATTTGTATCGTTATACAGGAAGCTGTGTGAGTAGGCAGAGTAAAGATTCGGTCTTGCGAAGAAAGAACGACAAAAAAGTGAGCCTGTTTTCTATTTGCTAAATTGTTTACCGCGTTGCAGTATAAACTTTGATTATAATCGTTAATGAGATTATTGATTAATTCACAAATTTTTTTTTATTTTTTTTTATTTTTTATTTGCCTCCATCCTCTGTATCAATTTTTCATATGTCTTCTTCGGTTCGTTCAAAGTTCAGTCATATATTAATCATTGATCAATGATAAACCCATAATAGGAATAATTAAATTTCTCCGAATATGAGGAAATAACATATATTTCATTAACATCAATTGTGGTTTACATAACGCATGGTCGGTTTATTAGTAATTATACCGCTGACGTGTGTGTGTGTAGAGAACGTGCGGTTAACATTTTTCGGATTAATTTTTCATACGCAATTGCGGTCTGGTGGCGATAGAGAGAAAAAAAAAAAAAACTACGTAACTAACTTGTTTAAAGAATTAGGTAAATTTCGTCGCCACCATCATTCTCGAGGGACTTTTTCTGCTGGTAAGGAAGGATATTGCGGTTTTGGGAATTCATTTTTATGAAAAACAAAACTCTCTATGGATGAAAGAAAAAAGAAAAAAAAAAAAAAAAAAAACTTTGCACGAAAACTGGCGTTAGGAGAGAAACGGGGGCTAAAAGATAAAGATAAGAAAATACGAAAAGAAATGGAATTAATAACAACGCAAAAACCACGATTTTTATCTTAACAGTTATACGTTCTAACTATAATTATTATATACGAGGCTCGTTAGTCAACTGCGTAATCGTTAATTTTCTTGCGATAAATTAACCAGCTATATAATTCATTCATTTGTTTTCTAATTATATTTCATGATACGACTATTCATTTGATAATTATGCAGTATATTAGTTCTAACGTCTGTATTATACAAAATTATGTATCATAGGTATAATATAGGTATGTTACCTACCTACTTCTTTTATCGCGTTATATATTTTTCTTATTGCTCAGACCGTCGTTTAAAATTTTACCCATTTCTTTTTTTTTTTTTTTTTTTTTTTTTGTACTTTTTTTTTCTCTCTTTATCTTCTAGTTTTTACGGAAATTTTTACTACATATTTTTTTGCAAGCCATACTCTCGCCTATATATACGAGTTCTGGCCTACTGCCAGACGTTGATGAAATTAAATAACTTTAGATAAAAAGAAAAAAAAAAAAATATATATATATATATATATAGATTTGAATTGATATTTCCAGTCTACTTGCGCGATATGGGTGCAGAGTGTACACAGAAAGAAAGGTTGACTTGATTTAAGATAATTTTGCGGTCCAAAAATGAAGACCGAAATTTTCTCGGATCAAATCAAAAATTTTCTCGAACCAAGAAAATTGTCCCAATTTTCTTGGTTCGAGAAAATTTTTGATTTGATCCGAGAAAATTTCGGTCTTCATTTTTGGACCGCAAAATTATCTTGAATCAAGTTAACCTTTTTTCCTGTATATATTGTGGGGATAAGATTTTTATTCATCTTTATAAACTCGGAATTGAAAGTTAAAATTTTACTACTTTATACTGCATAAGATATACAATAGAGTGCAGCGACCCCAAATCGAATTATTCGTAACTGTATAAAAATTGCAAATTTCAATATTAATCACAGACTCGCAGATTTTAGAAAGGATATTTCCCCGAAAGTCTATACTGCATGTAAAAAAAAAATATTTTTTGTCATCACATCCTGAGAAGTGGATTAAAATTTGTTGATTTTCGGAATTTCCGGGATCTATGGACTTTCAGAGTTTTAAGATCAAACATTTTGCAATTTTAACGTTCTGAACTTGAAAAATTCGGAATTCTAAATATTTATTTCAGAATAGGTATGTACCTACTCTATGTGTGCTTTGGTTATGAAAATTGAAACACGGGTCTTTAAAAATTTCCGAGATACGTAATACACACATACCTACCTACCTATACGGTTTTATCAATTTTCCCCATTATTTACCCACGTTATAAGCATTTTTTTTTTTTTCCTCCCTCCCTTCTTCGTATTATTCTTTGCTATACACGGCAATATAAATTGGGCGATGTTTGCCAAAATTCTTAACATCGCTTCGTCGTGGTTACTTTTTTTTTTTTTTTTTTATCATCGTTATAAGTGGCAAACGTGTTAGCTAAATTTACCCCACAAAAAGAGAGAGAGAGAGAGAGAGAGAGAGAAAATAAATTATGAACAAACGTACAGTATAATAATTAAATTTGTTACAAAGCGTTGCGTTTTATATTCCAATCCTGCAAACTTGTCATACAGATAAGCATTTCATGAGTTGACATTCTCGTTAATCATTCTCGGCGTACAGAGTCCATAATGTGTATAAATATCGAGTTTAAAGTTCAACGAATTCAAGTGATTGAAAAAATCTGCAATGATTAAAACTTCGCATAAATCATTATGAAATTAATAAAATAAGTGTGAAATATTGTAACACTTTAGGTTTAGGTATATATGCTTCGTTCAATATATTTCACGATCAAAGTGTATAAATATATACATACATATATATGTATAAACATTTCTGGGCTTAGAATGTGGGTCACGGATGTGCAAGAAGAATATTTCTCGTGAACTTAATGAACGCGAGAAAGATATGAAAAAAAAGAAAAACATGGAGAAAAAAAAATAAAAAATAAAAATGGCAAAGAGATAGAAGGAGAGAATTACAGAGAGAGAGAGAGAGAAGAAAAAAAGAGAGATCATTTATTATTTCTACCCTGGGTTGGTAGGTAGGTATGGTAGGTACGGCATAACATGAGGCGTTTCTCCAGTCTCTGAGGCACAGATGTTCGCGGTAGAAATATTTAGAAGAATAAGTTACTTGAAGCTATATAATATATATATGTATGTATGTATGTGTATGTGTTGGAGGATTGTAAAAGTAGTGGTAAATCGTAGTAAGAATAAATAAAGAAAGAAATAAAAGAAAAAAAAAAGAAAATAAAATAAAAAATATTAAGTATAAAAAAGGAGATTGGAAATTCCGCAAAGTGTCGGGAACATTGATGCGCAATAGCTCTATACGAGGGTCACATGGACTAGACAAATCGCATCGTATACAAATTCTGTTAGACTTTTTTTTAAAAAAAATGCGATTCTTGCTCTCTGCAGACGGAATAATATTTCTCGAACGAGTGAAATAATATAGAGTATAATGAAAAATGTGTAAAAATGTTTGAAAATGAAGAAAAGAGAAAAAGAAAAAGAACCATTAAAAAACTGAGATGAAATTCAACCGCTGTATCGTATTCTCTCGGAGATAATAAACCACGATATAGGTATAGGTACCCCAAGAAACCAACGAGCAAAACACAGAGTCGTGTGCGGTTCGGTCGAATGCTGCGCTGCAGTGTTCCTTAGCTCTGCAGAGATCTTCTCTTGCGGGTAAAACCACGCGCAGAAATTGGTCTTATCAAGACTCTAAATCACCCAAGTGTTGACACTAATGCTCTACTAATTTACATTTCCATTACACTGCTTTCAACTCGTTCCACGTTCCCATCTGCGCGCCCTTACCCCCAGCATTGCCTCAAATTTAGTTTATTATTTTTCTCTCTCTCTCTCTCTCTCTCTGGATAAATTGTACGGGACCAAGAAAACTCTCGAGGTATCGCAATAAATTTTTGTCAAATATCGATTTTATAAACGTGCAAATATACCTAAAGCAAAAGTTTCTTTCGTTCTTAAATCAATCAAAAATTTTTCTTTTTTCTCTCGTTTTTTTTTTTTTTTTTTTTCGTTTTCTTTATTTCAAATTCGATTTGCGATCTTTTTACACTCGCTTTATTATACTCTTATCGTTGCAATTGAATAATCTTTTACAAAAAAACCATTCTTTACCTTATATAATATATATACCTACGTGTTGAGCATTCTCTCGTATAGTGTCGACTATCTTTCAATTTAGAGACAAGATAGTACATAATATAGCCGGGGTGTAAGTATGTATATCATTTTTCTCACTATATGTTTTACACAAGGAGAAAATTTATTACATATATTTTCACGTACGTTAAAAAATTAATCGTGGGAGATCATGCCATTTAATTTTATTATAATTTAATTATAATAAATAGATCAATCATTGATGAGAAATCAATTTTTCAAATATGACTCGATAAATTATTTTAATCACTTCGTTGAATCTAATAGGTAACATACACCAATTTTTATAAATTTAGCTACCATCTCATAGACCATTTGTAAAAATTGGTTTATTATTCAAAGCTTTTAATGCCTAGGATTGAATAAATCATTGCTAAGTCTATCAGATAATATGTAATAGAATTTAATTATTCTCGTAGATTTGCAGCGACGCTATATGTTAAAGCCGTGGATTTATCCGATAGAAACCGATGATTTAAGTTCTTAATAAAAATTTGAAATTAGTATAAAAATATATCGATAATACATATATTTCCTAATAAATATTATTTAATAGTAATATGTAATAATAATCCGTAGAAATATTTTCGGATAAATGATTTTACCTCGCGGATGGATCAGATCTCCGGTTTTTTTTTTTTTACCAAACTGCAAACACAGAAAGAAAGAAATGAACAATATTATTTCCTATATCTATAAATTACAACGTTTCGAATTCATTTACCATCTATATATTATTATGAAATTTTCACAGACGAAAATACATACTGCGAGAGTTTTTTTTTTTTTTTTTTTCGTTTGTGTAATTAAAAGGTCTAAAATTTTCCATTTAATTAAAAAGGCGATACTTTTTTATACCTAACAATTTCAATCAATCCATCAAGTCCTGTGCCCTTCATTCGTTGTGTGATTGCGATATCATCGCAAATATTGAACACAAATCAATTATTTTTATTGAAAATTTATATCACGCATAGCTATTGTCGAGGTATACCTATATATTATATAACTGTATATAAAAAAAAAAAAAAAGGCTGAAGTTCTCTAATTTACCAGGGTTTATAGTTTCACTGCAGTTTATATCGTGACACCTCGGCTATATACTACGATTTGTGAAATTCTCTCTTGCATCGTGCAATGTGAGTTTAAACGAGGTATAAAAAATTCTGATATTGAATGACACTGGAAGATTTTTATTTTATTTTATTTTATTTTATTTTATTTTATTTTATTTTATTAAAAGTGCAGTGATTCGCTCCATCTCATTTCCAATTCTGTAACTTCTCTTTATCTGAAATCAATTTTAAATTATCATCTAATATAGTAGTGCATAAATATATTGTGGAAACTATTGTTTTACAACTTGACTTTTATTATCTCTTCTCGATATTCAATTATATATTTCCTATTTTATGTTATTTAATATAAAGAAAAATTGTTTCACATTTCTCATTGATATGAAATAATACCTACCTACCTACCTACCTACCTAGGTACATACCTACCTGAATTTATCGAGCAAATAAAACGATGTATTTCACAAAATAACGAATTCCACGTGTCTGATAATAGGAGAATTTTTGTTGAAAAATAAATTCCATCGCCCTGGATAAAGATGAGATTTATTTATCGAATATACATATCTGAAGGTATGACAAAAGTGTATATATATATATACATACCTCTACAGATAAATGTATAGGAGGTGAGGTAATAGGAAAATCCGAAATATCGTTGTAGAAAAATTTGCGAGCGAACGAAACGAACGAACGTTATAGAGGTTTTGAAGAGTAAAATCTCTTCTCATCTTTCTTTCCGTTATATATATATATATATATATATGTGAGATTTTCATCGTTGAGAGGATCAAATTTAATATAAAAATATATTTTCGATGTATACCTATTTTAAACAGCTTCCTTTTTTACACTTTTAAAGAAAAGTAGAAAAAGAAGAAGAAGAAGAAGAACGTAAGAGGGCGAAAAGACGATAAAAAGAGTAACTAACGAAAAAAAAAAAAACGAATTTCACCAGAATTGGAATTGATAATTTTTACACGATTGTAAAAAAAAAGTTTAGTCTGCTTCACGTAGGGTCGGGTTACTTTAACGTCATACTTGCGTAGATAAGTGTCGCGAAGTGTTCGAAAGCTCGCGGTAGGTATATCCACCTCCCCCCCCCCCCCCAGACTCTCGTTCCAAGAGCAAAGCGAAAACTTTTACGAAATGAAAAAACTTTCTGACATTATACACCAGTTTGTGACCAGTTTTATGATTATTTGAAAGAAATTAATCCTTTTTTCCAAGCAAGTAAGGAAGTAAGTAAGTAAAAAAAGCAAAAGAAAAAGAAAAGAAGAAAAAATTGCGTTGATAGGGGAGAAAAAAAAAAAAAAAAAAAAAAAAAAAAAAAAAAAAAAAAAAAAAAAAATCATTCCTTTCGCCGTCTAGACTCTAGTATATTGTATATTATATTTATATACGTATATACCTATGTATGTATGGTATATTAAACCACCGTTCTATCTACTTCGCGCAAGTTTAACAGAAATAAAAGTTACCTTTACCCGCGTTATTAACTCAAAAAAACATCCGTTTTCCACCTGTACGTATAGTACCTACCTACCTACCTACTGCGAGGGTCCTCTGTAAATTAATTCCACGAAAATAACAGCGCCGAAAAGTTTTCAGCACAATATAACAGTTTTCTTCTGAACAGTTCGCGGTATACTTTTCGCATACTTAGGTAGGTACAGAGCGTAAATTATTCAGATATTATTGAAGCTGAGTTAAAATTGTATTCATAAGATAAAATTTGAGGACTCTCCAATCTCCATATTATGAGATATAATTTCATTCGCGGTACATAAATGTATAAATTGTTATGAAAATTTGGTATTTTCAAATCGTCGATGTATAAAAATTTATATAGTTTTTTTTTACAATTTTTCTATAAGACCGTATGATAAACACCAAAGTCTGCATGGTGTTTGATCATTTTGGTATAGAGCCAAGACCTCGTCTATAGGTACACGTATAAACCCCCGTCTTGAATACCAATAAGCGTGTTTTCCCATCAAAACGCTAGACATGCAAAACATCTAGAGTAGCTGCCTATTTCGTAGCGAAAACTTATTCTCAACGCGAGCTGTACCGATCCGTTAGACCCCGTCAAGGATACGAAATCTCCCTTTTCCATGTCCCGAAACATTGATAGTCAACCAGGATAGTCGGTACACGGTAGATACAAGGATACCACGTTTCCTGTTCACACATCACCTATGTATCATCACCTCGTTCAGGATAATGAAACTCCTCGATCGTACAGTGCATGATTTTCAAAATCTATCTAACCCTGGCTTAAGCCGGTAAATGAAAGGTGGATTATACACCTCGAATTTTTGGCAGCCCGTTTCTCATAGCTAAAACACATCCGATCGATGTGACATTGATATCAGTGACGCAGAAAAAGTGCACGAATTTAAGGGCATGATGCTCTTGGATTTACAAAAAGCGAAAATGTTTCGGATGTTTTCACATTTATCAATTACCAACGTCAGCAACAACGATTATTCCTTACAGAGCACTCTTGATATAAAACTGTACATTTTATTTTCGATTTTTGTAAATCCAAGAGCATCATGCCCTCCGTGCACTTTGTCTACTTCACATCGATCGGATGTGTTTTAGCTGGAAAACAGGCTGCTAAAAATTCGAGGTTTATAATTTACCTTTCATATCCCCTTAAATGACCCTCGCGACATTTTACTGCACTAAATTATTGTCACAAAGAATCGAGTATAATGGTGCTTGATCATTCGTTTGAATATACTAATCGGTGAAGTAAAATTGAAGAGAAATGCTAAAAGCACGTTTTCGTTCGATTTTTCTTATACATATATACCCAATTTATTCACAGTGGACAGAAAATTCTTGTTACCCTTTCGAATTACGGATTTACCTATCTCTGATCCATGTCATCGGTCTACATCTAGACGTGTAACAAGGGCACGTAAACATATACGCGAAATGTCAACAGTCGACAGATAATCCCAGCCTCTCTGGTCCTCTGAGCTCGTGTATACCAGAAAGTGTATAGGTATATATATATGTATGCATGGGGTAAATAGATTTGAGCTACAAGTCGATAGATAAGTACATAACCTTCGGTATATATATAGTATGTATAATGTATATACTATATATATATATATATATATATATATATATATATATGTAGAATCAGTGAGGAGTATCTACCTTAGCCACGTAGTGACGATATATATAACAATGGTTTACCCTTTTTCCATCATCCTAAGGCTCAGAGATATTTTCTGTTACATCTATAGTATCCTAGTATCGAGTAGTAAGCAAGTAAGCAAGTAAGTAAGTAGGTAGATGTATGTATATGTATATGTATGCCACGGATACAGATCTCAGACTACTCTTTTCCGCATCACGAATGCATCCTGATTTTATATGTACGTATTCTCTTATCCGATCTTATTACATATATAGCTGCACTATACAAGATGTGTGATGGTTTATTTAGAGACTGATACATAGATACAATATGAACTGTGGTACCTACTATATATATATATATATATATACAGCTGCAGATTCTGGTATATAAATAAATTTTTTAAACATATATATATATATATAGGTATGTACTTCCATGAATAATACGAAACTGAAAATTTTTCTTCACGATTCGCGAGCGAAGGAAGTGAAGCTCCCTGATATACTTGTACATATATATGTTTCATATATATATCTATATGTGATAGAAAATCGAAGCGAAGTTTTATGTGGCCAATCTGAGGCCACATTGTGTTTCTTTCTATGTGCGGATCTTATACTTATATTTACGATATATTTCCTATACCTATACCTATACCTACCTACGAGAACGAATGTGTCGTAAACCATGAAATAATATGTATACCCATATTCCGAAGGGATACGAAGGTTATACCCTTTTATAGCTGCAGGCTACGATGATGGGTGTATGATCAGCGGGGTATTACGTATTAGATTATTTTTTTCGTTTCTTTTCTTTTTCTTTGTCTTTCGATTCTTATACATAGTTTCTTAGACAAGTATAGATGTGCATATTCACGTAACGAAAGAATATTTTTCTTATTTCTAATTTTTTTTTTTTTATATAGTATATGCCTTGCGTTTATAAGTATAAGATTTTTCCTTCAGTCTATTGGGAAATCCAGCTGCTATACCTGTACATATACGTATATAAGAATAAAGCAGCCTGATCTACTCGGATACGAGGGTAAAAAAAAAAAAAAAAAAAAAAAAAAAAAATAGGAGGAAAAGTTAATAAAAGAGACGACGAGATTGAGAAATGGTATCTTCGAGTTATTTATATTGTCTCCCCCGTCCGATTCATCTTCTACGTTAGTCGAATGATCTCCCATTCGTTCGATCGCGGCGAACGCAACCTGGCAAAACTCACGATATCGCTTTTACGTCGTTCTTTTTCCAGCTTTGGTCATTTTTTTTTTTTGTTTTTTTTTTTTTTTTCATTCGTTTATTTCTTCTTCCTTCTCTTTATTGCTGTGAATATTCCCACGTCATCGATTAATAAATTTTACCAGAAATAATAGCACTTCGTAAATTTCTCACGTTATTCAGAATTTTTTATACAAATTATAATCGCGTTTTTTTTTTTCTTCTTTTTCGCACGCTTGTCTTCCAACATTGAAACTTATGTATATGTATACTATATATATATACTAGCATATACTATTACACGAATTCTGTTTCTGTCCAAGAGATTAATCTCTATGGAAATTGACGAATAAATCACGAAAGCGAATTTAATAGGTATATAAGGGTTATCTTTAGCCCGCGTGAATTAGACCTGCAATCGATTACAATTTACATCATGCATCCATGTATAGGCATATATACCACATTTGTGCATAATCTGTGAACTCCATATATATATATATATATATATATATAGCTTCTATATAAATGTATATAGGTATAATATTTCACCTACCGCGAAACCTTTGAAGGAGGTAAAATTTCCATTGAAATTGGGGAAATTCATTAATTATTCATAAATTTTCATCGGCTTAGAGATATTACACAGCGACAGCTCTAACAGACCTTGGGGTTATAATTTGTAAATTCATTTTTATCAAGGAATTTAGTCAAAATCGATTAGATTTTTTTTTTTCTTTCGTAATTAAATTTCGCTTCCCTAAAAATTGTTTTCTACTTTTTTTTTTCTTCTTTCTTTCTTTCTTCTTCATATTTCTCACTTTCTTTACATTTTCTTCTCTTAAATATTTCAAGAAATATTGAAGCCCTGTTGTATTCTCGCTTCTTAAAATATTATGTCAAGAAAGATTATTCAACGTCGTTATATATTTTATATCGGGAAAATATAATAAAAAAAAAAAATTACTGCTTAAAATTCTTACAAAAATCGATCATTCTAATTCCTACACATAATTCTTTTTTTTTTCTTTTTTTGTCGATTAACTGTGTCAGTGAACTGATTTTTCAATTTATGACAGAAAAAAAAAAAAATTGATAGTCACATAGGTTTCCGACATTGCGCATCTATAGTTGAATGATATTAAATAATAATGATGGTTTTTTAACCCGTGCTTAGTTGACACAGTCCAGTAATTTTGGGAAACCGCAGGTAGGCAGAAAACGTGAAGAAAAACAGACATAAAAAGTTGGTACCTAATATATATCGGTAGACCCTACAGTAATTTACGAGGTAGTACAACCACCAGAGGCAAGCCAGTGAAGCAGATACCTACACACCTATACACCTACCCTGTACCCATCGTAATCTTCGCGGAAAACATTAGCGAAATGAATTAACAACGAGTTGGTTAGTTAGCTATATAGGTATGTGGGTGTAAGCCATTCGTGTATATTAAACGTATATAGCTGTATACGTGCGTGTATCGCGAAAGCGAATTGTGTTTCGTTTCGGACATAACATGTAACAAACCGGATATCAAGAGTATTATTATAATATTGGGAAAAAAAAAAAAAAAAAAAAAATGTTGGTTTGATTAAACCAAATCCATTAGAAAATGGTGAAAATTATACAAAAAAAAATCAGAAAATACGTACCAAGTTTTTTTTTTTTTTTTTTTTTTTTATAAACTTTGGCCCTTAACGTATATTCCCTGTAGATCGTTAGCATAAATTTATGCATACCTACTATACGTGCGTATATATTTATATATTATATCGCGTTTATCGCGCGTCGATAGATATTCGAAAAGTTTTGTCTCTCTATACACATGAGCCATGGGGGATAAACTCTTGCGTTCTTATAACAGCGATGATGGTATGTTGGTATTCGATTTTTATGAAAAAAAAAAGAAAGAAAGAAAAAAATAAAATAAAAGGATACTGTCCCGGTTTCTGTGCGCCAGGGTGAAGTTTGAAAAGCCGAAAAGCTCCTTTCGGCGAATCTTGAAACAGGCCTCATCTCCAAGGGAAGAGAAATAAGCGGAAGAAGAGTAGAGAGCGAGGGTGAGGGTGAGGGTGAGGGTGATCGCTAAAGCATCATCCGCCTAAGGGTAGCTGTAGGTAAATGTGAGTGAAGAGGCGGGAAAGTCTTGCTCTGAGTTTTCTTACGCGTGAAACACCGACACACAACCGGTGTACCGTATATAGATCGTGGTTTCCATAGTATAACGTAAACATTAATCTTCGAAAGGCTTTGTGCGAGAATGAACAATTTCATATACCTCTATACCTATGTATATATAGTAGGTATAGCTGCTAAGAAGAATGGAGAAAATCTGCGGAAAATAAAGGAGACTGCAAGTTGTATTAGAAAAGAATCGCCTTCACCACCGACTCGGATTTTTTCTATACCTATACTATAGGTAGAAATCGTGCCGATTTTTAAAAATCGATTCTAGCGCGAATAATCGATCGATGCTTACTTATATTACCCTATAGCGTGGCTATAACTTAATAAGAAAAATCACTATAGTCTGTGTTATATATATAATGATTATACGCTAGTTTTTTTTTTTTTTTTACCAACGTCACTTATACTGGCTAAAATTTTTTGCCAACATTTTTCAACCGCCTCGTTTTTCTCGCTTCTTTGCCCCTTAGATATGCCATAATCAATCAACTAGAAGCCAGAGGGGTAAAATACGTAGCAGATTGTTATTCTCGCCTTCTGAAAGCGTTTGTCTTATATTATTATGAAATTATTTTTTGCAACTTTGATGATCGGTAAGTATAGTAGACTACTAGCCGTTGCTACCCCGAGAAATTTTTTCGTATTGAATTCCTAAAATTTTTGTTTTTCCAAATTTTAGATTTTTTTTTTTTGATTTTCTCGCATCGGATATAATTTTTTTCTTAAAATCCCCGCTTTTTCTATAACGATCATTCACCTAGGGTTAAGTTACACCGGGATTTAGACCTGGGTTTAAAACCGATCGCATCCTTGACTTGACTCGCCGACTCTTTTCGTCATTTATATTACCGCAATTTCACGAATCATTTGTAAGAATGGAAGGAGACGTATAGCGTTAGTTATAGTCAAGCGACAAGGAGATCGATAAATCCGGTGAAATCGATGGAAACTAATCAGCGCAACCTCATTGCGGAATAGAATTACCAAACTATTTGTCGAGAATCGCGGTGCGCATATGGCCTGCAATTTGAAGAAAAAAAAAAAAAAATGATTTTACAAAGCTGTGAAAGTTTTTCTATTTTTATAAATCGGCTGAATTTTTGTCGTGAAATGTTTTTCCTTCGTGTGTGGGACGTGATACATGATGTATGATATTTTATTTCAACCGTTCAGTCCAGGTCGCTCGTAAACGTAGGTATATAAGGTATATCCTCAATATCGTTAGGACGAAATTTTTCTCCATTTCCCAGAGCAAAGATCGCGAAGCACCATCCTTTTTTCTTTTTCCTTTTTTTTTTTTTTTTTTTTTTCTATTTTTTTACTTCTTGTTTTTTCCACCCTTCGTCCAACATATACAAAGCACACGCAATTGGTCGGCTGAGCAAATCGGACAACATTGATCTCCCTGCTGCTAGCTCCGAAACTCCGAGTATATTTGGTGCGGCGCTAACTCGGACCATGTGTGTGTTCCGAAAATTTTACCCTTAGAATCGACCTCGTGCCACTTATCCCTAAAACTGCTCGTAGAATTTCGCGAAAATCGCAATCTTGTATAAATTTATAATGAACAAATGTACATACATATGTATATATCCAAAAATGTATCCACACACGCACACACACCTATAATAGATATATGTGTAAAATTTGTAACTGATAAGAGGGAAATAAAAAAAAAAATTTTTGACCTGGTTAATAGTCGGAGAAAAAGAAAATCGGAAAAAAAAAGACAGAGAAATGGTAGTACTATGAAACTTTTTCGCGTTCTTCTGTAACTCGCGGATTGTATAAACAGAAGAGTTTTTTTTATTTTTTTTTTTTTTTATTATTATTCTACCGCAACGCGGTATAATTGTGATTGATTTTTTTTTTTTTTTTTTTTTTTTGCCTCCAAAGTTCCAAACTAGAGCGGTCGTGATCGAGCGAAAAAGTTTCTTTTTTTTTTTTTTTTTTTTTGAATCGTGATTTTCACGTCCAGGCTTACATAAGTTTCTTCGCTGTTATACTATACCTATATATCGATTGTCGAAATTAGAATTTCACTTCTTGCGATATAAAATTTGCGATAAAGAAAAAAGTAAAAAAAAAAAAAAAAAAATAACAAGAGTTCACTGTGTGAATTTCAAAATGAAATAAATATACATTGTGTTTCTCATCACGCGGATCTTCTTTCATTAAAGTACCTATCCAGGACATATGAGATTTTAATACTTTCCGACGCGACGTGTCCGCTACTCTTCTTGATCACAAAAGCTTCTTAAACTTTACGTATATTTTTCTGTTCGCAAATATTTAAATAATATAACATTTCAAAGTCTCTTTTTTTTCCTCTCTCTCTCTCTCATTGGTTCTACAAGCTATTCTATTAAGATATCTATAAACTCTCGTCTTATATGTATAGGTATAAAAAAATGTCACACACATACTCGCATAAAAATTCTGACAGTTTTTGGGTAGGGGAAAGGTGGGTACCCCCGGTCATCTCAAGTTTTGGACACTGACGAACAAATAAATTTGAAAAATAAAATGCGAAAATGTGACCAAGATCGTTGCCGTAATTTTCACGTTTTATTTTTCAAATTTATTTGTGCGTAAGTGTCCAAAACTTGAGATGACCGGCGGTACTCGCTGTCCGGGGCTACCCACCTTTCCCCTAAAAAAAAAAAAAAAAAAAAAAAAAAAAGAAAAAAAAGGAAAAAGGAAAATTAAAGTAAAAATTAATTATAATTTCTGCACGCGCTGTTGGTTTCAATTCGTTTATTCAAGTAGTACCAATACATGTACTGATATTACATTCATGTCAGGTGTATATGTACTTACACATATATGTATGTATATAATTCTATACACGTTTTTCTGTTTTTATTTTTTACTCCCCCGCATATATGTGTGTATCTTAGCGCATTTAATTTACCACGGTAAACAAAACCCTGAGACTAAATAAATTATACGAAGCTTGTTGTACGCGGTGTGGTGGCTTGCTCTAGTTTCCCTGCGATGGTTATTTTATTTATTTTTATTTTTCATTTTCTTTTTTCTTTCATTTCTTATTGTTTTATTCATTTTTTTTTTTTTTTTTTTTTTTAAATATAATATAATTTAATTTTTTATTTATATTTTCTCGGTACGTAAGCAAAACCATACCTATATATACCTACCCATCGCGCATATAGTAATATGTTCAAATATAGCGTAAAGTCTCTTGAATGGACATTCTTTCTGCAACGTCAAACAAACGTTGCGTGCAAACGGTGCAATTTCACGCCCCAAAGCTCCCTAATGTCTTTCTTTTTTGATTCAAGCTATAATGAGTTTCCTCCGATCCCTATATATATATGTAAAAAGAATTCTAACGTTGCGGAATATTAGACACTCGAATGTATCATATAATTATATAGTATTAAAAAAAAAAAAAAAAAAAAAAAATCATTCGACGTGCTTGCAAAGAACAAAAAATAAAAATTTATGATTTTATGAAAAGAAAAAAAAAAAAGCTTCCCAGGGTATCATATTAGTTAATTAAAATTGTTGAATTTCTCCTTTTTTTTTTTTATTTTTTCTTTCAAGGTTTTGTAGGTATATATTATAAGGTCAAAGTACAGGGTTATATATCAGTTTTTTCAACGGGGGTGAAACTCTCGTTATATATATATATACCAATACGTTTCCTTCAATTCCTCGAGCTTTTTCGATCAATCAACAATTTCCCTATTTTTTTACTTTTATTTTTTTTTCTGCTACCAATATATATATATATATATATCGTTTTCCATGCGACTAAATACAACGTCCAACGACGAAGTTGAAAAAAAAAAATATTACCAAAGCTTTTATCGTTTAACGTGATTTGATTTGTCGATTGCAAAAATTTATCTAAATTCATCCCTGATATAAACTACTTTATTTTCTCAAGGGGTTTTCTTATCTCTAACGATTCTCGACCCCCCCCCCCCCCCCCCCCCCCCCCTCCCCCCCCCTCCCCCCCCAAATTATCACCTCATCTCTGTATGAACCCGATTTTCTATTTCTAAATAGAAAAGCTCTATAATAAAATCCGAAACTAATTTTCTAAACAAGGATTAATGAATTCTGAATTCTACTCTCAGGAGGGGGGGGGGGGGGGGGGGGGGATAAGCACATAAAACCCCGGAAGGTACACGAGATATATATAGGTACACCCACCTACGCTTGCACAAAGTACAAAATTCAGACTAGTCTCTACCCTTCCGTGACAGATTAGCCCTGTTATCTCCGGTTCGTTGGGCGCCAACGTTTCTGGTGCAACAGTCTCTTCCTTAATCACAGTCTACACATAGTGTTGGCCTTGTCACAAGAGATACCACAACTTTAGTAACACGTAAGTACCTACCTACCAACCTGCCATGAGGGTGAGCAGCTTTGTTAGTTCCACTGATTATGGGCGAGGATTAATGATCAACGTATCGCGTTACAAGCAAAAAAAAAAAAAAAAATTTTTAATTAAGAAAAGAAAAGAAAAGAAACAGAAAGAAATGAAAATTCTCTAATTCTCTAATTCTTTACTGTCCGGTAAGAAAGAAAGCCTCCAGCCTTTATTATCCTACCTCATTTTCTAATCGTCGCTTATCACTTGTCGAAGATCTTTTTTTTTTTTTTTTACCTGTAGCCCGGAATGATCGACCGCGGATCAGTAAAAAACGACAATAAAAGATATACTTTACTTAAAAGGTTGAAATTTTTATTGCACTGAATGACGTTAACGCGTATATAGAACTCAGTCAGAGTCTAGGCAATATAATGTAAATCGTAGTTTATTATATCACCTATAGCTATATCGGAATCGTACCTATACTCACGTCTTAAAAGGCATTTCGTGTTACCGTTGACGACAGCGCTACACCACTGTCTTGTCTTATCGGTCTCATCCCACGTCTGACTCGATAGCCAGACAATCCTCGATGGAGATTGTCGAGACGAAGTCTCAGACTGAGTTGCTAGAAGAATGCCGCCCCACGATTTTTGGATTCCTATATTAGGTACATCGGGATTTTTCAAATGCCCTTTCCTTTAGGTGATCTCCTTTTTCCATTTTCCTAAAATATACTACAGTTTTTATGATTTTTTTATTTTTTTATTTTTATTTTTTTTTTTTTATTTTTTTTTTTTTTTTCAAGGATAAAATTTTCTCGAATCTCTGGAAATATGAGACCAGTATATCTCTGCGTGCCTAAATCCAATGTACAAGTCTATGTGTGTACGGTGTATAGATCAGGCAGAGGCATAGCTATATACCGAACCAAACCGCTGTCGCACGACCCGTAGAGGGTTAATAGGGTGCTGTCGTGTACTCACTCTCCATTATCATGCATTATCTCCGTTGCCTTCACCGAAAACAACCCTTTAGCCGAGAGGACCGTCCGAATCAGACATATATATGTATAGGCACAAGCCCTGTCGTCGTCAGGATATTTGTCTTCTTCTATCAGTAATCAACCGAGACTCATCTAACACAACTATAGTGAAAAAAAAAAAAAAAAAAAAAAGAAAGAAAGTAAGAAAACAATGCAGTGGATGAATCAATCAGCGATATATATAATTTAATTTGGGAAATTGAAATTATTTATTTATTTTTTTTTTTTCGAATTTTTACCTCTGATCAACTTTTCTCAGTCTTAATCTTTTCTATTTCTTTATTTTCGAAAAGATTTTATACAGATTAGGTAATAATTGAAGTATATGGTAGTATGCCACCCGCGACAGTATATCAAGTGGTCGGTGATGTTTCTCTCGAAATTCTATACTTAAGCACGTACATATTTGAGTCCTTTACAAAGCACTCTGAGAGATTGCAAAAAATTTTGGCCACTATCTACTTGCAGGGCTTTAGATTTTATACTCAGTAGAATCTCGGTAAAGTATCTCTATACCGTTCGTTCGTTGGGTTGGTTGGTTGTTTGTTTGTCTATCTGTTTGTCTCATACAAAATCTGTACTACCCAGTAGTAAGTTCGTTCTATATCTATCTATCGTTGTGCCATAATCGTGCGCGCACTGTTTCTCTAGCTCTGAATTCTTTTCTATTTTACCTCTTTTTCCCCGTTTATCTTTTACTTTTTTCTGAAAATTATTACACTGGGTATTCCTTCGTCCCTCAGGGAAACTCGTACGTTTTATAAAAGCGAGTATTTTTCCACTGTTGAAAATTTTCTGCGCTCAGAAAAAGGTCTTGTTGACACAACCAAAATTTGGTTATCATACGGTCAAAGAAATTTTTTTTTGTTCAGTCATCCAAAACTTTGTTGGACGAACCAAAATTTTTGTTCATACTACTAAATTTCTTGTTGGCACAACAAAATTTTGGTATGGCCCAACAAAAAAATTTCTTTGACCGTATAATAACCAAATTTTGGTTGTTTCAATAAGACCTTTTTCGCAGTGTGTAGACGTTCGCCTTATCAAATTCGTACACGTAACGAATTATTCGATAACATTTCCCGCTAGATTTTATCAACCTTGAATATTATATATCTAAATCGCGTTAATTAATAACGTAATTAAAACGTTGGAAATTATTATTCGGGTGATTCTCATTCCTTTTCCTTTCCCTTTCAGTTTTCATCATTTTCTTTATTATTTCTACTACGACGCGCGCACTTTTGTCGCTATATTATATTATATTATATTGGATTCGAGCTTTTCAAACTATTCGACAATAGAATCGCTACCAATTTCTATTGTCTTCGTCTCTCGACTGATTCCTTGCGAACGAAGAGACCCTCGCTTTTCAATTGGGAAATGCTACTATTGTCACCTACGTCCTACAGTAACCATGTCGCCCTACCTACACCTTTATATTCGCATCCCTGAATTCTCCGTTTTCATGTCTCATACATTCATTCGCTTCCCTTTTCCCAGAGATTCGGACTTTAAGGATGTTGAATTCTTTCCGTTATGTTTTTTTTTTTTTTTTTTTTTTGTTTTTCTATTCCTTTCTACAAAATCTGAAAACGAAGCTCCACTCTTCTTGTTATACCGAAGACGAAATATAGAAGGAACAATATTTCTACCTCTATTTTGACGAGATCAGGTTGAAAATACGAAGCCAAATAGCCTCGAGCGAACGACGAAGGTAGCTTTCAAATTTACGCTGTTCCTTTCCCGTGTGGAATTGGGGGCGAATAAGAAGAGAAGAGAAGAGACGAAGAGTGTGCTCGTCGTTGAAAATGAGTAAAAATCTTTGGAATTTAAAATTTTTTATATATCTATGGTTACGAGTCGTTTCAAACCAATGCCTATACTTATACTTACGCGATTGTCGCATATTTTTTTTTTTACCCATTTCCCATAACAGTCGCCTCCGTCTCGTATTTGCGTAACAATATATCTCTTCAATTTTTTTTTTTATTTTTCATTTTTTATTTTTTATTTTTTGCTTCTCGTTTCTAAAACATTTCTCAACGAACCAACGAACCAACCGACTATACGGCCGTTTCCTCGCGTTCCCGCGTATGTCGAATCTATATTTAAATTTCAAATACTCGAAACGATCAGTATACCTATATATACGCTACTTTATTACATAATTTCGAAAAAATTTCTCTCCTCAAAATTCTAATAGTCGCAATCGCTTTTCAATTTTCTCATAAATAATTCGTACCGGTATATTTGTCCCCATTATATAGATACATATTATGTATAATTTCTTCAGACAAAAAAGAAGAAAAATAAAAAAAAAAAAAAAACAGGAAGAAAAGTGGAAAGGAAAAAGAAAAAGAGGGAAAAAAAAAAACCACCACAGCGGATCGGATTAACGCGAATATATATTCGAAGCACGTGGAAATTCCGGCTTTTATAACAAACCGCTTCGTGCTATTATAAGGGTCTGACGTGTATTTTCATACCTATATAGGTATATGTATATATATGCATGTATTGTATATAGATATAGATATATATCTATAGAAGAGAAATAGAAGGATACCCCAACCTTTTCTAGAGGGATTTGTTCGTGAGGTATGAAACAAAGCGCGTGTCCATCCGCCTGTCCACTCGTCCGTAAGAAATTGAAACGATAGTATCCGTCCATCCATCCCTCGTCTTTTCCAACCCTCTGTATCACCGTCCAACTTGCCCCTAATACGGTATACCGTTTCGATTTATATCTGGTAGCTGTGGGCCGCTCGTGCAAGAAATAACTTGATATCATATTTCCCTACGAGATTTTGACAATACGTATTTCAAGAACTGATATAATACCCATGAAGGGTAGGTATTCTGGAAGCCTCCTCTCACATACCCCACCTCCCCACGTTTTTATTTCGCATTTATTTATTTTCAACATTTGCGGTTATTCTGTTTTCTCAAGATTTCCTCGCATCGTTGGTTATATGAGTATAAAAAAAAAAAAAAAAAATTAAATTTCGAAATGATATTTTGTACCGAAAATACGATTTATTTATATCTTTCTACAAAATAAATTATATTAAAATGTCTCATTTTCTTTTTTTCTCTTCGTTTAGGTATTAGGGACCTTGCGTTAAATATTTTTAAACTCTTTTCAATTTACGGTCGGAAAAATTGGATCGTTTCAATTTGAGACTCTGGGCTCTTATTTTAAACTTTCCTCTATAACCGCCGGGTAGCATAAGCCCCGTCACTTCACTTCCTGCAGCAGTTAGGTACTAATTGTAAGCAGAGATTTACCAAAGCTCATTAACAACGGCTAGAGGTGTGCGCTGCTAGCTAACTATAATATTATACTTTTCTCTACCACGTCTCATATATATCATTAAACTTTTATTATATTAACCCACAGGCCGTAATTCGCTTGTTAATAAAAACACCTAAACGTTAAACTCCTTATCACAAGTATTTAATTATCTCAACGTACTATAAGAGACGTCGTGGGTATATATATAGGCGCATGAAGAGGTAAAGAGCTGACATATAAAAGACGTAAATTGCCCATAAGGGATGATATAATAATATAATATATCCCGTATAATAATTCTGTAATTAATCTTCTTAAAAATGATTATTATCATTTTTTTACTTTATTTCTTTCTTTAATTTCAGGTCTGCGGAAGAAATTCTTACCATGTTGCTTGAGGCCAGCGAAGAAGGTGCTGGTGGTAGTTGGGACGGTGGTCGAGTCGTGTGGAGCGTACGTTACGAGCTTGAGGGCGAAGATGACGACGCATCACCCTCAGGTTCAAGCCAACATCATCACCACGTAGATAAAAGGAAGCTGCAAGCTCGTCTCGAAATACAGAAAGACGACATTCAAGCCGTATTACCAATATCGAAGGTAAGGGTACGTACACTTTCGCACACTGATCCAACACTAACAATATCATACTTACACGCTATACCAATAATGTCAATCGAATTCTATATTACCCTAACACACACATAAGATGATCGAAATATTTTTGATTAAGAAAATATAATGTTAGCTTTTAGCGAAAGTTAGTAGGTAATTATCGTTAATTATTACTGCAGGTAGGCCGCGGTACCCATGGCCACAAACTAAATGTAACTAACAGTCAGAGTTATAGCCATACCTTAATTAAGAATATAACTTAGAGTTGTAGCTTAGGAATTGGGAGAAATAAGAAACTTTTCTTTGGTTTTTTTATTTTTATCAGAATTTAAGGGGACCAGTACACAGCGACTTTTCGAGAAATTAACATAGTCCGAAATCAATTTATTCCATAATCAAAGTTCATTTCACATCAAAATATATTTTTTTTTTTTTTCAAAATCATGTGTCGTAAGGATTTTAGAGCACCGTTGGACCGATTAAGGACATCTTGGATTCATTTTCTTCAGAAAACAAATCCTCATCATGTGAATGTAGGAATTTTGAAATAAAAAATTATGTCATAAGTTATGATCAATTTACCAAATTTGCAAAAATTATTATCACTCATTTCTTAAATAACTTGGCCAAAACGAAAAATTTTCAAAATTCCTACATTCACATGATGAGGATTTGTTTTCTGAAGAAAATTAATCCAAGATGACCTGAATCGGTCCAACGGTGCTCTGAAATCCTTACGACACATGATTTTGAAAAAGAAATATATTTTTATGTGAAATGAACTTTGGTTATGAAATAAATTCATTTCGGACTATAATCATTTCTCGAAAAGTCGCTGTACTGGTATCCTCAACAATAAAGAAAGGAAAAGGACATTTGATTTTTCTAAATTCATAGGGTTTGGGGTGTATAAAATTCGAATATTCTTAAGACAAGGTAGTACACTGTGTTCTGTGTTGACTCGTTAACTTTATTAATTATAAATAAAGGTATAGGTAATATAAATCGTGTCGATTTATATTAGGATCGTAAACGCAATCTGTGTGCCAAGATCGCGGCTTATACGCAGAAACCAGTATAAAAATCCATAGAAATCCCCTGTAGTTGGGTGATGGAAACGTACTACCCCCATACCTTTGGCCTGATCGGTGGTGTACCTATGTGCAAGCTCGCAATTTCACAGATTGAACGTTATATTATATAAGCTTGATATTTACGGTAATAAGAAGGCCAAGGTACCATGACTCGAGGAGAGTTGAAGGGTAAAGGGCTGAAGGGTTAAAGGTCCGAATACTATATCCTGCAACGGGGTAATAACTCTTTTGGGTATATTTACGATTTCGCTAATGACAGAGGGGCCTCGTTTCCTCTTTTGGGTATATATTTATATTAAAAGTTGTAAGAAAACGAGAGAAAGAAAGAAACAAAGGGTAAAGAAAGAAAGAAAGCAAGAAAGGTAGGAGAGAGAAAAAAATAATTTTTTTACGAGTTTGAAATGTCGTCGTGATCATCGAGCCGTAATTTAGAAATTCTATAGGTATGCAGATATATATATTTTCGAGGACCACCACGCGCTTTGTCTACTTTCTACTAAAAGAAATCTCGTTCTCTCGATAAGGTAAGGCAAACTAAGGGTATAAGGAAAAAAAAAAAAAAAGAAACCCCGAAATATAACCCCACAGCTCTAGATTGAGGTAATAGCTGGCTCAACGAAAAGGAGTTTTCAAATACCCGCGAGAACTTAGTCAGGCTTTGCTGCACTATCCAGAATTCGATCTTTAGCTATATACGTAGTAGTACGTACGAACCAACGGGGAGATTTCGGCACCCGAATCATTCCACATCCATTTTTATAGCTTCACCCTAACCGCTGTTTCGCAGTCCATATACCTAACGCGAAATCACGTAACGTTAGATAAATTTATAGTAAAAGTAGGGAGATATATAGGAAAATGTGTCACTCCAAATAGGGGATCGTTTTTTTTTTTTTTCTTTTTTTTTTTTTTTTTTTTACTCCTTTCTTATATATCTCTTGTCTTTTATACTTTTTTGCATAAACTTTCTTTACAAACAGTTTAGCCCAGGATCTAGGATTCTTATACTAGTATAGTAGATATGCTTGTAGGTAGTACCTATACAAGTACGAGATCTTGGTACTATAGAAGATTCGTTTGCGGATTTTCTGAAAACAGACGGGAAACAACTAATCTTTTTTCTCTTGCGGAAACAAACCGGAATAAAGGATAAAGTTTGCAGATCTTTAGAGAAATATATATATATATATATATATATGATAAAATGAAAATAATGAAAATAATGAAAATGAAAAAATAAACCATTGCACAAAGAGATAAAGGACAGAATTACAGAATACGCAGAACAGATTTATTTTAATACTAAGTACCGCAGAATATCCTCCAGCTGCCCACCTGGTTATTACTGGATTAAAAAAATGATTCTTTCAAAAGAAAAAAAAAAAAAAAATTATCAGAGATGGAAGAGAAAAAATGCGGATTAACTCGATGCTCGATACGAATAACAGCACATTTCAGATACCGGATGGAAAAGAACACGTTTCAGATTGAGAATAAAAAATAGCACGTTTCAGATTCACTCGAAAACTAGCACAATTCAGGCGAAGCGAATATTACTCATTAGTAAGTGTCAGGTAGGTTTATTATGAAATTGGAAATGCACAATTATGCACAAAAACTCGATTCAATTTTATCATTGAATGATTAATTCAATCTTATAATAAACCTACCTGACAATTGCTAATAAGTAATATTCGGTTCAACCTGAATTGTGCTAGTTTTCGAGTGAATCTGAAACGTGCTATTTTTCATTCTCAATCTGAAACGTGTTCTTTTCCATCCGGAAACTGAAACATGCTCTTTTCCACCCGGAATCTGAAATGTGCTGTTATTCGTATCGGGCGTCGAACTAATATAATATGTATTGATCTTATTGAATTATTTATTTTCTATAAATATAATACCGAGATTATCAGAATTATAGATACTATATCTCAGTATAGTTTCTCGAGGGATTTAATTACTAACAGCTAATGTAATCCGCGGGGCTCTAAATATACCAAGAAGATATAATTTAACCGCGATTATAAACTAACGATTTCTAGGATAAACCTATAACCGACAAAACTTATACATGTACCTTCCTTGCCTGTCTCGCCTATATCTACCTACTTCTGTAATAAGCTATTTCTAAGCATCCTTCGACCGGGCCTTGTCGAGCTAACCTTATTAAGTTCTAAGCGTAACGTTTATATGATACATTCAACCCTCTGCCCTGCCAAATAATATCACGTTGTTAGCTGTACTAGGTATATATACTATATTATATATATATACATATACATCTAGATGTAAATTATTTCGAAGGATCTCTCGTCCTCGCGATAGTCGTCAAACCTTCTGTAAATTATGCCATTCTACATATTATACCTAGACTCGTAGAGTATGATATAGCATATTTTCAGCTCGTTTGTAAATTTTAAGACATTTTTTTTTATGTAGGTATATAGGACCTGGATTGTAGATTTTAGACTCTGACAATTCCCGCCAGCCAAAGTTCCATATATAATATCTGTAGTTACAACAAAATTATACGGCGCTATTACTTTGGATAAATTGAATTCCAAGGAATTAACCAGACGAGATTAATTAAGGTGCTTTTGCGTTTACATCGCTATATAGTTTGTTATAAACGTGTTCCTCAAACTTTTTGACGTGATATAATTATATAATCTTGTAATAAAGTTTAACTAGCTGGAACAATCTTGTAATCATTTATTTTTCAACCCCAACATGAATGAATTCTTTGAGCATTTCGCGCACAGATTTGTCTCTAATTCTGGTAAATTAATAATAATTTGATAAATTTTCTCTTTCCTAAAAAAAAAAAAAGTATTAAATTTTCTTTTTATTCACAAAGCTTACTTATATATATAGAATCGAATATTTTATACCTCCAATTCGATATCAATAAATTAAGTTATGAAAAATTTCATTAAAAAATTAGACAAATTTATATATGGACCTCGCAACTATGCAGTAACTCGTATTACTCGGCTGATATTATATTTCTGTGCAAATGGGTTAAATCAACTGCGAAGGTTTTCCGACACGTTAGTGCCGAACCGATGGTTCAAATGCCCGGTGATCCTCTCTCTAGGTGGGATGATGAAAACGGGGCTAAATTTTGGCAGGGAATTTTAGCCCCATTCCGTGTTTTAGGATGGTCGACGAAGCCGAGGATACCGTGCGAGTCCAGAGCCCATCACGGACGTAATTCTGCATCGTTTAACTCGCGAGTCGAGTTAATGATCGGTGAAAATTATTGTGAGCCAGTGAACGTGATTTTCGGAAGTTTAACTGTTTTTTTTTTTTTTTTTTTTTTTTTCTTCTTTTTTTCTAGTTTTAGTTATTATACCTACCTACCTGCCCGCTGCACGCGAACCTCGAATCTACAAATTATACCTGAAATTTATTTTATTTCTCTATAGTTGTACTATTTCTTTTATTTCTTTAACCGAAACTTTTATTTTCTGACAATTTTTACAGATTCATTATTCAAACATTAAGTAATATTGTCGATAATATGCGTTTTCTGGCAACTAGCTCCCATCAGTTGAAGTACATAAGTGTTTTCTATGATATATTTCTGTTGTAGTATACTATACCGTGATTAAGAAAAATATCATCATCGTAGAAGAAAAGAATGAGAGAAGAACAAAAAAAAATAATAATAAAAGAGGGATAAAATAAAAAACCAAAAAACGAACCAAAAAAAAAAAAAAAAAAAAAAAAAACGAAAGAAACAATTTTCCATTTAATACGAGGATTTTAGCGAAGCTTTGCAGAAAGCAATATAAAAGCAGAGGCGCAATACGCGTAGTACTACCCCGCAGTATTCAGTTGCGAGTAAAGAAACAGGGAAAGAAAAAAAAAAAAAAGAAAAATTTATAAATCCTCGAGAGGTCGTAGGTCAACACGGTCCGAGTTATTTTTACCGAAATACGCAAATTTATACGTGTAAGCTGAGGGCTCGCCGTTGGAATTGTAACTTATTTATTTATTTTTTTTTTCTTTCTCTTTTTCTTCTTCTTATTTCTGTTTTACGTTGTTTTGCCTGGAATTTTCCTATTTTTTTCTTCTTTTATTTTTATCATTTTTTTTTTTTTTTGTTTTCGAGGAACCGTGAAACCTGCGGAAAAGAGACGCTTACGATTTATGCCCGTAAAAGATATTATAGCGAAATGCTACGCATAGGTTTTCCTGCGCTTGAGCTTTTGATGGAGGAAATTCCGCTCACGCGTTTCATAAAGCATTTTCCAATAATCCGACCCTTCGTCTTTCGAATTCCAAAAGTAGCCGCTCGTAAACTAATCAATACTACCCTGCCAGGACTTAGGAGCTACGTTTCTTACTTGCTTTTCACAGTATTAACGTTTTAAAGTAAATTAGACAAGTGCCCAAGTCATTATAGTTAATTAACCGACACCCCACCCCCGCGGTGTTACTAGTTAACTAATAGAACGAAACACGGTGTCCAATATCAGCTAATCATTGAGAGAGAGAGAGAGAGAGAGAGAGAGAGAGAGAGAGAAAAGAGAAAAAAAAATTACTGCAAAATCGCCCATTTTAAATAAACTTTATTTAGGTATTTATAGAACGAATTCTGTATACTATATCTACATCTATACCTATGCCTGTATACCTACAGGTTAATAGGAAATTCCATTCAGAGTAGATCGCGAGGAAACTTATTGACCCGCGTGTGTTTAAGAGCCTAATCAGGAAATGGATGGCGCCGCGTGCGAGTAACTTGAAACTCGATCAATACTCCATTGAATAGGACTGTTTCGCAGTCTCTAGCCATTTACAATAACCGTAAAAAGCCTAAAGGGGAAGTATCTGATCTGTTATAAGAGATTTTCAGCTATTTTCACTCCCTGGAAATGAACGTATATTTATTTAACGATTTTTAGACATGTAGAGGTGGCCGAGCTCAAGTTTGTTGAATTTGAAAGGCCCGAACGTTGAAAATTCCGAATTCGAATATTTTTGAAGTTTTTGGTAAGGGTATTTCCCCAAAGATCATGAAAGATCAAAGATTCCGAAAACAGACTTTTCTTTTCTTATTCATTCAGTATTTGATAACTCTGACTGTATTGATCGTATCGAAACCAATATAAGTATATAAGTTGTTGGGAAAACAAAATTTTGTTGGGACAACCAAAATTTTGGCTATTCCAACAAAATTTTTGGTTGACTGAACAAAAATGTGATTGTGCATAATAATAACCCAAATTTTGGTTGTGTCAACAAGACCTTTTTCTGAGTGTAAACCGAAATTTTCGGAGTTTTTGGGCTTTCGGAATTTTGAACTATCTACGTGTTCCGATCTTTTTGAATTTCAATGTTCTAAGCCTAGATACGTTTCTGAAAATTCTATAAGTCGACCCAAACGAGTTCGGAACTTAAACCCGGCGGCCCCATCTATATAGGAGCTCAAAAACTAACCGGATGTACTTTGGAAAGGTACACTCACACTGTAATCATACCAGCTCCACGTCCCACTATCTAGATCTATGTATATTCCTTTAGGTACTCAACCATAGCTATGGTGAGAAGTTTGCGCATATACCTATACTGATAGACTCTCGAGACTGACGTATACCAGGATTTCGAGGCTGCAGCAGCAATTCCCTAGCAGTGATGAACGACGTAAATACGAAACTGTTGACACAAGACGAAGCGATCCAGACTCCTGCAATCCCAAGATGAAAGGCATAGCTGACTTGACGAACTAATTGAGCCTCGAAGTTCGACCAAAATTGCTTGAGCATTTAGGTGTAAATTTTGATCCAATATTATCGCTAAAAATAATTAAGGACCCAAATAAAATTACTCGTTGAAAATTTATGACGTGTGTATATTTCATTTTTTTTTTTTTTTTTTTTTAACGAAATTTCATCATATTTTTAAATTTATTCGAAGCTCCAGTAGGTATACAGCTTGCACAGCGATTTTCTATGTAGTACCTAGTCGTAAATAAGAAGCTGTTGGTCTAATGCATGGCGCCGTTATTATTAGCATACGCGTATTCCAACTGACTGAGTGCAGCAATTTCAACGAAAGAAAAATATATAATATATATAGAGATAGCGAGAGAGAAAAAGAAAGAGGCAGACTGTCAGCGACAGGAATCTGCGATAAAATATCAATGAGAAGAAATGCATTTCCATTTCTTTGAATATATATCGAAATTCTTGTAAGCAGTAAGAAATCTTCGCATCCATCAATTCACCTCGTGTGCAGTATTCAATCTTTTATTTTACATTATTCTTATATATATATATATATATATATATATATATATATCATGTAGTATGTAAGGTACGGGATATTCTCTCTCAGCATCACTTAGATTTCCCTTTACCTCACAGGGTGAGGTAACCTTCTTTCTTTGATGATGAGAACCAGGTATAAAATCTTTTGAAAATTTATAGAATCTTGGAAAAATGTCAAAGGGCAAAACGCACAGCGAAAGGTATAATATATTAATTTTTTTTCTTCTTCCTTTTATTATTTATTTATTTCTTTCTTTCTTTCTTTCTTTCTTTTATTATACTATATATATACAGGTATCGTACTTATTTTTAATGCCATTTCTTTGAACCGTAAAAAAAAATCTAAAGAGGGTTCAAAACTTGTCAAAGAAATCCAGAAACCATGGAAAAGAAAAAAAAAAAAAAAAGAAAAAAGAAACTTGATGAATACTTCATTTTCTTTACTTTACTTTTTTGTTTTTCTTTTCCTTCAGCAAACGAACAAGGAATCGAGGTGTTTTAGTAAACTCGGATGGACGATTGAGACCGTCGCTGTTTCTTGAGGGGGGGTGGAATTCGTTCGTTCGGCGCGTTCATCGTGTGCAGGGGATGAAATTACCAGGAAACGAATCGGTTTATTTAGCACGTAGCCGTTTTATCTGCTATTTCGTTTCTTCTGTCTTCCTCTTTCTCTTTCTCTCATTCGACCATATGCCACATCCTCGATTACCACAGAATACACGAAGAGAAGGAGGCTGGGCGCGGTGGTATAACAACGACGGGATTCCCTCACTCAACTCTATCTCACCTCACTTCTCTCTTTCGTTTCGGTGCAGCAATAAAACCTCACCAATTCTTTAACTTAACTGCTCCCATGCCTCGCGCCATTTGTCTATCGCATAAGAAACCTTGCAGCCTTATACCTACTCGTGTAGCCTTTACCTCAGACCGAAAATAAACCCGTGAAAAAGCTAATGAAGAATCTTCACCCCCCACCCCAATGCCACAGGGGAGAATAAAGGTGAGCGCAGAAGGATTTAAGGATGAAATATATTTGTCCTAGGCCCTGGAGTGAGTCTTCACCCCCTGAGGAAATGAATTTTCACACATTCCTTTAAGGAATATGGTACAGCGATATTATACCGCGAAAAGACTTTATTTTCTCATTCTTTAAGTTGAGTATAAAAATTCGAGGATCAACGAGTCGAACTCAAACATCAAACGCAGTTATTGTGTAGCTCGGAAAATCTGTGAGCTTGTGAGATGCAAAGTATAGAATCTCAAAGCGCTTTTGACAGCCATGCATAACAGATCTGTCGCGAATTTACACTTCCAAATGCTGTGTACGTATGTGTACAGAGTTTCTTTTTTCTCTCTCTCTTATTATTATTTTCTTTTCTCCATTTTTCACGGTGTATTTTTGCACGCGTTTGTCGATTTTTGTATGGAAACGCCAAGAAGGAATATCGTGATTTTTACGTGCCACCTAAAAGCAAATTTTCGAATGCCCGTGCAAGGTTCATGCAAATTTCTGTAAATATATTTCCTTCTGCACCCCCAAGCGAGAAGAGATTTTATTTATTTATATGTGAATTATCTTATTTTCTGAAAATTTCACGAATGAATTTTCATATTCTATATACCGAGAAGACTTTGCGATATCGTATGACGTTAGACGGTGTTTATAATGACAGTAAATCATTTTTATAAACGTGAACAGAATTTCCACGAAATCTCGCATCACACCCTGCACCCCAAAGAGAGTATATACGACATGAAACAGAAGTACGCGCCGATATCAATAGCTAGCTGTCAAACTGTCATTTTTCATATTATTTTAGTCTGTACGTAGAAATAAGCGAATGAATTCGAAGCTTGCCAGTGACAGTTTGACCCGAGTTTTCGCCCTTCTCGAACCTTCAGAAATATACGTTGGAGAAAAATTCTAATTTCACTGAAAGCTCCTGTTATCTGAAATGATATCATTTCATCGATTGATCGATAAGTATACCGAGGCGAATACGAATAAAGAGATAATAAACCAAACAGCAGGGGTATTATTATATTGTCATATAATACTTTAAGAGTTTAAAGTACTTTGAAAAACAGATTTTTAAATCATGAACGTATGTGTATTATTTAATAACATTCTGTGAAAGTTGAAAAACTCTCTCTAAAACCACCCCATACCCTAATCGGCTTATAATATTATCGTATTTGAAAAATAATTTTAACTCTTTATAAGTAGAATGAAATGAAATATTGTTTAGCGTTTGTTGAACCGTGTATGCGGTTACGTTTCATGTCGTACCTGCGGACAGACAATATAGGTAGGCATTAGGAAAATGATGAAACGTTTTATAAATTTTCTTCTCTTATCTTTCTTTTATTTTATATTATTTTTAAAAATTATTTCCATACTACTCTTTTGTCAATTTCTATTTTTTTATTTGCATCTCGTAACGGAATTTAAAGCTATTTGGATAACAGTAGGTACAACAGATAAAAAGGAGGAAAACACACATAAGCTACAAATTTTCTTTTAATCCTTGGTAAAGCTATTTCGGCCAATCGCTCGATCCCGATGAATAATAGGGGAGCTTAGAATCGGACTGGTCGAGATAAAGAGGTCGGGGTAGGAATAGGTTCTGTTAAACACTCGGGAATTCTCTCTGGATTTCGAGACAATGGCTCGCAGTTATACCCGTTCTAAACTTCCGATTACCGTAATGTTACCAGTTCGAATCCGAGTTCGCACCGCATAGTTATATAGAATGATATTAATTTCATAACTTGACCATAACTGGCCTCGTTCGATCATCATTATTTGCCTAATTTATTATAAAACATTTCAAATTTATATAGACTAAATATCATCTCGTGCAATCTGCTACCTGCACACTCAGAAAAAGGTCTTGTTGACACAACCAAAATTTGGTTATTACATGCACAATCACATTTTTTTGTTCAGTAAACCAAAAATTTTGTTCGGATAGCCAAAATTTTGTTGGGAAAACCAAATTTTGTTGGTACAACCAAAATTTTGACTATTCCATTAAAATTTTTGGTTGACTGAACAAAAAATGTGATTGTGCATATAATAACCCAAATTTTGGTTGTGTCAACAAGATCTTTTTCTTAGTGCACCATTATGTCCCTCTATTCTTACATATAGGTATACATATAAGTTAGCTACGCGGGGATAAGCCACTATTCCACTATTTGAACGATTTCGCGAATAAGCGACGTGACGCGAAGCTTTTGGCAAACAAAACTTCGTGTAGGTAGGTAGGTATACCAAGTTAGAAGATTACAGAACCGTGTAACGCGATACGTTTGCGCTTTGTTAATCAGTATTACCTACTTTAAACAAATGAAATCCTCAAGGCTCCGCACTCAGAAAAAGGTCTTGTTGACACAACCAAAATTTGGTTATTATATGCACAGTCACATTTTTTGTTCAGTCAATCAAAAATTTCGTTCGTGTAACCAAAATTTTGTTGGGAAAACCAAATTTTGTTGGTACAACCAAAATTTTGACTATTCCATTAAAATTTTTGGTTGACTGAACAAAAAATGTGATTGTGCATATAATAACCCAAATTTTTGGTTGTGTCAACAAGACCTTTTCCTGAGTGCGCGAGTCCTTGTTGAAGAGCTGGAATAATGAGACGTAACGACATATGCTAAAGTGAGAGAGAAGAAACTGATTTTTTTTTTCTTTTCTTTTTTTTTTTTTTTTTCTTGATCAAATAATTTTAGACATTTTCCTATATAAGCATATTCAGTTTATACGAAGTCACCGCAGTTTACCGGAATTCAAACTCTCCTCGTCGTGGTTATCGCTTCGAGGCAAAATATAATATATACCGTAAATTTAACGAGCCTAAGGCATGGCCGCATGTCTTATCTTCTAAACTTACTTAATTCCGGAAAATTATTCCACTGGATTATTTAACCAGCATAAAATTATATTATATATCCTTGCTTGTGAAATATCAAAGTTTGTCAAGGTAAACGCATATATATATCAGCTATATTCATCTATTTATTTATTCATTATATGTATATAATGCTTCTCAGGTAGGCTAATTACATATCGCATAATCTTATTCCAGTTAATATACTCTGAGATAAGATAATCTTAAACAAGCTTTCACCCTTCTCTTTCTACTCTCTATCTTCAAGCTTATGAAATCTGTTTAGACGTTCTCTTAGCTGCACCGTGTCTAACCACAGCCATTTAACCCGCAGTCACAATTTTCTTAATTAATTGTCAAATCTCGTATACATGCGGAATTACCCGTACCTACATCCAGAAATCTTCTCGACGAGAAAGAGAGAGAGAGAGAGAGAAAGAGAGATAGAGACGGGAATATAACTATAGAAAATAGGAAGGGGTTTGGTACGTGAGTAGAGACTCGACTCGAGACCAGAAGGAACCGACTTGGTCTCGGGGTTCGTAGGGAAGAGCTGCAGGGACGCTCTAAGAACACCCCCTTGAACGGTCTAGTACCAGTGTCTAGTCTCGCCTTAGGGCACTTACTCATATCGAACTTGGAAACTTTGCCTTGGATGCAGCAGTCTGGACCGTTTTGAATCCTATTTTATGTGAATAAAATTTTTATTTCACCGAGAGCCCCCTTTTTTTTTCGACACGTCCTTTATTTCCCGCTAGAAACTAATCTAGAGCGGTCATGCTGTGAAGAACAAAAAAAAAAAAAAAAAAATTTTCCAACATTTTCTTAACTGCGGGGAAATTATTATAAAGTTTGAAAGAAAAATTCATGTAAATATGGAACTGCATAAGGCGAGTGATTAATCACGTACCGACCTAGACCGAAAAGCTCACTTATATTAATCCTCAAATCTTTACTATATCACGATATATCAAACTATCTGTAAAGTGAATTAATTAAGACTTTCGGAATATAAAGTTTTATGAAACTCAAGCAATAGATGAGAGTATATTTTTAATTAACTCAACTAATTAAGAATCGAAAAAAAAAAAAAAAAAAAAGACAAAAAAATATTCAAGAACCACAAAAACTAGGTAATAAACTAATACTTGAATAATTTAATTTTTTTTTTTTTTTTTTTCTTCTTCTTCTTCTTCATTTTACACCCTCTTCACTTTTCTACGTATCTAAAACTTTGGCACAATTTTCGCAGCGGTTTAGCAAAAGGTCTAAAGGTATGCTGTAATTTTCTAATTATCGTGCCTGCAGGGTTTCGTACCTATATCGCGTCCCACCGGCATATCTATACCGTCGTAAGAACATCTATGAAACTAAGCCTGTTCGTGTAGGTATATATATATATATATATATATATGTATAGTATAGGTACGCGTAGATGAGGAGGCAAGTTGCTTGGTCGGACTATTACTTAGACCTAACCCAACTTGTAATTAGTTTAATTCCATAGCAAGCCGAGGGACATGAGGCGACGTGAACAGGAGGAGTAGAGCCCTGCACATTGTGCGCGAAGTATATTGTGGGGGCAAACCCTGTTAACGATGAGGCAATAATTGAATGCGATTTAATCTATGATCTGTTTAATTATATAGTAGCGTTGTATATAGGAAAATGAGGAAAATTGGATAAAGAAATATTAGAATTAAAATATACTCTGAGAATTTCGATTAGGTACCTACACAGAAAAAAAAAAAAGCTTAACTTGAGCCAAGAAAATTATTCTTGATTCAAGATAATTTTGCGATCCAAAAATGAAGACCGAAATTTTCTTGGTTCAAATCAAAAAATTTTCTCGAGTCAAGAAAATTTGGAAAATTTTCTTATTCCATTCTTCTGATCTTTTTTTTTTTTTTTTTTTCATTCCATCTTTGAAACACGGTTACGGGGGGGACAGCGTTAATAAAAGTAAAAACAGAAGCCTGCAGCCTCCCTCTTTCATTCTCTTTCGGGTCAAAGAGACGTAGATATTTTCCGCGTTGTCCTCTCGCACCTCCTTCGACCAGGTTTCCATTTGGTCCTCCTCCTTCTCTTCTCTCCCGAGGGCGATCATCAGTTCTACGCCGTTTCTTCGACCGGCATATCCCTAAAGCACCCTCCTCCCTCCTTCCCCGTTCACTTTTCTACCCTACTGGTAGGTACTATTTTCCAACGTCGAAGTACCACCTTCTGGATTTACGACCCGTTGCCCTCACCGGTGAATCAATATCCCAGAATTACAGCTCTGCCTTGAAATGGCTTAGAAACTTTTTTCCGCTTCGGAACGTCATATTTTCTGATCGCGTGCTAGAAGAGAAAGAAAGAAAGAAAAAAAAAAAAAAAAAAAACGATAGAAAAAAAAGAAAGAGAAAGAGAAAAAGAAAGAAAAAAAAAAAAAAAAATGATAAGGACAAGGAAAGAAAAAGAAAAGTAGAGGAGAAAAAAAAAATAAGTTATTTGAAAGTTCTATATTCGGGTGTAGAGAATAAGAGTTCAATTTTCCACAGATCAATTTTGTCTTCAACGTTTTAGTTTTTATTTTTTTATTTTTTTATTTTTTTTTTTTAGCGTAATTATTATGCACCCACGCAATTACGTGGTACACATACGTACATACGTGTATATCCTTACAAGCTATGAACTATAATTAAAGTCATATAACCTATTGTATATATGTATATATATTATATATTATATATTATATTCTCTTATGGTATGTAGGTTACACGTAACTCTGTTTTATACTGCTGCGACGAATGTCAAGTTTTGGAAAATAGTACGGGGGTAGAATATACAACGGAAGAGATGTTATACCTCCTAGCGTAGTATAGTACTATAAAGCCGCGGACTGTGTCCCCGTTGCCTTCCAATTTATCTTCCTATTACCACAAATTTAATCCACGCAATTATAATTGTCATGCTAAACTCTGCCGTCTATATATTATTTAGATATATATATATATATATATATATATATGTATATATGTTATATACCTTCTATACCTACTGCAGTCACAAGTTAAACTTGGTGGTTGCGTTTTAGTCGAGAAATATATCGAAAGAAATTTCCTGTATAAACTGATCGCGAAAATCAGTGTCGCGATATCTAATAATGTGAAAAGTGTTAATTTATTATGAAAAAAAAAAAAAAAATGAAGAAAAATAATAAAAGAAAAGAAAAGTTTCTCTCCATTCAAGTTTTTCACAAAGTATTTCAATGTCTTTGCAGTCAAGTATAATGTACACGAAAAAGTTTTCCTTATAATTGCTTGCGGCGATGTTATTTGTGCAGAAAAAAGTTAAGAACAAAAAAACAAAAACACAAAAAAAAAAAAAAAAGATTCCATTTCTCGTTATTGCTTGGCGACAAACCGCGCCTCTCGAGTTCAGTTCAGTTCGGTTCAGTTCAGTTCAGTTCGATAGCTGGCAATTTCAAAGATTCTTTTCTCGCGGGCTGTTAGTTCAAGATTTATCTGGCGTTTTTCGTTTCCTAAATGAAAATACCAAACTGGTGTAGGTATATATTTTTCTCTTTTCTCTCTCTCTCTCTCTCTCTCTACCTAGGTATATGTATAAGAGAGGGTTCTATACTTTAACCAATATTTTCTCAAAAAGTTTTCTACATTAGTATATGTAGGTATATATACGTAGTACTACCACAAAGTACATATATATATATATATATACACACCTAGTGCACGGCGGAGCGTAGGAAGTATAAATTGGAACCGAGCTTCTAGTTCGTAGTTTCAATAATTAATATTTCCCCAGTATGCCAGAGGCTCTTGAAATACCTCAGGGACCAACCCTATGTAGGTTTGTCACTCCTATGGCTATGTATTATACACTGCATTCCTAGCCAAGTCGGTGCGGGGTACTACTACACGTTATACACGTTCCTGACATCTTCTAAAGCATGTATTACGTGTTATGTTATACGTCAGATTTTCCACTAATGATTTCCCACCTAGAAAATATAGGTCGTACATATATACATATATCTACGTGTTGTCTCATCTCTATTTCATATTAATATATATACAATTCAGACATATTAATATACAAGATACTCAGATTTATAATACGTAAGGATAAAATCAACTCGAAACACAATTTATACCTCATAAAAGAAAAAAAAAAAAAAAAATTTGTATCCTTTCTACATATCGACGCCGCACCGAAGTTATGGATTTCTACTTATCAGTAGTAAAGCCCCGGCGGCGTCAGACATGAGTCAGACGTTGAACCACTCGCGCTTCGGGTCTTTTTCTATTTATATTCACGATCGAACAAGTGGCACAATATTTGATTTCAATTTTTTTTTTTTTTTTTTTTTTTTTTTCGTCACAATAATTAATGCTTTCAAGAATTTACAATATTTTGTATATTTTATGCCACATTTTTTTATAGTCTCATCATGTTGAATACTCATGCGCAGATTAACCGATGGATTAGTGGGAGTATGAAAAAAAAAAAAAAAAAAAAAAAAAAAAAAAACACCCACGTGCACACGTGTGTAGTATTCGATTCCGTATAACGTAGTAGTATTATTCCTTTGTGAAACACGGTTTTCGCAATCTTATTTCGGGCTTCTTTGATACCGTTTCACGGCAAGCTACCGCACAAGGAGGTTGATTTTATTGTTGTATTTCAAAGAATACTATGTGGACAAAGAGGAAGAATCATTCTACAGCAAAGAAGCCTAGACACAAAGTGCTTCTGGCTATTCGACCGTTTAAATGCTGGCCGATATTGCATAGCAGAATTTCATTTCGCAATGTAATTTAACCCGCCTTCAACTTTCCAAAATCTATTACTGTTTTTTTTTTTTTCGTTTTTTGATTTTTTTTTTTCAAATTTATTATACTCGTTTGCGAAAATTACTTCGTTCAATCAATTCCTTGATTTCTTATGCCTCAAAGTTTATATAGTAATAATATAGTGCATAATATAAGAGGTTTCCCAAAGGCTTAAAACGTCTTGGCACTTACTTACCCGTTCTTCTTATTTCTCTCGCTCCTTTTCGTTCAATGCAGTAACATCAAAAGGCTGTTGGATGTTGCAGTATAGAAAAATTTAAATTCCTACAAGCAGCAGCGTACCTACTACCTAAACCGAACGAGCGCTATTGGCATTTCTTTGCGCTCTAGAATCGGATGAAATATACGCACGGTCTTTGAGCTTATATATTTTCCTCTTGGCAAACAGACGATATAAATTTATCTTAAGCTCGAATATTATTCAACTTTTGGCCGCGTGCTTTTACGATTCAGAGGTATAAAATATCCCCCGAGAGGGTTACGCCGAGTGAATAGCGAAACAGGGAACATTCGGAAATATATTTCGTTGGTATAAAGATATAATTCGCGGGGGCAGCCGATTGTCTTAACTTTGCATTTAATTATGTTACACAGAAGCTAAAAAAATTTCGTTATTTACCTTTTTTTTTTTTTTTTTGCATCAGAATTTTGACGATTTTTTTTTCAAACTCAATTCAAGGGTCGACTATATATTTATATTACATAATATTATATGATGAATTCGTTGAAAATATCAGAAAAATTTCAAATAATCACTGCAAAATCTCTATTTTATATTTTCTTGTATATAATAATAAAAATGCAGAGATTAAGGTAAAGCGGACGCGGTCTTAATAATCCAAATAATAAGAGGGGAATGAAATATTACCCAGCATATTAACTTGAATTTCAACAAACTGCTAAAGTTCTCAGTGTTTTAATCAAATGAAACTGAGTCGTTCAACTTTTATACCACTTTATCCTTGCTGCTACTGCTGCTGCTGCTGCTGGTGGTGCTGGTGCTGGTGCTGCAGAATACGAGACCGAACTTTATTTAAATTCATTTCTCGCTTGCCATGAAAATTATCGGTTAACCCGTTTTACTTTATAGACACCTTACTACTCGAGCCAACCTATTCCATAAACGTGGATTCTGTATATCAACTTCAACAAACTTCATTATATTATCTACTATTTCATAAAACGTCTGTTTATTTATATATTAATAGTTTTCAACACGATGTGTATGTATACATATGCTTGATTAAAATCAGTTGAATTAATTAATAGAAGAATAAGAAAATATAATAATAATAATAATAATAATAATAATAATAATGAGATAATTATAGGAGATATTCATTAAATTTTAACCCTGCGATACCCTGTGCTAAATAATCTAGATAAACATAATTTATGGTAATCGATGTATGTACGTACAGAGGTACACGTTGACGACAAGGTATACAAAATGATAATCATCTATTCTCATTGTAACCAGCTAATCTGCGTATACTAAAGGACCTACATGTGTCTGTAGCTAATTTCGAACCCCCTTACAAACGCAAGTATATTATATATATATATGTTACGTTCAACTATAAATATAGTCATTTACACCAAAAGGGATAATTACACAGGTTACAAAGCCTCTGGTATATATTAAGTGCGTACAATACGAAGTAGGTACAATACATTTGCTTGTACTACTCTATCGCTCGACTCGACTCGACGCGAGGCCTTTAAACGCTTGCGCGAATTAATGCGATGCCATGTAAATTAACCGAGTCTGAACAAAAAAGTACAAGTGCGTATACATATATTTAATTTTATCATTTTAAAAAAATCATTAATTATAGGTACAGAGAGAATTTTCAAAAAAAAAGAAGAAAAAAAAAAAAGAAATATTATGTATTAAGAATTCGGTATACTGAAAAGTCGGTATACGGTACGGGTGTTGGTGAAGAGGATGTAGTTACGAAAGTGGACTGAGGAGTTTCAACCGTACTTCTGTTTGTTGGTTGGATCTTGTTAGTTATATTAGGAAGTCGGTTGCACGAGCTGGATGGCAAGTACAAACCTAGTTACACTCGAGTAGTTTGCCTTTTTTTTTTTCGCGAGACTCGCGAGTTCGTTACGCAACACTTTACTCATTAGCAATTCCTACTGGGCTATACTATAGAATTACAAGATCGTAAAAGACTCGTTATGTATATACTACCTACCCTGGCCGCGGAGTCGTCCTACTCAGTACCAAAAATTTCACTTTCAAAAGAAATGAAATTCGCGTATGTAGGTACTTCTATTTCGTTTCGTTTTCTTTTTCTTTTTTTGTTTACGAAACGAGGTTTTAAAAATTCGCAGAAAATAAACCCCGCTTAATTTTTCAGTCATTTTTCGAAATTCATATGACCCGAATCTTTTTCTTGTATTTTTCAAATATTATATGATTGAAAGTGTCGACAATTATTGACCCATATATGTGTCACCCGTGTCACTTCAGCGATTATTAATTTTCAAAGTAATTAGTTACGCCTTAGTTCGAACCTTTGCAATATTTCTTTTTTAATTAAATACCCGCGGACTTCCGTTTCTTGCCTCGTTCCCAAGGGTCGAACGTGCGCAGAGAAAGCTCGTCGACGATCTCTTTTTTTTTTTTTTTTCTTCTCTCTTCGTTTTTCTTTCGAAAAGAGCGTGGAAAATAATTTGGAGATAACTTTCTTTACGCGGATATGATCGCAGAGCTGTCGCCGGAATAGCGAAGAAACTTTTCAACCGCGACCTCTTAAATTATTAACAACAAAATAATATACCTATATATACACGTGCCGAAAATAACGGGATGAAGGAATAAGGAAGGAAAGAAAAAAAAAAAATAAAAATAAAAATAAATAAATGAATAGATGAAAAAAAAAAAAAAATTCCATCGATTCCCCGCTATATTCATTTTATACTCTCGTCTTTCAGAAGTACAACTCGCCATTTTTTTTTTTTGCACTTCCTCGTAACTTCCGAAGCAAAAAAAAAAAAAAAAAAAACGAAAAAGAAAGAAAGCGCAGAGAAAAAAAAGGGGGCGACCTTGTCCTTCTACCGTATCATAAATTCGGTAATAATTTTTGAATTACGGTACGTGTCAGCTGGCCTTAGGCCTTACGAGGGTGTTTGTTCAACTGTGTCAAGTGGTGGGACGCCTGTAGTAGGTATAGGGGAGAAAAATAAGCGACGAGGGTTGAAATGGCAATAGCTAATGCCACCTTATCTAAACTCTGAATTTAATGTCCGCGAATTATTCGTGCTTTAACAAAAAAAAAAAAGATGAAAAAAAAAAAATTATAATACAGCTGTGCAGGATTTTTCGCTTTTGTTATCTTCTTCGTTTAATTTTTATTTCTATATACCCCTTTCATCCTGTTCTAACTAAACGTCTACTTAATATTTCGTCTACAATTGCGAAGAATAAAGCAATTCAAGATTAAATATAACAGATCGTTGCGTAAGAGGATTTCTCGAAGTATATATTATATATATCTGAGAATAATGAACACTGAGTGGAATTAACCCATTCAATTATTTAAAACAAAAAAAAAAAAAAAAAAAAGTAATTTAAGATATCACGAGCTGAATGCTTCAGCTCGCGTTCTTCTTGAAATAAAAGACGAAAGGATTAGGTAGGTATATAAGAGAATTTAAAACCGTATCGACTTCTTATATATACTAAATACCATTGTTATTTTCTTTGATTACAGAACTGGGAGGTAATGAACACGGCGGTGTTAACCGGTCGCCAAGTATCTCAGGCTATGAAAGTTTTCATAGTCAGTCAAGCCGGCAAAGTAGCTGATGTAACTTTACAGTCGTCCTGTCATTCCGAGGACGAAAGCGTCTTAAAGGTATGTATATAATTTAATGTATATATATTAGGGTGGTTCATTTTATGAGCGAAAAAAAAAAAAAAAGTAAAAAAACAAAAAAAAAAAAAAAATTAATAAAAATCAAAAAATACCATGCTAATTTGAAAAAACTCGTTGCCGGTAGCGACCTCTAAATATTTTTTCTCATGGTCTCCGATTTAGGGAGAATTTTTTTTCCGAATTTAACACCAAGTTTTCAGGTGGGAGGCGAAAAAAAAAAAAAATACAAGTTTAAAATGAACCACCCTAATATATATATATATGTATGCAATATAATATACCATATTATCTCGAATCTGTACAAGTTTATACACCAACCCGTGTATTTTAATAGTCATAGCAAAAAAAAGTTTTCAATTTAAAACTTCGAGCCAAAAACGAATAGCTAACAATTCTTTCTCGGTCCTGTAACAACAGCACGAAAAAGAATTGGGAAGCTCGTTTTTTTTTTTTTTTTTTTTTGTTTTTTTTTTTCGTCTTTTTTTTTTTTATTTTATTTTACTGGGAACAAATACCGGCACGGATAGGTGGTACTGTGATGGTAGTTGAACACCAATCTTCTCAGCGTTCATAGCATACGCTCGAAAGGACACACCTGTTCCGTTCTCCGTTCTCCATTCTATACGTTCTCCATTCTTTACAGTTTCATCCCAGCTACGTCCATTTGTCTTCTTGTCTTGCCTTATTTTTAATCCTCCTTTTCGCCCTTAGCACCCTACTACTAACAGAGAAAACGTAATCTTTTCGTGAGCAAGAATAGCAGCAACAGCGACGAATCGCTTGGTTGAACTCTCTTATTTCTCTCTCTCTCTCTCTCTCTCTTTCTCACACAATTTTTTTTTTTTTTTTTTTTTTTTTTACTTGAATAATTTTCACAGTCTTTTCAATTCTAACGAAATATATATATATATATATATGTATATACTCAAGATTCTCAGTTTTCAATCAATCTCTACGATATACTTACTCGCACAGTTTGCTCTCGCAATCCCTTCAATTTCCTCGAAGACCGAAGACGATAAGTGAGTCAATAAACCCGCGAGACGAGACGAGACGAGAACTCTCGAGGTTGGGTTCTTGATGATCTGTTAATTACTCTTCAAACAGAATTTAATTGAACGAAATCGAGGTCGTGAGGAAGGGGGGGGGAAAGGTGCTAGGGGAGAAAAAGAACGTTTTTAAAAATGGGGTATAGATGTAACCCCTTCCTTCTTGAAATGCGAAAAATATACGTATAGAGGTATACTATAGACGTTTGAAAAACGTGTCGAACGACACTAGACACTTTATAAGTTTAAAGTTTTCGACTCGTATAAGTAAAAAGTAAAAAGTTTAAAGTTCAGCAAAGTAGGAAAACGGTAGTATATAGACCCCCCCCGTGATAAAGTACCTTTTGAATTCACTTCTTCGCGTAGAAGTTGCAGCCAGATCACACACACACACACAGACACCATATATCGTCGTAGTGGCTACCACCTACCTCTATCTAACAAGGGAGGAAAAGCTCGTTGTCAGTGCGGACGAGCCTCTGTCATGCTTCGTCGGTTTTAGACACGTATAAGACACGGGTTGTTCGGGTATCTCCTGTCCGACTAGCACTTAGGGTAGTAGATTGCTGGTTAGCACTGCACATCCCGCGAGGCTTGGCACCGCCAGTCCTACGGAATTAATGGGATCCGCAATCCTCAAGGAAAATAAAGCTTTACTCACCACTGACCTCTACAGAATCAAGATACGATATTATTTATCATTATTATTTTTTTTTTTTTTTTTCTTATGAAAATATAACAAAACGCGAAGTTTTTTTTCTTCTTCTTCTTCTTATTCTTATTCTTCTTCGTGAAAGAATTGAACCAATCGAAGTTCCATAGTAAAGAATATTCATTATTATCACAAAGAATGAAATTAAGAATCGTGGAAGAATATTCATGATCGTCATCAATAATTCGAATTTATCTTCGTTTTTCTTTCCTTATCTTTCTTTCGTTTTTTTTTTTTTCTTTCTTCTTGTTTTCTTCTTCTTTTCTTTTCTGTTTTCATTGCCTACAATCTGGGGTGAGGGGGGGACTTCCCAGTTATAGATGTTGGAGTAAATACAAATAACTTATTCCGAAGCGAAGCGGAACTTTTCTTATTATGTATAATCACTTGCGCCCGATTCCTCCTCGAGAGTTCAGCTTCAATCGCTCGTTATAAAAATTATAAAAGCTTCGTTACGGGTCAACTTATCGAGTAATCGAGTTCGGTATGATAAACGTGCAGCTCGCTTTCTTCATCTCAGAATTATTATTTTAAATAAGAGAGAGAAAAAAAAAAAAAAAAAAATTCGCGTTGTTAAAATACGATCGCGTATTTTATATATATATATATGATTGATAACATTTTTTGGGGTGAAAATACACATCCGAATTGCAATAACAAATTTTTCCTACATCTTCGACGTATAGAATAAGACGACGTGTATGTAAATGCGAAAATATCTAAAAGTTATAATGAAGTTCTTTCGTTGACTCTCTGGAACTTATAACGTCGAAGAAATACAATAAAATTCTCTCGAGACCGATCGAAATTTTATTACAGATTTTTTTGACTAAAAAGAAAAATGAAAAGTGGCGAAAAATAAAACTAATATAAAGAGAAATTCACAATGTCATTGGAAAATCGGACTTTCTCGGAGGGGAAACAAACTTCTAAATTAACAGAAAAAAAAAGTAGTAAATCAAAAACATAAATCCCGAAATTCCATTATCGTCCAAAGTTCGTATAATGTTCGATTCAATTTTATCAATTTGTCTTCATAATCGTGATAGGTATAGTCATAATTAATAGCAGGGGCTCTGCAAAAGCCTAGGAAAAAGGTCTTGAAAAATGTAACAAAGATTTTTGGCTGAAGATGTATTTTTTTTTTTTTTTTTTTTTTTTTGTAAATTTCTAGACCATTTTTTATCAGACCTGTCATTCGCAACCTGTCGACCAACCGAAGCTCGAGGTATATCCCGGCCATTACACGACTGATTGATGACCGTAGGACCATCCGTTTTGTCAATAACATTTCAGCATCGTAAAGTTTTCACCCGCCCTTCGATTATCCGCTTGGCAAGTTTAGCCCCGGACAAATTAACTGCGGTAGCTCATATCTGCATTAAATTTTACAGAAATTAAAATCATTTTCCTCCTATAACATATAATCATTCCAAGGAACTAAAAATCCTGATAAGTTCCCAATCAGTCCTTTAAATCACACGCAAAAAAAAAGTGCTGTCAAATTTACTATGTGGGCAGTAAATATAGGGACAGCACTTTTTTTGCAGTAGAAATTATCACAATTGTGGTGACATTCACTCATGTAGACATTGATGGCCACTTGCTCCAATGTACCCAATACTGGAATTGTGATAATTGCTACTGCAAAAAAGTGCTGTTCCTATATTTACTGCTCACATAGTAAATTTGACAGCATTTTTTTTTTTTTTTGCGTGCATGTAAGAATAAAAATGGAACAGAAAAACAGTCTTTAAAGTTTCCACGTCCTTCCTCTAGGTCTCATCATCCTGCAGCAGCGTGTACGTCGACGGTTCGGAGATCCGAGGATCGAGTAACGCGTCAGTTCTAGTAAAATACGGAACGTATACAGGTCTGGCACGTTTTACAGTATGGATGCCAGAGTTTCCCCTCGAGGTAACGGTCACCGACAGTCGGTTGAGCCAGGTAAAAGGTTGGAAGGTCCCAGAGGAAGTATCCTCGTCGAAGAATAAGCGAAGCCTGAATGACACCGGATCAGAAGACGTGGACCTTGAAAGATCAAAGCGCAGTGCATCACCCGACGAAAGATTTCGGGGTGAAAGATGGACGGATGGAAATTCCGTGGATAGAACACCAAGCTGTAGATTACGCTTTCAACAAAGTCCGGTGGAAGTGCACGCGAGATTTTTAGCTGCTGATCACGACTCCGGAAGAGTTTCATACTTCGTAAACCGACGCACTTGGCTCCGTGTAACAGACCTTGTAGTAGGACTTCTCAGGGTTTCGGATCACCGATTTGCTACACTTCAAGGAAGAATAGTCCAGGGCAGAAGTTTCGGTAGGACCGAAGTCCAGGTCGTTTCGCCGATCACAGGACGAGTGATCGGTGCTAAGGAGGTAAAAGTGGTTAGTGATCGCGTATCGGTAGCTCATCTATCGGTCAGAGTAGTGTCAGGACTGCAGCTGACCATATCCCCAGATACTGCAATCGAGAATGGCTACATAGCAGAGACATCCGTAACGCGAAGACTAACAGCTCAGTACCAGGTAACGACTCATGCATGTCCTTATTTATTTTCTATCGTTAATTTTTCATCAGGTGATAATATGATCGTGCTGACAACATCGATATTTGTTATAATTTCCGCAGGAAGGCCTGTTAGATATTTACATCAAATTTTCCGACGATTCTCACACTCCTTTGAGGGAAGTTGCGGTGAACGATTATCACTTATTAGTTGAAAGTCTGGACCCTGAAGTGGTTGCTTTTGCCCCTATGGTGGCCTCCCATCATCCGCGTGTTATCGCCGTTGGTGAAGGTCGGGGAGATTTGTTACGGGTTACTCTTCAGCTAGCTGATGTGTGTCGATTGCCAAGTAGGCGATCTAAAAATTCACCAAGAACACCGGCCGCTCCTTTAGCCACTGCTTCGGCTAATGTTGAGGTCGACTTTGCGTCTAGCGATCTACCAAATCGGCCAGAATTTGTACAGAACGACGGTGGAGGAATGGTCGGATCTCACAGGGAGAGAAAAAACGGGAAAGAGATCGCCCCCGATCTTGACGACATTTTGATCGGTAATATTTTCAAAAATATATAATTCTTAGGTACACATCTTCTCGATGAGAAGAGAGTATGATCAATTCAAATATTAGTTCGTTTCAAGAGTAAACCGTGCGATATAATTATGCTCATATCTATACATCAAATTTTCGAACATTACTCTTGAAGCGTACTACTGTGCGCATTTGAAAGCTTGAGCCGTTGGTACTGTTGTGCAGTAGTGGGTTGTTCGTAATAGCTTGCAGTGTATAATTATTGGTAACAAAAAAAAAAAAAAAAAAATAGATTGAAAATAAATGAAATGAATAGTGATTCCATATTAGTTGCATTACTTGAATCGAAAAAGAAAAATGTATATTTTCTAAAGAAAATTTCGTGGCGCGGATCATTGGGTCCCTCGCACTATTAGACGTGGGTAGATTTGTGGTAGTTTGATTAGCTAGTTTCTCTTTTTGTGCGAAGGGATACCTCTGAAAGACGAGAACAACCACGAGCCTACGGTGCAGGCGCATCAGGCGCACCAGGCGCATCAGCACCACACGGCTATAGCTAATGGCATGTCTTCAGGGGGAATGGGTGGTGTGGGAATTCGTCATCATGGGGGACCGCACATGACTCCTCTTGAAATCGGAATGTACGTTCTATTGGCGGCCTTTTGTTTCGCGATTGTCGTCTTCGTCGTTTCCTGCGTTGTCTACGCGAGCAAATTCAAACCCCAGCCTCCAGACTCTCCACTACCAAGTATACCCGTTCTTGGTGCAGCTAGAGCTGCAGCTAGTCAACTTGCTCCGGGTCGACGTCCTAGGGAATCGACTACAAATGCTCATGATTGGGTTTGGCTCGGACGAGCAACTCTCGAAAGGGCAGCTTGTGCTCCTCAACAGGTACGCTAAAAATTTCAATTAACATCATCATTTGCATATTATGTATCTTTCATTAAATTTCATCATCAGCGTTCTCCTCTTCATCATCCTTACTACTGTTACTATATTCCATCCATCATTCACAATACAATAAAGAACAAGAGGTCATCCAAGAATTTGACGAGGGTTCAATAAATTTCGAGGGGATATCCCAGGATTTTTAAAAATTGCATGAAATTTTAAATGTCTCGAAAGATGGACTAGATTTGAAAAACGGCTTATATCTTTGATTGAAGAATCTTCAGGCACATGGGTTTTTCATACCAGTCATTTTACATGGTAAAGAAATATAATCTTCTTGTATAATTAATGATGATTATTTCCTCATCTCTTAGGTACGTGTTACTAGTAATCCTTTGGCTACCGAGCCGGAAGATGAATCAGGGGAGCTCGGAACCAGTTTTGATAATCCAAATCACATCGAGCTCCCGTCATCCCGGCCATCGGCTTCTGTTCCAATCGACACAACGACTTACTGCAAGAAAGACAAGACTCCTCGTCACTCGAACAAGTCAAGTCTTCAGCCAAAATCATCACCGACACAAAATGAGTGAGTTAAAAGAAATGTGATTGGCTAATTTTTCTTTTTCATATTATTTTTTATTCATTTTTTAATCCTGTACAAAATTCTTCTATCACACTTCAATTTTTTTGTTAAAAATTATTTCAGCAACGATGATGTTCCTCCGCCTCTACCTCCTCACGGTATACCTCCAACAAATTCAAACGACTTAGCGAATGGGAACGAAGATTACAAGCCTCCTGTACCACCACATAGAAATACAGGTGTTATTGCTCGTTTACCTGAAACACCAAAAAAACATCATCACAGAGCATCGAGTGGTAGTCACGGTAATCACCGGCACAGCAAACACCACAGTAAATCGCACAAGCAGAGTAACAAGGCGGATAATAATTCGAGGGAAAACGAAGAGGAGTTTGTTGAGTTAAGAAGCCACGACGATAAGCGTGGCCCTAAAGACAAATCCAAGGAAGTCAAGAGGGCAACTATAGTTGGAAATCCAATGTACTCCTCTCAGGAACAAGAGGAAATGGCTTTAGACGACCTGAACCTAGGCATGGACTACGATCAGATTATGCAATACTTTGATAATTTGAAAGAGTCGAATGCCTAGGTAAGGGCCTCGGATAAAAATTTACGGACAGATCAGGCACCCTCTTGCGTTTGATCATTTTCCTTGATTAATTGATACACAGAGAGGGATCAGCCGAGAAGCGTCTTCTCTTAAAGAATAGATCATTCAAATTTATTCATAAAATGAATAGATGAATGAATGGATGAAAAAAAAATAAAAAAAAATAATAAAGACCGTTTAGATTTAGAAAGAACGATTACCTCGGCTGAGAACAACTGTGTTATTCAAGGATCTTGATCGAACGATTTTTACTAAGAGGGTGCTAAGGCTTTCCGATAGGCTATATTCTAGTCAGCTTCCTAGCAGCACATCCAATTACACATCATATTAACTTTATAGTAATTCAGTGACGGTTTACAATATTTAATGATAAATGAAAACTATAATCCAGTTGTTTTTTCTGTTTTCAGAATATAAAACGCTATGATATGCCTATTATAATTATAGCCGAATATACCTATATAGTATATATATACTTATAAATAGAAATTGAACAATTAATATATATATATATGTATACTCTATCACTATCTGATGAAAATTTGAATTGCTTATTTAAAGAGGAAAGAAAACTTAATGTATTTGAATAAGCGATTCAATTATCTATATAATATGTTATTATTGGATTGTGATAATAGCGAATTATGAATAATATTTCATTTTGTTTTTTATTTTATTTTTTATTTAATTTTTCAAAGCGCCGTCGCTGTTTTAACTATAATAGCTATCACTTATCAGCAGCTGGGCATCATATCACCTTATCGTATTTCCCTATAAAACTGAATTTCCATGTGCCCAAACTGCCATTTGTTAATCAATTATCCTAAATCCTTAAATCCTTTTCCACCTCCACCTCCACCTCCACCTCCTCTTCCTCTTTCCCTATACCCTATATTTCATAACGATAGCCAGTGTAAAACCTTTCATCGAACTTAGCTTAGCTATCATTTATTGACGTGTATTATAAAGCATCATCTCATCCAAATCTGTACAGCTCGTGTTATAAACTTGATTATGTGTATTTTTATTTTTATTTTTTTACATAAATACATAAATACATTAAAACACATACATACATAAAAAAAAAAAATACATGAATACATATTAAACATACATTATACAATATAATACTATACTCGACCGAGTCACAAAACGCTATAATGGTAATATATATATATATATATGATTAGAAATTATAGGTAATAAACTAAATATAATAATAATAATAATTGACGAATAATCATTTACAATTAAGGCGTTTGGTCCCTACGGCCGAGGGCATAAAAAGTAAAGAAAGAAAAAAATAAAGTCTACCTGTGTTCCAAGTTAAGTTCAATAATATATATTTATTCAATTATCATATAATTAAATACTGTGGTCGTATATTTGTAAATTTTGCGTTGTAAGATTTTGTACATATTATATTAATGATAATAATAATATCGCAGATTACTTAGGGTCTAAATACATATTGTATAATCATAGTGCAGCCTTGTGTCGTTGTGTCATTCACTAAAAAGAAACGAAAAAAAAAAAAAAAAAAATGCAAAAAAAAAAAAAAAAAAATGAAAATGAAAATGAGAATGAAAATGAAAAAAAAAAAAAAAAAAAATAACAATTTAAATATAATTATATTATCATAATGTTACTCGATGATCATATAATCGCTTTATATTTTTATTATGATTGGATTTCAATTTTCGGGATTGTATATCTACGTTTTCTTTTTTTTTTTTTTTTATTCATAATATGTATATATATTATATACCTACACGCGTGTGCTCTATACCTATGCTATATAGCTACAAGAGATTAAATAAAAGATAAAACATCTTAAATTGATAAAAAAACAAAAAAAAATAAAAAATAAAATAAGGCAAAATGAAATAAAATAATAAATGGATATATTGTGAAAAGTAATAAATTTATTGATTGTATAATTAAGGGAATTATTATCGCTAATATAATATAATATAATATAATATATATTATATTATATATATATACGTATGTATATGTGTGAGTATAAAAAAAAAAAAAAATAATATATATATTATATAAGTATATAATTGAACGGACAATAGTTGAATAATTGTGAAAATTTTGATATCCAATCATATTATTTATTGTTATTATTTGTGAAAATTAACTCATTATTCGACTCCCGGCGAGGAGTCAACTTTCGAAATGGCATGGTAACGTGTATCCTTTAAATCACTAATGCTAATAGATATTTTCAAAAAATCGTAAAAGTGTAGAGATTAAAAATATATATTTAAAAGATATATATTATAATAAAAAGCGAAGTAAATTATGCGATAAAGAAAAAAGATAGAACGAAAGAAAGAAAGAAAGAAAGAAAGAAAGAAAGAAAGAAAGGAAGAAAGAGAGCAAGAAAGAAAAAAAGTAAGAAAATCATTTGATTATAAATTATATATTATGGCATTACATATTATGTGTAAGTGTATAAGTTAAATGTGTTTAGTAAACCATGTGGTATATAAAGATCGAATGTATCAAATGGTATGTGATTATTACCAACAGTGAGTATATGGATAACAATTAATATGAAGTTTTTTCCTCCCATTCTAGTCTAATCGCTACTCATTGCGACTTATGCTTCAAATGTTGTCGCCCTGCCACTGAATAAATTCTGTAATTTAGCTGTAGTTTTAGGTAAAAATACGTACATACATACATTATACATATTATACAGATACGTAGTTAAAAAGATAAAAAAAAAAAAAAAAAAAAAAACTTAGTATATAGTATACTATACCTGACGAATTTTGTTATATTATATTATATTAATTATTATGTAACTAACTAATCAACTAGCCTGCGGACATTGACTGAAATGTAAGTTTTTTGCTTAACGCTAATACATACATACATACATACACGCAAATTTTTCATCGCGAATTTATGTACTACGTAGTACATTTAAATGTTATTGATTTTTATTAAAAAAAAAAAAAAAAAAAAAAAATGTAATTAAACATAATTATTTTATCAAATATTCATGAATAGGATTTATATATAACAGATTTTTCACAGTCAAATACAAAATCCGTTTCATGAATCAATATCAATATACAGTAAGTTAGAGCTGTCGATAATATTTATTTGAATTTTTGTTACTGTGATTCTATTCATAAGACTATTTTTTTTTTCTTTAATTTTTATTATTAATATATCTTTTAGTTTTTTATTTTTCTTTTTTTCTTTCTTCATTCGTGTCAATGAAGCGATTTTCATTTATACTTTACTAAACTATTTGATTTATTATTATAACATGGGAATAGAAACGAATAAGAAAAAAACACACACACACACACACACACAGGTACATAAAATATTTTTTTTAAATAATTTCGCAGTCATCGCTCAATTTTCAAATCGTATATGTCAAGAATAATATTTATATATGTGACACAACGATAATAATAATTGCTTAAATAATACATGAAATTATGTGTCATACTATATACTATTCGTCCGGTTTTTTTAATATTGTTTTCCTTTTTGTTTTCGGTTTTTTTTTTTTTTTTTTTTTTTCTTCATCATCAAATTCATATCATTGAAGTTATTTCTTTTGTTCAATTCTATAGTTAAATGAGGCAGGATACTGATAACTTATGTGTCGATGCATGTATTTGCGTAAGACGGAAGTATTTTATAATGTAGACGTCGACGCGTCTATATATGTATATCAATACGGCGCATAATAATATTATGTTAATCTAGATATTAGGCTGATTTTTTATGAATACATATAAATATATGTATTATATATATATATTTATATGTATACATAAAACATAAATTATATATATACACACAAAAAAAAAAAAAAAAAAAACATACACAGACGCGCTGAAAACCATATAAAACACATAGGATTGTACCTACTACGTAAATTAGAAATTATGTGTGAGGATGTTTCGAATAGGATACTTAATTTTTGTAAATCTAAGGGCGAGGGGGAGGGGGGGCTAAAATATTTTGATGCTCTGATAAATTGTTACAATTTATACCATCGCGGAATATAATAAATTATGGCGTATATAAATAAAGTTTGAGTACCCGAATAATAAATATAACTATTACGTTATATATACATAAATGCATAAATAAATAAATAAATAAATAAATAAATTAAGGGATATTAAGAAAAAAAAATTAAATATAGCTACCGAAGATGAGATTGTACAAGTTGATAACGAATGAAAAAGAAAAGAAGATAAGGAGAAAACAAAAAAAAATGAAAAACTTGCCAGCACTCCATCTTAGAAAAATACCTGATGATGATTACTTTATTTATAAAAGAAATAAAAGAAATGAAGAAAAAAGAAAAAGAAAAGAATAAAAAAAAAAAAAAAAAAATAGAGAATTAAATTAGGGTGTACGTACTCTATATATATACTATATAGTATACCGATGGTAAATAAATAATGTAATGCTAGCGTTAGCATTAATGCGCTCATCTTCCTATATACTACTATAATAGATATTTCGCAGCAATTGCAATTATATTGAGAATTGAAAATTTGCATATAAAATAATGTTATAAATATTATAACTGATATTCAAAATTCAGCTTTACAAAAGTATAATATATGTAATATACTAATATATATATATTATAATATGCATATATATATATTATATTATATTACGTATGTATATGTATTGCACAATTTAGTTTTCGATGTGATAGCAATTTGCTGCGGCAAATAAGAAGTGGAAAAAAAAAGAAAGAAAAAAAAAAAAAAAAAATAGTAATGAGACTAAGTTATTACGGCTACCTCTGAATTCGGTTCAACCTTTGAAATGACGAAAATTACTATCATAAAACATCGCGTCACAATCATCCCCCACTGAATGTCTAGCCAGTGTGTTATACAAACTTCAGAGTCAGATAAATTTTCTGGCGTATACTATGTAATAAGTATAATAAAAACAAATCATTCCTCCATTATGATATATTGTAATAAAACTGAAATGAAAAAAAAAAAAAAAAAAAAAAAAAAAAAAAATGAAAAAAAAAAAAAAAAAAACAAATAAATAAATAAAAATAATAATATATATTATTATATACGACGACGATAACGATGATTACTATTGTATTATTATTATTATTATTATTATTATTATTACTATTATTATGAAGTAATTTTATTATTATTATTATTATTATTATTATTATTATTATTGACATATTAAATATTAAGATATAATTATTATATTGCCTACTCAATGTACAATATGTAGTATTTACCTGTTGTTACCACCAAACCGTCATCAAAGATATAAAATATTGTAATTGTATAAAATGTATTCAATACTCATTCGCGTTTATCCGTAAATCCCCCCACACAACATACCTATTGCTTTTATAAATAGTATAATAATATAATTGATCATTTATCTTAGCGTTAGGGTACATAAATGAGGGAAAAAATCGAAAAAAAAAAAAAAAAAAAAAAAAAAAACTGAAAAACAATTAGTTAAATTATTATCATTTATCATTTTATTGAGAAAAAATTCTATCTACATTTTACAATATTACACATAATAATTATAATATGTAGGTGTTTGATTAACGGTGTTTTCCAAACCAAATTCTATCAAAAGGAGAAATCCAGTTTGCGCAACCACCCATATTATTTTTAATAATGTACTCAAACGACCATTTATTCAGGTTTAATTTTTCTAATCTTTCTTCCTTGGCTTTCCTTTTGTCCAATATATCCTGACTCACAAGTTCAACAGCCAATGGAAGCTTGTTAGCAACATTTTTAAGTATAGATTGAATTTCGGCAAACTCGCAATATCCTCCCATCTCAACAATCACTCTGCCAGCTTTTATCGGAGTAACGTAATGGTCGATGGCTCCTTTACCACCACCCATTCGCTGCCCTTGACCCTGGAGTTTAAAAGTAAAGAAATTATAGCATGTTATCATCATTGTCTCTATCAATTTTTGATAAAAATCAGTTTACTATATGGCAAGATAATGAAACCCACTTTTCTTGTCACAGGTTGCCAGGGCGGGTCGATTCGCCATATAGCAAACATTCGTTTGATATCGATCTTGCGAGTTACAGCTAATCTGATCATTTCAAAGTGTTCCCATCTCATTCTGCCACCGCCAGTTGCCTTAGATATGGTAAAAAATGATCATTGCTTTATAAATAGTAGTCGGAAAATTTTTCGAACAAAAAGATTCAGCTGAATCTGGCTTACAATGATCGCATATTGCTTGTGTAAAAGTTCCGTATGAACCAACTCAGGTCCGCGCATATATCTCAATCTTTTTTGCATTTTTGGGGGCCTGATACCCGCAGGATATGTTGGCACCCTATCCACGAGCTTGAGTTTAGGTCTTTCGGGAAACTCAATGCCTATTTCAGGAGAAGTGGTATATTTGATTCTTGGTGTGTTTTTTTTTTTTTTAAAAAAGAAAGAGAGTTTAAAATACTTAAGAATACGTTTTACTGATTTGATTTTCATTAGCTTATTCACTTCTTTTTTTTTTAAAAGAATCAAGGAATTCGATAGATTTTTTAAAAAAATGTTATTTACAGGTTTGACCTAATTGTTGTAATTGTTTACCTTCGTATTTTTTTGGGGGTGGAAAATATTTCATCCCAGCATTCTGCGAGGTTATTATAGGCAGGTTTTTAACTGGAAAATAATAAAATGAAATTAATAATCTAGAAACTATAACCTAAAAATTGACCTAAACTAACCTATAAACAATTTGTAGAAAATAGTTTGGCGATAAATACCTGTCAGTATTGCACGGAGTATGAATCTTGATTCAAGCATCATATTTCGTGGATTATATTCTAATACTCAACGAGTATTTTATATTACTCAATTATTTAAAAACCTGTGAAAATATCTAAGTCAAATAATATAATATAATACTTAGGACTTAAGACATTAGGAGTTTGGACTACTGGTAAGAGGTAAGCCGATTGATAGATTGCTGTACCTAGAGGAAGATGGCGCCACATTAGTGATTCAGCGCTTTACTATAGGCAACTTAACGTACATACTTGCGTACACCGCGTCAATAGACGGACCACGAGGGGCACTGACCTACGACGACTTCATCGTATGACTTGATGGCATGTGAGAAGTTTTATTGAAGCACGGAGTTAGTAGTCAGTGGCCTTTGTGGCTTCAAAGAGACTAGATTAGGGTTGTATAAACGAGATATGACTGTGACAGGTACTGTATAGAAATACTCTGTACGCAAAAAAACTTGTCGTAAAATGGAGAACGTATTCATTGGCAGAAAAAGATTCTTCTTGCCTATATTTTTGAGTAATTTTGAATAATAGTGGTATTATTATTATAACGCTTGTCTTTCTGTTACAGTCGAAGCACTCAAACCATTTGATGCCACTAAGGCCACTGACTCCACGACGCTGCACTAAGTGCTGGTATCCTAGGTCGGTGCTCTTTTTCGCTTGGCTTGTAAAATATTCGCGAGTAAAATCCCGAACTACTTTCACCGCAAACAGCGGCCGGGATCGTCAGCATGAATTCCGCGTATTGCGAAATTCATCATTTACTGCGGATAAATGATTAATAGTGATTTGTAGGGATATCGAATTATTTTTGATGCACCACAGTACTCGGAAAAAAAAATTCGGGGTGATTCCGTAGATCATTTGTTGTAGTTTAATCCCAGGAACTAAGAAACTATAGATATGTAGAAAATTCTGTAAGGCGCAGGAAGATTGAAATAAAATCATTTTCAACAAGTTTTGTCAGACTTTACTCCATTACATTATATTTTCTCATGAAATATGTATCATAAAAACTGTTTGAAATTCTAAATTACAGCAAAGATTACACATCAGTCGGATATTAGGATTTTATATTCTAGCATATCTGTTAAAACTCACCAATACGTTGGATCACTTTGCGAACCCAAAGTAGCACGGTGTTGCTGGTCTCAAACTTTTGCCTGTAAGAAAGGAAATTAAATACACACGTAATCTTTATAGATTTATTTTCGTATCGCCAAATATTGAAGCTATTTTTCTTTGACTTACATTAACATGAATGGCTAAGACACCGTCTTCTGCGTTGGCCAATATCTCGATGAATGCCATCCCATTATTTTCAACGTTAACGACTTTCCCTGTACAAACGCCATTCAAAAAGCTACCGGAAATAACGTCACAGTATTTGCCATTAGGCAGGCGAGTTTGAAGCGATTGCTTCATGTCAAAGTTGTCACCGTTAATGGCAATGAACCCAGATTCTCCGCGAGAAAATGCTATTTGATTGCTATCATTGTCCCACCAATTGTTGATCGTTGTTCCTGCCACCGAATTTCGAAATTTAATCATATTGTAGATTTGTCGCCAGCGGTGTTCGCACACCCACCCATTAGCGCAGCTGAGGTCTGAGTTGAAGATGGGTGAAACTGTGTTTCCTTGCTGGTCAGCAGGTGGTCCAGCGTCGGTATCATTGAAGAAGAACGAGCTCATCACGCGTGGAATTCCGTAGGTATGAGCCAACATGAAGGCCACCGCCATCTGAAAAATGCCATGCATTATACTTGGGTGAAATACACATGTCATGATCATGCAGAGACCAACCTTGTACATTCTAGATTTTTTGTGAGTCAGAATGTTGCCTCCACCGCCATGGCCACGCTGATTATCGTGATTGTCGACGAAGACAAGTGCTTTATTGCTTGGCAGGAAACTCCAATCTGGACCCCAGTTGGTTAAATATTTCAATGGGTTTTGTCCCATGAAGGCTTTGCTGATCTCGTAGCTGTGCTTAAACTCTGTAACCGTACCTAGGTACGTGTAGTCAGAACTGCTGATCGCTTCGCCACTATTGCCGATTACTTCTTGGTAAAGAAAAGGACGACTACCAAGTGAGAACTGGTGTTCAGTGCTGAGATTGTTTAGGCGGTTGAAAATTGCCTGAAGATCTTCGGGCCACATGTGCTTAGCAGCATCAATCCTGTGCATCAGATGGAATAAGAGATCCATACATGGCTTAATAAGTAATTGACAATGTGCTTCCGGACTAGTGAACTCGACTTACCGGAACCCAGCTACTCCAGCGTCTATGAGCCGGTTCATAAAGTTAACAATTTTATTTCTGACGGTAGCAACGCCCTGATTCAGATCATGCAGGCCATTTATTTCACAGTTTCGAACGTTGACAGCGCTGGAGTAGTTGGAGATATTACAGGTCGAGTGAAAATCAGCCGATTCGTAAGGGACGGCGAAATAAGTCTTAGAAGAAGGATCAGCAGTGGATCCACCAGTACCAATATTCACATCATGATTTTGGCTCATGTGGTTGATGATCGCATCTACGTAGATTCTAACTCCCACAGCATTGCAGCGTTTCGTCATGTCTCTCAAGGCTGCCTCATCTCCAGATCTTGTTGTAAGAATGTAAGAGATGGGCTGGTAGCGTTCCCACCATGGTCGCCTTTCGATTATGACATTCTCTTGAACTGGAGATAGCTGAAAAGCGGTTAAGTACGCGTTTACATGCTTAAATATTTCATCGAGACATTTAATCGCTTCGAGAATTACCTGAACACCGGCGTATCCTTTAGGACCAAGAAAATTTTCACACTCATTGGCAATGTCCGCGTATTTCCATTCGAAAAGATGAACAATGCCTTCATGGCCACTTACGTAATGAGGATCCCATTGAGCTGAAACAGCTGCTACCAGCACCGAAAAAACTAGACATAAGGTACGCATTTAAAATTTTTGAATTCCGATCAACTGAGAACTTAGGTATAAGCAGCTGACTAAAATCTTTCGGCCGACAGTGTACTTCCGACACTATAACTGGTTCTGTAGGGGCAAGAGTTACGATCACTTAAACCATTGTTAAGTCTAAGTTAAAGTTCCGACCGGTGCATAAACGCCTTAAGGCTGAAGTAAAAAGTTCGTAAATTTTTAGGGTTACGGCTAAGTCTAGTACTAGAAGTCTTACTGTATAAACGGCCTAGTCTAACTCTTCACATCTATCTTTTAAGTTAGGGCTAAGTTAACGTTACGGCCGCTGCATAAACCAGCCATACAAAGTTCGTAAATCTCAACTTTTAACCTAATTTTAGTCGTGGAAGACGACAGCGCATGCGTAGTCGACAGCCGATTTTGTGATCCGACTCGTAGATTCGTGCGCCACGCCATCTCTGAATCGTCACCGATACCTCAAAAACTCTAGAAAACAACTAACTCGCCATCATTCCGATCGATATATATCGCCAAGTGTCAAAAATACGCGTTTTTCATACATATCTTTTCGATTTCAGCATAAAACGGACATGTTTTGGGCCCTGCGTGTTCGTAATTGCCCACAGAATTGCGCGACGTATTTTGTTTCATTAATTTCGGTGCCCAGGCAGAGATATTCCGTTTAATAGCACATTTTTTCACGATGTTTTCAGGACTGGTGGAATTGCCTAGGAAAGCACCTTAAGGCTAAAGTAAAGTTACGACCGCTGCATAAACCAGGCATCATAACAGACCCAGAAAATAAGGTTACAGTGTTCGATACCGAAATACACTCTCGATCTTTCAGAGAATGGAAATTATTCTGATAACGTGAGAGAAAAATACTTGTTTGCTTGATTTGAGTTACTAATTTAATCGAACTGTGTATACACAGATACAGGCATCCATACGTGTCTTCATGCATGACTCTATGCGTTCATTCATACTCACGTGTTTCAGAGTTAAGCTGAATGTTTTGGCACGAAAAAGCAAGAGCATATAAACAAGCAGGGGTGTACGTTTAATGCTTGCATTATTTAGAATTTGGAGTTTCTGAATTTTTAGGTCGCAAATTTTAAAGTACCGAAAAATACATTCATTCCAATTTTCTATACTTCACCAGCTGTATGTCGTGGGCTGTTTTATGTTTCGCTATTTTAAAACGAAAAGAGTCATATAGGAAGGGAAAATAGGAAAATAACGATGCAATTGAATATTGGTATAATATGTGAATTTATTGGTGTAGCATATAGGTATATACACAATATGACTTATCGTCGCATATAGTACCTATATGTCACACAGAATCCGTTCGTATAACAATAATATAATATCTACTTGCAAATATAACTATAGCTAATATACTAGATTCGTCGTTGCAATCAGAACGAAGTCCTTGTTGGACAACGGTATTTCAGCCTTGATAGATACTAATCCAACTGTAACAGAAAGACAAGCATTGTAATATCTCTATTATTCTGTAAATTATCAAAAACACTAGGTAGGAAGAATCTCATTTCATCACGGAGTGAATATTTTATTTGTCGACAATTTCGTTGCGTTCGGAGTATTTCTATAAGATTCCTGTCACAGTCGTATCTCATTAACGCAGTCCTCATACGATACAAACCATTTGATGCCACCAAGGCCACTGACTCCACGACGCTGCACCAGGTGCTGGTATTCTAGGTCAGTGCTCTTCTTCGCTTGGCTTGTGGCATCAACATAGTCATAGTGCCAATGGTCTCGTCATCTCGCGGGTAAAATCACAGACTACTTTCGCCGCAAACAACGGGCGGGATCGTCAGCATGAATTCCGCGTATTGCGAAATTCATCATTTACTGCGGATAAATGATTAATAGTGATTTGTAGGGATATCGAATTATTTTTGATGCACCACGGTACTCGGGAAAAAAATTTGGGGTGATTCCGTAGATCATTTGATGTAGTTTAATCCCAGGAACTAAGAAGCTATAGATATGTAGAACATTCTGTAAGGTGCAGGAAGATTGAAATAAATTCATTTTCAACAAGTTTTGTTAGACTTTACTCCATTACATTATATTTTCTCATGAAATATGTAACATAAAAACTGTTTGAAATTCTAAATTACAGCAAAGATTACACATCAGCAGGTATATAGGATCAGTCGGATATTAGGATTTTATATTCTAGCATATCTGTTATAACTCACCAATACGTTGGATCACAAATTTGCGAACCCAAAGTAGCACGGTGTTGCTGGTCTCAAACTTTTGCCTGAAAAAAAGGAAATTAAATACACACGTAATCTTTATAGATTTATTTTCGTATCGCCAAATCTTGAAGCTATTTTTCTTCGACTTACATTAACATGAATGGCTAAGACACCGTCTTCTGCGTTGGCCAATATCTCGATGAACGCCACCCCATTATCTTCAACGTTAACGACTTTCCCTGTACAAACGCCATCCAAAAAGCTACCGGAAATAACGTCACAGTATTTGCCATTGGGCAGGCGAGTTTGAAGCGATTGCTTCATGTCAAAGCCGTCACCGTTAATGGCAATAAACCCAGATTCTCCGCGAGAAAATGCTATTTGATTGCTATCATTGTCCCACCAATTGTTGATCGTTGTTCCTGCCACCGAATTTCGAAATTTAATCATATTGTAGATTTGTCGCCAGCGGTGTTCGCACACCCACCCATTAGCGCAGCTGAGGTCTGAGTTGAAGATGGGTGAAACTGTGTTTCCTTGCTGGTCAGCAGGTGGTCCAGCGTCGGTATCATTGAAGAAGAACGAGCTCATCACGCGTGGAATTCCGTAGGTATGAGCCAACATGAAGGCCACCGCCATCTGAAAAATGCCATGCATTATACTTGGGTGAAATACACATGTCATGATCATGCAGAGACCAACCTTGTACATTCTAGATTTTTTGTGAGTCAGAATGTTGCCTCCACCGCCATGGCCACGCTGATTATCGTGATTGTCGACGAAGACAAGTGCTTTATTGCTTGGCAGGAAACTCCAATCTGGACCCCAGTTGGTTAAATATTTCAATGGGTTTTGTCCCATGAAGGCTTTGCTGATCTCGTAGCTGTGCTTAAACTCTGTAACCGTACCTAGGTACGTGTAGTCAGAACTGCTGATCGCTTCGCCACTATTGCCGATTACTTCTTGGTAAAGAAAAGGACGACTACCAAGTGAGAACTGGTGTTCAGTGCTGAGATTGTTTAGGCGGTTGAAAATTGCCTGAAGATCTTCGGGCCACATGTGCTTAGCAGCATCAATCCTGTGCATCAGATGGAATAAGAGATCCATACATGGCTTAATAAGTAATTGACAATGTGCTTCCGGACTAGTGAACTCGACTTACCGGAACCCAGCTACTCCAGCGTCTATGAGCCGGTTCATAAAGTTAACAATTTTATTTCTGACGGTAGCAACGCCCTGATTCAGATCATGCAGGCCATTTATTTCACAGTTTCGAACGTTGACAGCGCTGGAGTAGTTGGAGATATTACAGGTCGAGTGAAAATCAGCCGATTCGTAAGGGACGGCGAAATAAGTCTTAGAAGAAGGATCAGCAGTGGATCCACCAGTACCAATATTCACATCATGATTTTGGCTCATGTGGTTGATGATCGCATCTACGTAGATTCTAACTCCCACAGCATTGCAGCGTTTCGTCATGTCTCTCAAGGCTGCCTCATCTCCAGATCTTGTTGTAAGAATGTAAGAGATGGGCTGGTAGCGTTCCCACCATGGTCGCCCTTCGATTATGACATTCTCTTGAACTGGAGATAGCTGAAAAGCGGTTAAGTACACGTTTACATGCTTAAATATTTCATCGAGAAATTCAATCGCTTCGAGAATTACCTGAACACCGGCGTATCCTTTAGGACCAAGAAAATTTTCACACTCATTAGCAATGTCCGCGTATTTCCATTCGAAAAGATGAACAATGCCTTCATGGCCATTTACGTAATGAGGATCCCATTGAGCTGAAACAGCTGCCACCAGCACCGAAAAAACTAGACATAAGGTACGCATTTAAAATTTTTTAATTCCGATCAACTCAGATTAGGTATAAGCAGCTGACTGAAATCTTTCGGCCGACAGTGTACCTCCGACACTATAACTGGTTCTAAAAATTTCACAAGGTTACTGTTCGCTGATGCTACTGTAGACGAATTTAGCTTCTGGCCTCTTGGCCTTTGGCAAGCGGTAGATAAATGAGAGATGTAGTGTGAATGTGAGAACGTGTGTATTGCGCAGTTATGCAAAATGACTATCTCGTATTACAATTATTGCCAGTATCGCAACCAGTGGCAACCATCCACAGTCAGTTAATTTCGGCATGATATTCGCGACGATATTGCAGACTACGACTACTGTGGCCTGGGAAATAAGACGGTGGTAAAGTGTGGAGAATGTAGTTTTCCTTTTTAACTGCGACTGAAATCGCAAAGTAAAAATGGAACTCACTCGGCAGTTAACCGTGTGACATCACACTCGGCGATAACGACAGTATATCTCGTAACAGACCTAGAGAATAAGGTTACCAGTATTCGATATTGAAATACACTCTCGATCTTTCAGAGAATGGAAATTATTCTGATAACGTGAGAGAAAAATACTTGTTTGCTTGATTTGGGTTACTGTTTTAATCGAACTGTATACTTGAGTGATTTTACACTCACTGCGAGCGATACGTATGAGCGTATCTATAGGTCACTCGAATGAAACGCCTGAAATCTTATCTTATATAATCAATATAACGATAATGATCTCTGATGTGGCTGTGGTTGATCTGATTATATTACAGTCGCGTGCAGGCGTGTGGGTAATTATTCATTTTCCGTTGGACGACGTGTGCCACTATTTGACTATCGATTAAGCTTATGGAATCTTCGTATTCGATCAGTATCATAGAATTAACTTACTCAAACTAGAGCGTAATTGATACCAAATATCAGCCGAATATCAATTTAAGAATAGCTTATTCTGACAGGTTTGATAAGGTAATTTCATACCGAAGTGTCACCCAATAAGAGTTTTACGAATTTGTTTCGATTTTTTCATATTATGCTTTATTCTGGATAAAATTCTACTTAATTTCAAAACACAAATAGTGTAAATTTTTCCCAAATCGTAGGTATTATTTAAGTCTTTTACATCATGTTTCGTTGTTCCGGTAAATCATTTTCTAGTCCTCAACCTTCTCAAAGTCGCGCCTGAAACAGATAATAACAAAAGTTATAGTAGCTGTGAAGTAAGGGCAGGGAAGTCGCGAAATCCAATTTGATTTTACTCACATTTTGATGAATAGCAAGAACACCGTCATACTCAGAAGACAATATCTCGATGTAAGCAGTTCCACCGTTGTTAACTGTAACAGTCTTTCCTGTGCATCGGCCGTTCTCCAAACTGCCAGATATCACGTCACAGTAGGTACCAGCCGAAAGACAAGTCTGAAGTGTTTGTTGGAAGTTCCAGCTGTCTCCATTGAATGCAATAAATCCTGCACCACCACGGCAGAATGCAATTTGGTTGCTGCTGTTGTCCCACCAGTCATTTAGTCCGGTTCCTTTGACGGCGTTACGGAAACCAACCATGTTGTAGATCTGGCGCCAACGGTGCTCGCAAACCCATCCGTTTCCGCAAGTGTTGTCAGAATTAATGTTAGGCGAAATTATATTACCCCAGTTGTCAGCTGGTGGACCAGCTTCGCTGTCGGTGAATGAGAAAGAGCTCATAAGTTGGGGAATACCATAGGGATGGGCCAACATGAAAGCGTTGGCCATCTGCAATAAAATTGAAAATTAATATCAGTTTCGATTTTCAGTTGAAGCAGGAATTCTAGGATTCGATATGATCTGTGAAGTTTGCGCTGACCTTGTAACGCCTCGCACTCTTATGTGTCAGAACATTTCCACCAGCTCCATGACCACGTTGGTTATCGTGGTTATCGACGAAGACCAACGCATCAGCGGAATTTAGGAGACCCCAAGCCTCACCCCAGTTACTCAGCCATCGAAGTGCGTTATTTCCCTGGAATGCACCACCAAGTTCTATTCCAAACTTGAATTCTGTGACTGTGGCAAGGTGGGTGTATTGCGAACCGGTGATGGGTTCACCTCCAAGATCGATGACTTCCTGGTAGATAAACGGACGACTATTTGCAGCAAAGCCATGATTGGTGTTGAGGTTGTTCAGGCGGTTGAAGATGACCTCCAAATCTCCAGGCCACATGTGTTTCGCGGCGTCAATACTGTTGGTCAAAGATTAAGAGAACGTTAATTCATCATAAAATAGCAAACGACTGCTTACCAATATTTTTACACTCACCGGAATCCGGCTACACCAATTTCTATAAGATGGTTCATGTAGTCCACAATCTTTGCACGGACCCATTCAGATCCCTGGTTTAGATCTGTGAGACCAACGAGCTCGCAGTTTCGAACCTGATTAACATCTTGGTAGTTGGTAATACTACAGATCGGTTGATTGAAGTCATTCCAACCGTAGGGTACTTCGGGCCAATGTCTCTGGCCGTGATTAGATGAAGATCCACCAGTGCCAGTCCCTGATGACGCTGACATATGGTTGATCACCGCATCGGCGTAAATCCTTACACCGACATTGTTGCAGCGTTGCACCATGTTTCTGAAAGCCGCTTCATCACCGGATCTCGTCACCAATTTGTAAGACTGTGGCTGGTACCGTTCCCACCAAGGTCGGTTGCCAATCACCAAGTTCTCATTAGGCGGTGAGATCTGCAAACGGATGAATTCGCGTTGTTATGGTTATTCCTTGGTATATTATCAGAGTATGATTTGCACGATTGAAATTCCAATAAATTTACCTGAACACCACCGAATCCTTTTGGTGCTAGGAACCGTTCACATTCGTCTGCGATATCGCTCCACTTCCATTCGAAGAGATGGACCATGCCATCTCGATCGCCCCAATAATGTGGGTTCTTCGTCGCTCCCGCAAACGCGGCTAGAGTTAGGAATATCACGCTCAGCAACATCCTGGTAACTGTGTGCCTTCCAGGTCGTAGATTGATGGTATTTGTACTTTTCAAAAAACTTATCGCTTGATTAATGATAATCGCTGATCACTTTCATCGGCTTGTGATTGGGCCAAATGATAATATCAATGCTGATTCACACGTTAGCTTCGAATAACATCTGAAAGGATGTCACTGACTGGATGGCATCGATAGCTTCCTTGCTAGGACAAACCTGTTCCATAATTATTGGATTTTTTTTATACGTAACCGCATACATGAAGGCTTGTCCCGACCTCAACTGTTGTGTACAGTTTATGCGTGTTATTTCCTTCAATCAACTATAGATCGTGCCAGTCAATATCCTCTTGAATGTATTGCTTTCTCATCAATTCTGTTTATTCTCTGTCATTATAAATGATTGTTTTCCAATCTCGACATCAGCCACGATTGATATACCTACTTGTCATGTGTTTAATATAAAGGCTTATCAATGCGAGTTGAGATTTTTTTCTGATCGTGAAAAACTCTTGAAATTTCATGCTATCATCTTATAACATCGGTCGGATTAGATTCAAAAGTAACATATCAATTAATCATTAAAAATTTGCGCAAAATGATACGAACTAGGCCTCTAGAACGGCTTTTTAATAGCAAGCCTCAGTCGACTGTGCCACGCGTATCGAATGCATTATCAGGCAGTTTTAATCTTGTATGGAAAACGTAATTCGATAAACGTAATTACAAGCATTTGTCACATTTTCTATTTCATATACCATAAAAAAAAAAAAAAAAAAAAAATACTCTAAACTGATGCTGTTTTCTCGTCTAACAAGGAGTAGCACGGATTTCAAATGGGCTTGAAATTGACGTTCCTATTATCCGTCACAGCAAGGATTACTATTATCGAAGAACATGTTTTTGAATTTAATCAGAGTAGAAAATTAACATGTGTAAATTAGTTCGAATATTCTTTGGACTACACAAACGTCCAGCTCATATTTCATATATGTAGTAGAAATAGGAATTTGAAACCAGGTGTAAGGTTTTATTTTCATTGAATATATTGATTTTATTTTTTGATTAGAACTTCGTCAAGTTACGTGAACCATTATCTTTGGACACCTCGAAGAATCAGCGAATGATCGATATATGCACACGTGTTGATATTCTCTGATTATCGCTCAATTATGAATGTGGGTCAACAAAGTGTTAGCAAGACTAAGGTATCCTGAATCGCTTCTTTCTTCTCAGTACGTGTTGAGTAATGCAATAATATTCAATAACAAAGTAATTTATTAAAATCCGATGACATTATAAATAACGAGTATATAGGGTAAGTCCGGTATAGTTGCCCCACGCTTGCAAGAAGTTCAATAGCAATTTTGAGTATTAAGTATATTGATATGTTCATTTTTTTTTTTGCATGAAAATGGACATTGAAAGTTTAGAAAAGTATTATTCCCATGCAAGCGTAATTAATTTGCCATTACATAACAATAAAACATGAAGTTATAAACTATCGCGCTGGGGCAACTATACCGGACTTACCCTACTATCAATGTAGAATTATTAGCGGCGAATGGATCTAATAATTGATTTAAAGTATTATTAAAGTAAAATTAAACTGAGCAAAGTAACCTAGTCAATGTGATAAAAGAGTATAAATGTACTCAGTACTCATGCTCAGTCAGAATTGACCTGGCTTGGACCTTTCCTCCCCGGCGGATGTGTGGGAATGCCCATGATTCCGCCTGGTTATTTCGTAGAAAACTAAATACTAATTGAAACTATGATATAATGTACAACGTCTAAACTTAAGCGTATGACGTATATGAGATCGAACAGAATACACAACACCGTTATAGTGTTTGATATAGAAATACACTCTCGATCCTTCAGAGAATGGAAATTATTCTGATAACGTGAGAGAAAAATACTTGTTTGCTTGATTTGAGTTACTAATTTAATCGAACTGTATACTTGGGTGGTTTGACAATCCCTCCAAGCAATATGTATCTATATGTATCTATAGGTCGATCGAATGGAACGCCTAAAATCTGATCTTATAATTAATATAACAATAATGATCTCTGATGTGGCTGTTGTTGATCTAATTATATTACAGTCGCATGTAGGCGTGTGGATAATTGTTCGCTAGTCGTTGGATGACGTGTACCACTATTTGGCTAACGATTAGGCTTATGGAATTTTCGTATTGGATCAGTATCATAGAATTACTTTACTCATACTAGAGCGTAATTGATACCAAATATCAGCCGAATATCAATTTAAGAATAGCTTCTTCTTACAGGTTTGATAAGCTAATTTTATACCGAAGTGTCACCCAACAAGAGTTTTACAAATTTGTTTCGTTTTTTTTCATATCATGCTTTATTTTGGATGAAAATCCCACTAAATTTCGAAACACAAATAGTGTCAATTTTCCCCAAATCGTATGCATGTGTGATTGTATCATTCAAGTCTTCTACATTGTGTTTCGTTGTTCCTGTATAAATCATCTTCCATCCCTCAACCGTCTGAGAGTCGCGCCCGAAACACACAATGACAAAAGTTATGGTAGCTGTGAAGTAAGCGTAGAAAAGTCGCGAAATTCAATTTGATTTTACTCACATTTTGATGAATAGCAAGAACACCGTCATTCTCAGAAGACAATATCTCGATGTAAGCAGTTCCATCGTTGTTAACTGTAACAGTCTTTCCCGTGCATCGGCCGTTCTCCAAACTGCCAGATATCACGTCACAGTAGGTACCAGCCGGAAGACAAGTCTGAAGTGTTTGTTGGAAGTTCCAGCTGTCTCCATTGAATGCAATAAATCCTGCACCACCACGGCAGAATGCAATTTGGTTGCTGCCGTTGTCCCACCAGTCATTAAGTCCAGTTCCTTTGACGGCGTTACGGAAACCAACCATGTTGTAGATCTGGCGCCAACGGTGCTCGCAAACCCATCCGTTTCCGCAAGTGTTGTCAGAATTAATGCTAGGCGAAATTATATTGCCCCAGTTGTCAGCTGGTGGACCAGCTTCGCTGTCGGTGAATGAAAAAGAGCTCATAAGTTGGGGAATACCGTAGAGATGGGCCAACATGAAAGCGTTGGCCATCTGCAATAATATTGAAAATTAATTGAGTTTCGATTTTCAGTTGAAGCAGGAATTCCAGGATTCGATATGATCTGTGAAGTTTGCGCTGACCTTGTAGCGCCTTGCGCTCTTGTGGGTCAGGATATTTCCACCAGCTCCATGACCACGTTGGTTATCGTGGTTATCGATGAAGACCAACGCATCAGCGGAATTCAGGAGACCCCAAGCCTCACCCCAGTTACTCAGCCGTCGAAGTGCCTTTTTTCCCTGAAATGCACCACCTAGTTCCATTCCAAACTTGAATTCTGTGACTGTGGCAAGGTGGGTATATTGCGAACCGGTGATGGGTTCACCTCCAACATCGATGACTTCCTGGTAGATAAACGGACGTCTATTTGCAGCAAAGCCATGATTGGTGTTGAGGTCGTTCAGGCGGTTGTAGATGATCTCCAAATCTTCAGGCCACATGTGTTTCGCGGCGTCAATACTGTTGGTCAAAGACTACTAGACCGTTAATTCTTCATAAAATAGCAAACGACTGTTTGCCTACATTTTCACACTCACCGGAATCCGGCTACACCAATTTCTATAAGATGGTTCATGTAGTCCACAATCTTTGTACGCACCCAATCTTTTGTCTGGTTTAGATCTGTGAGACCAGTGAGTTCACAGTTTCGAACCTCATTTACATCTTGGTAGTTGGTAATACTACAGATCGGTTGATTGAAGGCATTCCAACCGTAGGGTACTTCGGGCCAATGTCTCTGGCCGTGATTAGATGAAGATCCACCAGTGCCAGTCCCTGATGACGCTGACATATGGTTGATCACCGCATCAGCGTAAATCCGCACACCGACATTGTTGCAGCGTTGCACCATGTTTCTGAAAGCCGCTTCATCACCGGATCTCGTCACCAATTTGTAAGACTGTGGCTGATACCGTTCCCACCAAGGTCGGTTACCAATCACCAAGTTCTCATTAGGCGGTGAGATCTGCAAACGGATGAATTCGCGTTGCTATGGTTCTTCCTTGGTTTATTATAAGAGTAGGGGAAGATGGGGTAATTGCGAACGCGGAATAAATCCGAACAGAGCCATTTCTCTATGTTTCCATTCCCCAATATCCGCAAACGGGCGCATATGGAGAGCTGTCTCGAATGGCAGTGTTGACGCTCTGTCAAATGTAAAAAAACTCGTAAGCTCTTCGAGGTAATAACCGTGAAACCATTTCAACGAATTTGATCTAATTATTTTTAGGTGTTCAAATCTATTAAATGACCTGGTTTGATGTAATACAGCTTGTTGAATATTTAGCTTCAGAAAGTAAATTCCATGACGATTTCATTGCCCAACCTCAAGTTCAGAATGTGAGGCCGTGTTTCTTCGCAATGTTACTTTCTATCGATGTGATCGTTTGGGGTAATCGCGAACGGCTGTAATAATGGGCATTGCGCGTGTTCGCAATTACCCCAAGCTGATTTTTTTTCACCATGTGTTGTTGGAATAGTGATTGTTTGCAGGTACTTGGTTGTTTTTGATGTTTTACCCCTATTTATTATCGGATATACCTCAAGTCTAGTCGTTCGGGCTACCCAAAGTGCTGTTCGCAATTACCCCAGGGGGGTCGGGGTGATTGCGAAATGCAAGGGTTTCGTATTTATTCAAAATTTTAACCTAATTCTTGATTTAATGATATAAATTGTGATGGATTGCCAAGATAAGATATCAAAATTGAGGTTGGATAAAAAAAAAATTCATAACTATGTGATTTCCTTGTTTTTTTTTCAAGCTCCCTTAGGTGTTCGCAATTACCCCATCTTCCCCTACGATTTGCACGATTGAAATTTCAATCAATTTACCTGAACACCACCGAATCCCTTTGGTGCTAGGAACCGTTCACATTCGTCTGCGATATCGCTCCACTTCCATTCGAAGAGATGGACCATGCCATCTTGATCACCCCAGTAATGTGGGTTCTTCGTCGCTCCCGCAAAAGCGGCTAGAGTTAGGAATGTCACGCTCAGCAACATCCTGGTAACTGTGTGCCTTCCAGGTCGTAGATTGATGGTATTTGTACTTTTCAAAAAACTTATTGCTTGATTAATGATAATCACTGATCACTTTCATCGGCTTGTGATTGGGTCAAATGATAATATCAATGCTGATTCACGCGTTAGCTTCGAATAACATCTGAAAGGATGTCACTGACTGGATGGTATCGATGGTCTCCTTGTATTTAGGATTCGACAAGCCATCAGCTGAGAGTTGAGGTCGTAATGGTCTGAACAGGCAGTAGATGAGCCAAATATTTTCTTGTTTTCGTCTAACGTTCAGTTAGCTCTATGCTAGTCTCCAAACCTCACGTGTTTACATCATTACATTAGATATCCCATTATTCAGAAATAAAATGACTAGTACCAAGTTACTGTGGTGTTAACAAATTATTACAATCCACTCTTGTAACAACGATCCTAGCTCCTAATTCCCAACATCGCGAGATTGTTTGAACAAATTAACATTATTCGTGCACACCTTGCTACGACAAACCTGTTTCATAATTATTGGGATTTTTATACGTAACCGCACACAAGAAGGCTTGTCCCGACCTCAACTGTTGTGCACAGTTTATGCGTGTTATTTCCTTCAATTAACTATAGATCGTGCCAATCAATATCCTTATTGCTTTCTCATCAACTCTCTTTATTCTCTGTGATTATATGATTGTTTCTCAAACTCGATATCAGCCACTATTGGTTTACCTACTTGTCATGTGTTATATATAAAGGCTTATCAATGCGAGTTAAGATTTTTTTCTGATCGTGCAAGACTCTTGAAATGTCAGATCAAAACTCAAAAAATGTATGAAAAACGTAATTCAATAAACGTGATTACAAGCATTTATTATTTTCTATTTCATATTTCATAAGAAAAAAAAAAAAAAAAAAAAATAACCAAAACTGATACTGTTTTCTCGTCTAAGGAGGAGTAGCACGGATTTCAAATGAGCTTGAAATTCACGTTCCTATTATCCGCCACAGCAAGGATCATTATTATCGAAGAACACGTTTTTGAATTTAATCAGAGTAGAAAATTAACATGTTTAAATTAGTTAACATGGAAATTATTCTGATAACGTGAGAGAAAAATATTTGTTTGCTTGATGAGCTACTGATTTAATCGAACTGTATACTTGAGTGGTTTGACAGTCTCTCCAAGCAATACGTATGAGTGTATCTATAGGTAGCTCGAATGGAACGCTTAAATAGTATATCGTGGCGTAAAGTGGGCTTTTTCGGACCGAGTGTGGAGTTTGCAGTATTAGTCGGAGGTGAGGGAGCACGAGTTAAAGACGAGTGCATCTGCGAGCCGAAGACGAGTACTGCAACCACGCGAGGTCAAAAGCCCACTTAGCTCTTGCAGCACACCATATTTTTTGGAACGCATTATTTATTGAAAGAGCGGGCAATAATGAATTTATTGTTGCCCACTTTTTTGAAGTGGTCAATAAACGGCTACTTTTGGCCCTATTTTTATGTAAAAAAAAAAACGCAGGAATCGTGCATGTGTTACAAAAATATGGTTTTATAATCAATATAACAATAATAATCTCTGATGTGGCTATTTTTGATCTAATTATATTACAGTCGCGTGTGGGCGTGTGGATAATTGTTCGCTAGTCGTTGGATGACGTGTGCCACTATTTGGCTATCGATTAGGCTTATAGAATTTTTGTATTGGATCAGTATCATAGAATTAACTTACTCAAACTAGAGCGTAATTGATACCAAATACCAGCCGAATATCAATTTAAGGATATCTTATTCTTAAAGGTTTGATGAGCTCATTTTGTACCAAAATGTGACCCAACAAGAGTTATACAAATTTGTTTCGTTTTTTTTTTTTTATATCATGCTTTATTTCGGATGAAAATCCTACTAAATTTCGAAATACAAATAAGTGTCAATTTTTCCCAAATCGTATGTATGTGTGATTGTATCATTCAAGTGTTCTATATTGTGTTTCGTTGTTTCTGTGAATCAGTTTCCAGTCCTCAACCTTCTTACAGTCGCGCCTGAAACAGATAATAATAAAAGTTATAGCAGCTGCGAAGTAAGCGTAGGAAAGTCGCGAAATCCAATTTGATTTTACTCACATTCTGATGAATAGCAAGAACACCGTCATCCGCGGACTGCGGTATCTCGATGTAAGCAGTTCCACCATTGTTAACTGTCACAGTCTTTCCTGTGCATCTGCCGTTCTCCAAATTGCCAGATATCACATCACAGTAGGTACCAGCCGAAAGACAAGTCTGAAGAGTTTGCTTGAAATCATAGCCATCTAGATTGAATGCGATGAATCCTGCACCACCACGACAGAATGCAATTTGGTTGCTGCCGTTGTCCCACCAGTCATTTACTCCGGTTCCTTTAACGGCGTTACGGAAACCGACCATGTTGTACATCTGGCGCCAACGGTGCTCGCAGATCCATCCGTTTCCGCAAGTATCGTCAGAATTAATGATAGGCGAATTTGTATTGCCCCAGCCGTCAGTAGGTGGACCAGCATCGCTGTCAGTGAATGAGAAAGAGCTCATCAATTGGGGAATACCGTAGGGATGGGCCAACATGAAGGCGACGGCCATCTGCAATGAAATCGAAAATTATTATCATTTTCCATTTCCGATTGAAGCGGGAACTCCATAATTCGATATAATCTGTGAAGTTCAACCTGACCTTGTAAGGCTTCGGATTCTTGTGGGTCAGGATATCTCCACCAGCTCCATGACCACGTTGGTTATCGTGGTTATCGATGAAGACCAACGCATCAGCGGAATTTATGAGACCCCAAGCCTCACCCCAGTTAGTCAGCCATTTGAGTGCGTTATTTCCCTGGAATGCATTACTCAGTTCTTTTCCGAACTTGAATTCTGTCACTGTGCCAAGGTGGGTGTATTGCGAACTGGTAATGGGTTCACCTCCATTATCGATGACCTCCTGGTAGATAAACGGACGACTATTTGCAGCAAAGCCATGATTGGTGTTGAGGTTGTTCAGGCGGTTGAAGATGACCTCCAAATCTCCAGGCCACATGTGTTTCGCGGCGTCAATACTGTTGGTCAAAGATTAAGAGAACGTTAATTCATCATAAAATAGCAAACGACTGCTTGCCAATATTTTCACACTCACCGGAATCCGGCTACACCAAGGTCTATAAGATGATTCAGGTAATCCGCAATCTTTCCGCGGACATATTCAGTTCCCTGGTTTAGATCTGTGAGACCAGTGAGTTCGCAGTTTCGAACCTCGTTTGCATTTTGGTAGTTGTTTATACCACAGATCGGTTGATTGAAGTCATTCCAACCGTAGGGTACTGCGGGCCATGATCTAGAGCCGTGATCAGATGTAGATCCACCAGTGCCAGTCCCTGATCCCGCTGCCATATGGTTGAACACCGCATCGGGGTAAATCCTCACACCGACGGCGTTACATCGTTTCACCATGTCGCTGAAAGCTTGTTCATCACCGGATCTCGTCACCAATTTGTAAGACTGTGGCTGGTACCGTTCCCACCAAGGTCGGTTGTTAATCACTAAGTTCTCATTAGGCGGTGAGAGCTGCAAACGGATGAATTCGCGTTGTTATGGTTATTCCTTGGTTTATTATCAGAGTATGATTTGCACGATTGAAATTCCAATCAATTTACCTGAACACCACCGAATCCTTTTGGTCCTAGGAACCGTTCACATTCGTCTGCGATATCGCTCCACTTCCATTCGAAGAGATGGACCATGACATCTCGATTGCCCCAGTAATGCGGGTCCTTCGTCGCTGCCGCGAAAGCGGCTAGAGTTAGAAATGTTATGGTCAACAACATCTTGGTAACTGGATTTTCCAGGTCGTACATTGACGGTTATTGTACTTTTTGAAAAACTCATCGCTTAGATAATGATAATCTCTCGTGACTTTAATTGGCTTATGATTGAGCCAAATGATAATATCACTGCTGAATAACGTTAACTTTGAATCACATCTGGAAAGATGTTACTGATTGATTGGCATTGATCATTTGCTATAGCAAATATATTATATATATATATATATATATATATATATATATATATATATATATATATATATATATATATATATAATATATTATATATTTATATAATATAAATAATATAAATAATAATATAATATAATATAATAATATTATATTTATATAATATATTTATTTATTATTTTTTTATATATTATTATATATTTGCTATAGTTAGTCCTAACTATAGTTAGGACTAACCCGTTCTATAATTATTCGGCTTCTTACATATAACTGCATACTTGAAGGCTTGTCCCAACCTCAACTATCATGCACAGTTTATACGTAGGTATTATTCCTATCTAATCAACTAGATTCCGCCAGCCAATCCTTTTGAATGAATTTCTTCCTTATTAGCTCTGTCAATTCTTTTTGAGTGCATAATTGTTTTTCAAAGTTGAATTAGTGACTGATCACTATAGGTATATCTACTTATTATGTATTATATAGAGGCTTATCAATGCGAGTTAAGAGTTTTTTGAATTGTGCAAAAATCTTGAAATCTCGTGCTATCACCTTATAACACTGATCTGATTAGATTCAATAATAATATATCAATCAGTCATTAAAAATTTGCGCAAAATGATACGAACAAGCCTGTATAATTATACAATAAGTATAATACATGTTTGAATTTAATTAGAGTGGAAAGTTAACATGTCTAAATTAGGGAAGGGATTCAAAACTAGCTGTAAGGTTTCATTTTTGTTGAATATATTAGTTTTATCTTCTGATTAGGACTTTATCGAGTTACGTGAACCATAATCTTTGGACAACTCGAAGAATCAGCGAATAATCTGATTATCGCTCAATTATGAATGCTTCAACTCAATTTTTTGATCAAAATCCATACGGAGATAATCCTTGCGGGTATCACATAGGGAAAGTGATGAAGTAATTTGCAGATTGAGTTTTGACTTATCGTTTAAAACCTTTATCAAATATCATCGTTCATCAATAAATTATATTCACATCGATCATTTTAGATGCTTCGATAATTAGCAAAAAATAGGGTGTTTCGTCGCTTGATCGAAACTCACATACGTTGCGATAAGATCAGGATTTCGAAAAATTTTCATATTGAAAATGGATATTTTCAGTTAGTGAAAGTATTACTCGGCGATTATTTTTGCTCCCGAGATGCCTTTAGGGGGCTTATACAGTATGAAAGACCGTGTACACAGTGATCGGGAAATGATAACTTACCTGATATCACCAACAGCAGAGTAGTTGTCTTCATATTGATGATTTAAACTTTCCTGATCCAGCTATGCAAATCTGAGCGCTATATATACTCCTGGCAAATTTTTGCACATGAGCTAATTTCGTGTGCAAAATAAACGAAGCTATGGCGTCTTTCGATCGTTTGTTTTACGAAAGAATAATTATTGTCATTCTTAATTTCCGATCAAATTGGATTTTATGATATACCCTATATGACTAAATGTAATTTCATGACAGCTCGAAAATTCTTTCAATAATTCACAACGAATTCAACATGCTCTTAAATCACACAAATTCATTATTGTGATGCACATTGGGCACTATAACTATTCGATTGGTACAATACTTTTGAAACCTATTCGTTATGACACGCGTAATAACACCAACTGATTAAACATAAAAATTTTAACAATCCACGTCAATCGATGTATTACGTGACTTTCAGACCTGCACACGGTTCATGACATGATCTGACATTTATACAGTTTGGATTTCTCGCTTCAGTGATTCAATATATTTTTTCCAAACTGGAAAACGGTAGCACGTTATTAATAATTATTATTTCGATTATTTTCTTATGTTACATCATAACTTGGATGTATAATAAATTTTATTCAAAATATAAAACATCATTCCACTGATGATAAAGAGTTCATAAATCATAATACCTGTGGAATCATAATCGAGCAAGTGAAAATTTCTTTACCTCGATGATGTAGTAGCTACATTGTAGTTACTTGTACGTATACAATAGGGTGGCAATATTTTTTCGCCTTTTCTGTTCAAGCTCACATGAAGATTTGTTAGTTTGATCCATTTGTCAGAGCCCTCTCAAAATTTTAGCTAAATTAAAAATTTTGTAGAGATCACTATATAAACTGAAATTTTACGTAATAATATCAATATTTAAAAGTCGCCCAAGAATTGAACAAAAAAATTCAAATAAACCTTCAATGGTCTTGAGCGACCTCTAAATATTGATATTTTTACTTGCAATTTCGTTATGCTGCTCTACAATCCACCTAGAAAAGATTGGATTAATGAGCAAGTGTAGAATATAAAAAAAAAAACGATTTCGTTGAATTTTGACATTTTCAAAATTCTTGAGCGACCTCTACGAAATTTTTAATTTAGCTAAAATTTGGAGAGCGCTCTTAAATTGGATCAAACTAACAACTTTTCATGTGAGCTTGAAAAATAAAAATAGGCGAATAACTATTGTTACCCTGAGATTTCTATTAAATTGATTCTTCTTTTCTTTCGTAACAGAGAAATTGCATAATAAGAATTTTATTAGGATAAGAAATGGGTGTGGTATTTCTGGAGAAAATAAAAAATAGCTAATAATTTATGCGGTATTCACAGTTTATTATTGAAATTTCACTCATAGCTGACATAATCTATTTCGTCTTCCGCATCCGAATCTCCTATATCTGAAGCGTCGGTTCTGAATTCAGGCAATATCAATATCAACATCAATATCCTCAGCTACAACAACTACATCTGCTCCAATGATTTCAATGGCTGTAGTAACGATGAATCTATCTGCATCACTTTTCGCTAGATACGACAAAATGTTATTTTCCGTGAGCATCTCCCTCACTCCCTCGTTACTGTTAAGCTATACTTAGATATATTTAACTTAGATGTATCTCATGATGCCTGTTAGCCTCATCTTAGCTCTATTCTTCTATAACTTATATTATTACTCTTTCGCTTACTGGCACTATCTACCACCATGTATTTCTATGTCTAAACCAAATGTGTATATCCTCTGTGGTCCTGAAGGAGCTATACTCCAGGATCGAATAAATCTCATCTATCTATCTATCTATCAACATTGGAATGAGTCGAGATCTGTTACTGTTGGTTGAAAAATTGTCTTGTGCGATTTCTTTCAATAGATTTCGTTCCATTTTCATCACAGCCATCAAAAACGACGACTACATTGTTCCCATAGTTATTTTTTAGGTATATCTTAGGTTTTCCTTCACCGATCTAAAACTATTAATATCTGATTCTTCGTCTTTAAATAGTGCATGAAATTCGTAATTATTTATCTATTCAACGGATCATAGGGTTGATTGAGAAAAAAAATCAAGTTTCTTCAAGCGGTAAACTGTGATTCTAAATCAATTTCGAATAGACTGCAATAAGTCGTATCGTTATCCATTCAGGATCCACGTGGGCCAAACTGAATATTTGAGCTGTCTCTACAATATTATAATGAAAATCACTTAAACAAAAAAATTCATTTGTGGGTACTGTGGCATAGGCATATTATAAACTATAATATTATGAGAAAGGTGGAATTGGATGACAATAACTAAATTCGAATTTTTGGTATGCTTTAATCGGAAAGAAATAATGTTTTAATTGTAGAGAATCTATAATTGATTTCATTGGACAGTGTGCACATTAATTTTATTCAAGTCACTCCCGCGTGTTCGGTTTGTTTTTGTAGCTGTCCATTGCGAGCCGGTAGCCAGTTTCCTTACAATTTTGACTAAAAAGCAAATGAGAATAAAATTAGAGCATAGAATACAAGAATTGTACATTCAACATAAAATAACGGTGAAAATTTCGATCAATTATACTCACGTTAGCATGAATAGCAAGAACACCATCATCCTCACTAGTCAAGATTTCGATGTAAGCAGTTTGATCGCTACCAACGTAGACGGACTTTCCTGTACAGGCACCGTTCTCCAAGCTACCGGAAATTATGTCACAGTAAGTACCCGCCGGAAGACATGTCTGAAGAGTTTGCTTGAAATCATAGGTATCCAGATTGAACGCGATGAAGCCGGAACCACCACGACAGAATGCAATTTGGTTGTTGTCATTGTCCCACCAGTCGTTTACTGTAGTTCCCTTCACGGTATTACGGAACTCGACCATGTTGTAGATTTGTCGCCACCGGTGCTCGCAGTTATATCCATTTCCGCAAGTATTGTCGGAATAGATTTCCGGAGAGAGAAGATTTTCTGAGCTGTCAGCTGGTGGAGGATCATCAGAATTGGTGAACGCATATGAGCTTATGATATTGGGAATACCGTAGGTATGGGCCAACATGAAAGCGATAGCCATCTGCAATCAAAATAGATAATTGATATGAAATTAGAACATTCATTAATGCAGAAACCTTGACATTCGATATGACCCCTGAAGTCGTGAACATTTGCGAGCTTACCTTGTAAGGCTTGGCGTTTTTGTACGTAAGGACATTTCCATCACGTTGGGTATCGTGATTATCGATGAACACCAACGCATTAGCCGAATCCATTAGTCCCCAATCCACACCCCAGTTAGTTAACCATTTGAGTGCATTACTTCCCTTAAATGCGGTACTCAGTTCCGTTCCATGTTTGAATTCGGTAACAGTCGCCATGTCTATATATTCCGAAGCGCTAACAGCCTCACCTCCGTTATCGATTACCTCTTGGAAGATGAAGGGGCTAGTGTCAGCAGCGAAGCCATGGCTCGTGTTGAGAGAGTTCAACCGGTTGTAGATGTTCTCCAAATCTGCAGGCCACATGTGTTTCGCTGCGTCGACACTGTTGGTCAAGGAGAAAGAATCGTTTAGTCGATCCGTTGGACAATTGTTTCAGAAACTTACATACTCACCGGAATCCAGCAACGCCCAACTCTATAAGATGATTCATGTAAGCCGCGATTTTAGCGCGGGTATCCTCCGTTCCCTGGTTAAGATCTGCAAGACCAGTCAACTCGCAGTTTCTGATCTGATTAGCGTCTTGGTAACTCTCGATCGAGCATACTGGGGTATTGATGTTGTCCCAAGTGTAAGGAACCGCTGGCCAATTCCTATTCGTGTAGTCCGCTGAATCTCCAGCTGTACCATACCCTGTCGTGGACGACGCAGACATATGATTGATTACCGCATCTGCGTAGATTCTAACACCTACGGCATTGCAGCGTTCTGTCATGTCCCTGAATGCAGACTCGTCACCAGATCTTGTTGTCAACACATAGGAGACTGGCTGATATCGTTCCCACCAAGGCCTGTTATCAACTACTATGTTTTCGTTCGGTGGTGATATCTGTGAGCAAGAGAAATCCGTTCTTTTTCAGTTCAGGGAATCAAAGCGGACCGTTCTTCGCAAGCGTAATGCTTGCCAGAGGGAATACGTAGCAATTTCACCTGAACACCTCCGAATCCTCTTGGTGCCAGGAAATTTTCGCACTCTGATGCGATGTCGCTCCATTTCCATTCGAAGAGATGCACCATAACATCATGATTGTCCCAGTAATGAGGATCCTTTGAGGCAGCGGTCACCACTGTGACCAGAGCTGGAAACGACACGCTCAATAGTACTTCGAGAATTGCATGATTTCATTGAAGTATTGTTCGGGGTTGAAACTTTTATTAAATATCATCGTTTGGTTAAGAATTATATTCACATTGATCATTAACATGCTTCGATGATTAAAAACAATTCGCTCATGTTTACTGCATTATAAAAATTAGATGTTTTGTCGATTGATCGAAACTCACATACCTTGCAACAAGATCAGGCTTTCGAAAATTTTTCATATCAGAAATGTATATTTTTAGTTAGTGCAAGGATTACTCGGCGATTATTGTTGCTCCTGAGATGCCTTTAGGGGGCTTATACAGTATGAACGAGCGTGTGTACACTAATCGGTAAATTATAACTTACCTGATATCACTAATAGCAGAGTAGTCGTTTTCATATTGATGATTTAAACTTTTATGATCCAGCTATGCAAATCTGAGCGCTATATATACTTTTGGCAGATTTTTGCACACGAGCTAATTTCGTGTCCGAAATAAACGAAGCTATGGCGTCTTTCGATTGTTTGTTTTGCGAACGAATAATTATCGTCATTCTTAATTTCCGATAAAATTGGATTTTATGATATTATACGCCATATAATATCGTAGTATCGAACGTCATTTCATCACAGCTCGAAAATTCTTTTAATAATTTACAACGAATTCCACATGCTCCTAGATCACACACATTCATTATTGTGATGCACATTGTGCATTAACTATTCGATTGGTACAATACTTTTGAAACCTATTCAGTATGACATGCGTAATAACACCAACTGATTAAACATAAAAATGTTAACAATCCACGTCAATCGATGGACTACGTGACTTTCAGACCAGCAAACGGTCATCACATGATCTGATATTTATTCAATTTGAATTTCTCGCTTCAGTGATTCAATATATTTTTTTCAAACTCGAAAACGGTGGCACGTTATTAATAATTCTTATTCCGAATATTTTCTTATGTTACATTATAACTTGGACGTATAATAAATTTTATTCGTAATATAAAACATTATTCCACTGATGATAAAGAGTTTATAAATCATAACACCTGTGGAATCATAATCGAGCAAGTGAAAATTTCTCTACTTCGAAGATGTATTTGTACGTACACAAGAATAGTGATCTTATCAATTCAATATTCACATTTTAACCATAATTAACCTGAGCCAACTTAATTTAATAGAAATCTTTTAAAGAATGTAAATTCAAGGTAGGGTATACTCTTTCCCATACGATTAGAAAAAAAGCGCTATTCCCCGATCATGTCGGCGGCTAGCTACGTGGCCAAAGAGTTGGCCTTCAGGTAGGTTCTCATCGTCAGGAATTTAGCGTTGTTCAATCAAACATTGCATTTATAGATTGTCCAGATCTATTTTTTGCTTCACATGAGTTATCATCCTATTAAGTAATGGATTCTTTATTCCAGTATAGTATACATCTGTAGCACGTCTGCAGATGTCGGAAATTAGTTTGATGTTAGATGGGATGACTCGTGGGGATGATTCATAGAAAGTTACTGGTTGATGTTAAATGTATGTTCACAACTTGTTGCATGTTACTGACCTATATGATAGACTATTCGTTGATAGTATAATGAAAGTCACTTGAACAAGAAGCTTCACTTGTGGATACTGTGGCATAGGCATATTATAATATATATTATGATATTATGAGAAAAGTGCAATTGAATGATAGTAACTGAATACTAATTTTTGTTTTCCTTTAATCCAAAAGAAATTATTCTTTAATTATAAAGAACCTATAATTGATTTCATTTAACAGTGTGCACATTAATTTTATTCAAGTCACTCATGCGTCTTCGGTTCATTTTTTGTAGATGTCCATGCCGAGCCGGTAGCTAGTTTCCTCACAATTTTGACTAAAAAACAAATGACAAGATTATTATAGCATAGAATACAAGAATTGTGCATTCAACATAAAATAACGGTGGAAATTTCAATCGAATCTACTCACGTTAGCATGAATAGCAAGAACACCGTCATCCTCACTGGTCAAGATTTCGATGTAAGCAGTTTGATCGCTACCAACGTAGACGGACTTTCCTGTACAGGCACCGTTTTCCAAGCTACCGGAAATTACGTCACAGTAAGTACCCGCCGGAAGACATGTCTGAAGAGTTTGCTTGAAATCATAGGTATCTAGATTGAACGCGATGAAGCCGGAACCACCACGACAGAATGCAATTTGGTTGTTGTCGTTGTCCCACCAGTCGTTTACTGTAGTTCCCTTTACGGTATTACGGAACTCGACCATGTTGTAGATTTGACGCCAACGGTGCTCGCAGTTATATCCATTTCCGCAAGTATTGTCGGAATTGATTTCCGGAGAGAGAAGATTTTCTGAGCTGTCAGCGGGTGGAGGATCATCAGAATTAGTGAACGCATATGAGCTTATGATATTGGGAATACCGTAAGTATGGGCCAACATGAAAGCGATAGCCATCTGCAATCAAAATAGATAATTGATATGAAATTAGAACATTCATTAATGCAGAAACCTTGACATTCGATATGACCCCTGAAGTCGTGAACATTTGCGAGCTTACCTTGTAAGGCTTGGCGTTTTTGTACGTAAGGACATTTCCATCACGTTGGGTATCGTGATTATCGATGAACACCAACGCATTAGCCGAATCCATTAGTCCCCAATCCACACCCCAGTTAGTTAACCATTTGAGTGCATTACTTCCCTTAAATGCGGTACTCAGTTCCGTTCCATGTTTGAATTCGGTAACAGTCGCCATGTCTATATATTCCGAAGCGCTAACAGCCTCACCTCCGTTATCGATTACCTCTTGGAAGATGAAGGGGCTAGTGTTAGCAGCGAAGCCATGGCTCGTGTTGAGAGAGTTCAAGCGGTTGTAGATGTTTTCCAAATCTGCAGGCCACATGTGTTTCGCTGCGTCGATACTGTTGGTCAAGGATAAAGAACCGTTTAGTCGACCCGTTGGACAATTGTTTCAGAAACTTACATACTCACCGGAATCCAGCAACGCCCAACTCTATAAGATGATTCATGTAAGCCGCGATTTTAGCGCGGGTATCCTCCGTTTCCTGGTTAAGATCTGCAAGACCAGTTAACTCGCAGTTTCTGATCTGATTAGCGTCTTGGTAACTCTCGATCGAGCATACTGGGGTATTGATGTTGTCCCAAGTGTAAGAAACCGCTGGCCAATACCTATTGTCATAGTCCGCTGAATTTCCAGCTGTGCCATACCCTGTCGTGGACGACGCAGACATATGGTTGATAACTGCATCTGCGTAGATTCTAACACCTACGGCATTGCAGCGTTCTGTCATGTCCCTGAATGCAGCCTCGTCACCAGATCTTGTTGTCAATACATAGGAGACTGGCTGATATCGTTCCCACCAAGGTCTGCTACCAACGACTATGTTCTCGTTTGGTGGTGATATCTGTAAGCAAGATAAATCGGTTCTTTTTTTAGTTCAGGAAATAAAAGCGGACGGTTTTTCGCAAGTGTGATGCTTGCTAGAGGAAACATGCATAAATTTTACCTGAACACCTCCGAATCCTCTTGGTGCTAGGAAATTCTCGCACTCCGATGCGATGTCGCTCCATTTCCATTCGAAGAGATGCACCATAACATCATGATTGTCCCAGTAATGAGGATCCTTGGAGGCGGCGGTAGCCACCGCTACAAGAGTCAGAAACGTCGCGGGCAACAGCATCTTGAGAACTGCTTGTCTCGAGTTGATTACTACTCAGTATTTGTACTTTTTCAAAAATCTTATCGTTTAATTAACCATTATAATCTTTAATCATGTACGCGCTTCGGCAATTAAGAAAAATTTTCTCATTTTTTACTGCTCAATAAAAATCATTGTCTTACCGATTAATCGCATCCGATTATATTCCTACTAACACAATCCTTCTATTATTTACGTAATTAACTGCTTTTGGCGTCGCAAAATCAGATATTATCTTAATCTCACTGCGTGTATACCCAAATAAGATTGGGAGATAGAGTCAGAGAGAGAGAGAGAGAGAGAGAGAGAGAGAGAGAAGGATTTCACAGAATCAAATAGTATTAAGTTCTGATCCCAAAATCTTTCCAAAATTTCATTTCAAAGTTCATTACTAGTTCCATAATCTACCTACGATTTAACGTTGTATATGTGTTACATGGATCACACTCAACGTTACCCCCTGATGATTGTTTATTAGAAAGTTCTGCACTGTTAGCTTAATCGGATCCAATTATCAATCAGATGAAAGTTATCAACGGAATATACTAATAAATTGATGATTTTTACAATCAGTTAACCGGATATTGAATAAAGGTACAACTCGATGGAGTCGTTACGTGCTTTCAACACAACTGTAATCTGATGTCGATGTGATCTTTTATCTAATGTCTAATAGCGCTACCGCAATCTAATGTAATTCCATTTTTATTTTGTATATCATTTTTATCCAGCTACCGGCTGGTGGACCAGCCTCGCGATTTCGTTGAATGACAAGGAGCTGGTGATATTGTGTGAAATTCAGGTTTTCAGGATAAAAGTTGTCCATTATACTACATATTATATGGATTGGAGATGCTGAAAGACAAATTTGTTGTTAATATTTGATCGTTTGGTATAATATTATGCGTATTCTTTTATTCTTTTATTTCGATTGATTTGGCTACAGTATATCACAACATTATAGAGATCGAACTTTAGATAGAGATGTTCTACATATTTGGCAAGCTCCAAATAGCAGAAATTTAATAATTATCACTTGATAACTGTTGCTAAAGTGATTAACCAAAATTTTGACTTACATGATTTAAGATATTTAAACAATTTCGAGTTTTGTGACGTGTCAGGATATAATTGCCCATTTTTTTTTTTTTTTGTCACTTTATAGTTTTAATTCGATTTCTCTTTTCTCATTCTATTCCATATCCAAGTTATAGTTACCGTTTTGATTTTCAATTTATGTATTAAAATAAAATTCCTGACACATCGCAACCATTACCAAATTGAATGACAATACTGTCACGTTACACAGTGGGTTTTATTTACCACTTAAAAATAAATTTTCTCGAATCAGTACCTATGTGTGAAAATAAATCTATAATGAGTATTCTAGTTAGCACAGAAGACTTTGCCATAAATTGTGCCGAATGAGACATGAAAATTATTCATATGTATTGGGATCGAATAATTAGGCAAATAATATATGTATAGATATTAGTGGATAGTATATGTCTCTGGTTTTCGACCTTTTGGTTTTTTGTTAATTTTTGTACTTCACAATACAGTCATTGAGTGATACACTAACAGCGTTAATTGATATGATTACTTCTCCCAATTTTCTTTTAAGAAATTTCGGCCATTGCCTATTTTAGCGAATTAAAAATATAATACCCTACATGTTCAATTGTATGAAATTAATTGTATCAGATTATAGAAAAGAAATTCTCTAATAACAAAATCTTCGGCCATTGTGTTTTAAAAGAAATTTTAAATAACTCTATTTCGACAAATTTTTTTTAGAGACAATTTTGAAAATATATTCGCCATAAATCAATCGTAGCTTTTCTTTTGTTCTTTAATGATGAAAAAATCATTTTGATATATTTTTTTGTTTTGTTTTGTTTTTTTTTTTTTTTTTTCTGTTTATACGAAAATAAGGGAGATATCGCTGCATATATTATAATTAATAGACATTGGTACGACAACAGATATTCACATTCACAAATATATATATCATTGACATTTATGCGTTTGCATATAACATGATAATATAAAACATCTGCGACGATATATAATTTATGTATTGTATAATAATCTTTCTTGTTTTTTTTTTTTATTTTTCTTATTTTTTTTTTTTTTTTTTTTTTTATCACAAATGATATTAGAATAATAATCACTAGGATTTAATTTCACTAAACAATATATAGACAAATAATTAATTAATTAATTAATTACATCATCGACCCTGCGACCTTTTTATATTATTAAATAAATTAAACACGGAAATATACAAATATACAATAACAGAAGACCAGCTTTTCCTGTTTTGTTCATCTTGCTTGTGAGGCAATTAATTGAACTCCATTATCAACTATTGTTAAACAATAATCGTGTTATAAAATAAAATGTCCAGCGGTAAAACAGGAGTTAATTAACCCTTGACCAATTAGGTCCTTGTAACTTTTGGAAAATAAATATGTACAAAATCTATCCATAATTCATTAATTTTTTGTACAAACTTTTTTTATATCAATTATAATAACAACAATTAAGAAACTGAGACCAAAAACTGTACTATCTGTGTAGTCATGAAATGAAAAATGAAAAAAATTCTCCACAATCCGATTTATTTTTCAAAATATTCGTTTGACGATGTCATTTTGTTTTTTTTTTTTTTTTTTTTTTTTTTTTTACCCAAAACATCAAAGCTTGAATAATTATTCTGTTAATTATAAAGTTAATAAATAAAATCAGATGTAGCAAAATTATTAGAAAAAAAAAGTCTGAATGAAAAATTAATTGAACATTTTTCCAATCGACTATTAATTCTTTGACTGTATGTATTATATTATCGTCACAATTCAAGTAACATTGTTCAAGTAACATTACAACATACCAGCTTTTCAACACGAGACAAAAGCCAAGCAGGCAAATCCGATACATATACTATATTATATATAGAATATATAAATATATATATATATATATTCATTAATTTATTTTTTCGTTTCCGACCAGACAATTTCATAAAATACAGTACAGACCAGGAGAGTTCGAGTTCATTCAGATTGAATAATTCCCAATAATTTACTGGTCGTATTAATAATGTATCAAAAAATATAAGATGCGAAAGATGTGAAATTTCGAGGTATTTTTTGTATTTTTTTTTTTTTTTTTGTGTTTTGTGTGTTTTTTGTATTCTTCTTTTTTTCTTTTTCTCTCTTGTTAAATGTATGTTTTAAATACGTATATTCAGAACTTCGTAATATAATATGTCGACGGTTCAGTATGGGCGGAAAAATAAATGCCAAATAGATAGTTAGTAACACTGACATGAAACAGTCATCGTCGGAATATTAATAACACCCTCGTATCCACGGAACAACAGGATAATAATCTTTAAATTTTCAATACATAACAATGATAGTATTTACCTAAATTTCTCGTAACTTAAATATAATAACGTTATATATATATGTATAGGTATATGTATGTATGTATATATTGATACGATATTTTCAGGGCAGCAACTAACCCCGACGAATGTCTCAATTAATCGCATCATTATTATTATTATTATCATTATCATTATTATTATTATTATTATCATTAATATTATTTATTATCAATATTTTCATATATAGTAAATCATTTAGATTTAGAATAGTGAAATTCACCTTCCAATAACAATAACATGGATCTATATGAAACATCCGTGAGATTTTTTTTTCTTTCCTTTTTTTTTCTTTTAAATGCTTCTTTTTTTTTTTTTTTTTTTTTTTTGCAGTATAAATAACAAATTGGCAACGCGTTAGCCACCTGCAAGCAAAATATTGATTTAGACACGTAGGCAAAACGGTGGCATGATTAGTTTTCTTTCTTTCGTTTTTTTTTTTTTTTTTTTTTTTTTTTTTTTCTTACCTTCTTGTATTGTATAATATCTATATATGTATGTATGATATAATTTTTTTTTTTTTTTTTTTTTTTTTGGGTTTAGAAACACTTGGATAATTTCGGAGGAAGGCAGGGCCCCTGGCATTATTTTTGTACCGATAACAATAACGTAGTTTTTCTTCAATTTATTTCATTTGATTTTATTTTTATTTATTTATTTTTATTTATTTTCATATATTTTTTTATTCATTTTTGTTTTTTTTTTTTTTTTTTTTTCACGTGAATTTATATGTATATTAAATACGTATATATGGTAGTTTTAATATTAATTTTTTTAAATTTAAATTTAAGTAAATATAATTTATTTAGCCGAGGCTAAAAAACATAACTAAATATTCAGGATCACAGCTAGTGCGCTTCGGCGTGGTTATACATTACATGATTTATATGATAATCTGCTGCCTTTGCGCTGCAAGATCGCAAGACACGGAAACACCGAACGATTTATTGATCGAAAAAGAGATTTTTAAATCTCCAAATTTTTTTTTATCACCATTTTTAATCATTATTATAGATAGCATATGTTTTTTTTTTTTTTTTTTCGGTATTCATAAATTTACCAGAACAACGCGTAGGTATTTGTATATACGAGAAATATTGCACACCGCATAGCACGCGTCACTATATATAGATAAATCAGTTCGCGGTGTACAAAAATAAATTAAAAAAAAAAGAAAAAAAAAAAAAAAAATGCATTATTTTATTCAATTTCATTACTTTTGTTGTTAGATATGGAATAAGTGATTGACGCACGCTTCATACATATACTATATAGATTTGTATATATATTTATGTAATAAAAGAAAAGAAAAAACGACTATATATTTAAGATTTTTAAATATATGGGGCACTATCACTTATCCGGGACACTTTTCTGCACATCGGGTCCCCGATTTTAATGCAACGAGAGATTTCGGTCCTTGGCTATACCCCAATAACAAATCTAGAGTCATACACCCCGATATCAACCATGGTCGAAAGTTATTCGATTTGTAAAATATGAAAAAATGACCAAGAACTGAAATCTATTGTGGCACAAAAATCGTGTAACTATGTGGAAAAAAAGTGTCCCGAATAAACGAGAGTACCCCATATATATATATACATATATATACCACCGGGAGCAACAGCCTGTGACTTTGTCGTAGTATCAAATATATAATTCAAATGTCACTATCAATAGATATCGTTTAATCGATGGATATGTTACATATGAGTTTATCGATATTATATATTCACCGGTAAATATCAAGAGAAATAATATAATTTCACTTGAGTTTTCGGATATAGTATACTCAAATATTGATTTAAAATTTGTTCAACTATAATTGAATTATAGTTTATTATTATTAACGGATATGTTTACAGACGTAGAATGAAGACACCGGGATAACGGGAATATTTAAATAATCATATATGAAAAGATAAGGGATGAAATAAGATCAATATTAAATATAAAAGAGTTAAAAGACTCTCAAATCTCATATTTATACCCGCGCCCGATTTTTTTCTCTTCATATTATCATTGAAATTAATTATTTGTAAAGTATTGGGTGAAAAAAAATTGCTTTCAGCTATTTTGTTAGTAGTTTAACTTCGATTTACTTCTATTAGGTATAATAAAGTAATTAAAACTTGTGAGTTTTGTATAGCCAAACCAGGTCTGCCCGGCCTTCCTGTCGTATAACAAAACGAATATAAAGACCGCCTAAATCAGCGGCCGATATTTCCCCGTTTAAATCTTCACGAGCAATAAGTATTGGCTGTTCGTGCAATCGATCTGGTGAAGGTAAAGGTAAAGGTAAAGCGATTTGAACGGCGGCCGCAACTGGGGCGACCGCGGCTGGAGGTTAGTTGCTACCCGAATTTTGTTTCTGATCTGAACCGACGTCACTTCCGCTTGAACTTAGGGTTGTGTTACTACCGTATGGGTCCAACGACGACTGTACTGACATACTTCGACCCTGACGTCTCACTCTGTGTGGGGAGAGTTTCCCGGGGTCGACACTGGTTGGGTCTGCCTGCAACAACCCTTCAGTCAAGTGCTGTACGATTCGATTATTCCTGTGTTCAAATTATCATCAGGAGCAATAAAAAATCTGATTTATACACAGAAGTAGATTTTTTTTTTTTTTTTTTTTACCCTTTCAAGGAACACCCCATTCATTCCCTAATTCAGATACACGTATGAAGGGGTTTGCGCTAAAACCGCAGCTATCTCCACCTTTTTTCAGAAGTTTCACCACTTTTATTAATGTGCTATACTGATGAATTTGCACGATTTAATTAGTCGTGAATTCAAAGAATGAGTTCTGAAACTTTCATTCATGCCACTTCAAAGTGACACCCTTCATACGTGGTGTACAGGGAAATTTGAACTCTCTGATATAAGGAGAATCCTTCTGAAGTGATGTGATGATGAAGGAAAAGAACGGAGGTGAAAAAGAGGGTTTAATGAAAATTGCGCAGACTTCAGACACGCACCTGATAGGCCAATGCATTCATGATTATGTTGTACGGCACCAATCCGAGGGGATGTACTTCTCGCATTAAAACATTAGCCGGTATTTTGTGGAATTGTATGTATTCCAAAAAGTTACCGATCACATCTTTCAACGGTGTGTTTTGGTTGCTGTCGAAGTACTTCTTGCTCCACATCAAAGCCGCCTGGTTTAATAAAAATTATTTTTAAATCGATGTGAACCGATGATCGTTGGCCAAATATTTCATCAATCAAACCTGAAATTTCGTGAATTCATCTGCTCGAAGTTCTTCTCTAGCCAATATTAATCGAACAACGTGCTGTGGCAGTAGAGTAAATGACCCTAGATTAAGAACCTCGTTACCATGTTCGTCGACGAATTCCAATACCTTGAAAAATCATGGAGAAAATCGTCACTGCATCATAATTATTAAAAAAGAAAAAAAAAATTTTATACACGATTCATTCAACGGACCTTTTGCACCAGAGACTTGGTGCATTTGTATTGTATGTATCGTTCTGCAGATGCCAAAAGTGCGCAGACTGTATCTACTGTTATACAGCACTGAACAAACCCAGCGCAAGCTCTTCTCAGTTCATCCAGTCCGTAGTAATCCGCGGCGTTCATGACTCCTGTGTGAGAAAAATGGAAAAAAAAAAAATGTACAATTATTTGTTGGACAAATTTTTGGGCTTTTTATTTTTTTTTATTTTAGGGGAATAACTTACCTAGCAAAGTTCTTGGCTGTAGAGTGACACAGCCAGTATGAATGTATTCTATAAGCTGGCGAAATACGTCTGGTTCAAATTCTTCTATTATCAATGTGTGGTGCTGGTTTGACTGCGGCTGTTACAGGAAATAGAAATCAGTGTTTTGTGGATTTTCTTTTTTGTTGATCTTTTGTTTATATTTATATATATATTTTTTTTACTAAACTCCGGAATCATATGTGAACAGGTAAAATTTCAGTCAATAACATTGTTCATGCTAAGCAATTTTCGAACTAGGATTTGAGTATTTAAAAAAGAGTCCGTTCATCCAAGGATCTAGGTAACTAAAAACTTCGAGCTGTATTCGTGCATAACGAGTGTATTTCTTATATCTAACTCGCAAAAGAAAAAAAAAAAAAAAAAAAAAAAAAAAACAGTAAAAGTCCGAAACATCGGAAACTGGAGTAAGAAAATTCTGCATATACTGTAAAAGATTTTCAATCCATCGAAGGAAATGAAGAAAATTAAGAATGTGGAAATATGTTTTCTTGTGTATTATCTAAATCTACGATTCGCATATCTATATTTTATGATATAATTAATCCTATATAGTTTAGCCATTCACGAAAATTTAAACGATCAATCAAAGCCATTACTAACCATATGCAAAGCCTCGGCTAAATGGCATTAAAGAATAAAAAAAAAAAAGGAACTATCCATGTAGTATAAGTAGTACATACATACAAATAAATGCAGATATATTGCTTCAAGCATAATTTAATCGCAGATAATGAAATTGCACGTGATTAATGATTGATTGCGTGATGATAATGATGAATCGATTATACAGTGCTTTACTCTGTCTGGTCAGACAAGCATAAATTTCACGTTTGCGAAGGAACTGCATTGTTTTTTTTTTTTTCTTTTCATTTTTTTCATTCTTTTTCAATCTTTTTCGTTTTGCAATAGGAGTTATTCAATAAATAAGCAAAATTGGCACTGGCCTGACCGGACTGAAGGTATATAATTGCTCAATGCTACCTATAGCTCAAGGCTCGATCAACTAGTACATATAAATATATAAATATATATAATATAGGTATAATATTGAAAAAATAAAGGCAGACTTCAGCCGACGAAGATTTCTTAATTAAAGGATTATTTTTATTCTGTTTAATGATTAAATAGGTGATTTAAAAGTACCTCTTGAATGGGGGCCAGCTGCTGCGTGAAGCCTGACCGCTACACGACACATAACAAACACACACTTACTATTGCTATTTCGAAATTGAAACATCGATACCCGCGTGCTAGTGGCTAAATAGACCATATATGTAATATATGATAATATATATAATATATTACGCCGATTGTACGATACAGGGACATAATAAATAATACAGGCTTTAATTTATCGCTAAATGATTATTTTTTTTTCTTTCTTTCTTTCTTGAAATAATTATATTCATAAATTAAAAATTTTAATTATTATTCAAGTTCATTTTCATCCTCATCTCTTCAGTAATAAGCCAAAATAAAAGCTATTTAGCTTATCGAATAGTATTTTTAATATAATTATATATGCAGTTTTTGGGAAAAAATTATATAATTATATGGATATAACGAAGCGAATAAAAATACAAGGCAATTAATTATCTTTTCTTATCCATTATTCTCTAAATCATTATTTCTTCCATAATTTATCACTCAAAGCCAATAACTGTTCATTCGAAAGCCTTACGCAGCCGCATTCTGAAATTGCCTTATTATATAATTCAATTAATTATAATTGATATAATAAGCGACTATAATATAATCTCTGAACTTTGTGTATATCAGATAAATTTTCATACGTTATAAATACGCGATATCGCGGTTTTAACAATCTCAAGAAAATTCTACAACCTTATTTAAATGCACCGAATAACGAACTTCTATATCCCTATAATTATTTATTGGTACCATTTGAATTATACCTGTTGAGCCGCGTTCTGGAGATTAAGCAGAGGCTCCGAACTCCTCTTAAGAAAAAGACGTAGTTTATTCTCACGTGGCGGGGGATCTTTCTTACGCTGAGGACTAGGCGCTTGATATAACATCTTGTGAAAAACTCTGAAAGTATAAGTTAATCGGCATGAATAAAAAAATAAAAAAATAAAAATAAGAAAAATAAATAAATAAATAATAAATAATAATAAATCAGCGAATTCGCACCTGCTACGAGCTGCGAGAACGGCTTTGACCGCGCACACCGGCTCCCTGGTGTCTCCGACCAGAAAAGTCACGTCGCAAAGCTCGGGCATACTCGCCAAGAACTTCATGTCCTCAGCCAAACCACTTTTATTTTCAAAAGTCGAGTAGTCTGGCTCGTCGGACAGCGAGTCAACTACCCCTATCGTTCCAAGGCCCAGCCCCGATCCTGATGCCTCCGGCATGGATCCTGAGCTCTCCTATAAAAATCGCGAATCAGAATATGGATCCTAATTAGTAATAAAAGCTTATAGCACCCTTCCCAAGGGACAGAAAGTCTCGATTTCTCATTTCCAAAGAAATATAAATCTCCGTGAGTTCAAAAAGGGTCTTCGAGTTCTCTGACTTCGATTTTATTCGACTCGTTTCTTACTCTGTTATTATATTAATTTTAATTTTCTGCGTAAATTCTTTCATGTTTGAGTATAATATAACTAGGCGTCTGATAATAACGGAAGAGATCACTGTGTCCAATTATTATCGTCAAGGTAAAAAATAAGCTCCTTTGATCTACCCTCGGCGTTCTTTATTTAGAATAATTATAAGGGTGGTTTTTATGGTATAAGGTACTCGTGAATCGTGATAAAAATCACCCTTGGGATATATAGGTATACGAGTTATGAAATTAAAAGAAAAAATGCTGCAAATTTTTGAGTAGAAATAGTTTTCTATATATATCTTCTACTCTCAAGTTGCGGGATAAAAAAAAAATCGTCGATTGGTACAAGACGAGATCGGTTCATACATATAATTACCTGTTGCTGAGGTCCCGGTGCCCGCTCACCCGCCGGGCTGTTTCTCCCTCGAAAAAACACTTTACCTCACTTCACTTCCGTCTGATTTTCTTTACGCATATTATCTGCTTGCCCGCGTCTTACCGGATGCCCAGATCGTGATGAAAGGAAACCTAAGCTTCCTGGTCACAGGATATAAATAACATTAACAATATTATCGTACATAAAGGACCTAGCGAGTGCATCTAGGCGCATAGGATATTCCAAAATGAACAATATACATTTTTTTACTGCATTATTACAAAACTTGTTCATTTTTTATTTCTTTTTCTGAAACCGAAGTAAACTGAACTCGAAAAAAATTTACATTTAAAAGAAAAAAGCGAATGATTACGTTGAAGATTATTCAAGGGATGAAAAAAAAAAAATAAAAAATATATGAAAAATAAAAATTACCTGTGTTCAAGCTCGCGTGTCACTGATAACTATAACGTATGTACATAATTTTTGACATTAACGTTAAATTAATGAAATCTTTTGTACGTTGATTAACAGAGCTATCCCTAATCTTCCCAGTTTCAAATGCGATTCAAGTAATCAGAGTAGTATGCGTGATGATTATCATTATGTTATAAAATTTCCGTTTGTTTATCAAAGTGCCGAGAATAGGTTGTCTATACGAAGAGGTTGATCTATGAATGAATATCGTGTATGAACTACAGAAGGTTGATCCTCTCGGTGCACACTTATCCTATAGACTCTGTGTGCGCTCTCCTCCAATCCTCGAAAAAGCTCGATTATAGGCGCTTGCGCCGCGGCGTAGTTGAGTCTGCGCTTCTCAATCCGAGGAGTCATTTATTGAAGAACTTTCAATTGAAGATTAAATTATTTTCTCGGAACAATAGAAACGTTTCTAGTATATTAAACAAGGAATTTATATCGCGGAGTTTATCACCCCAATTAAAAAAAAAAAAAAAAAAAAAAAAAAAGCTGATAAGCAGAGAAATTTTCAAAAATTACTTATATAGTATATTGGTATCGTTCAGAATTAATTAGCGAATTACAACTATGCGTATAGAAATTTTTTCAATAACCGCAGACAATAATAATTAACGTTAATGAAAAATTTCACTGAAACTGCGCAGGTAATAAAATTTCAAAGGAAAAAAAAAAAAGAAATTTAAAAGGTTTAATACTGGAATATGAACGTAATATCGAATCGAAATATTTTCGCCGATAAATTATTTATCCTAATATAAATTATCTTTGGTATATATAATAATTATCGGAGAAAACTGTATAGCTTGGTAAGGGTAGATAATATATAGGTATGGGGTGAAATTTTCCGAAGGTCAGACGAAATCGAGTTTGTTCGAGGCTGAGACCCTGGGCGGTGAAAGATATAATATGATCGAGGTAGGAAGGTAGGTATAGTAGGTATACACAGAGGGCAAGGTAAATTCTAGGGGTTCTTGCTGGCTGGATGGCAGGCTGGGGCGTTATTGAATGGGGAGTGAAGGCTGCAGGGATGGTATACATATACATACACATATATATGCATATATATATATATATATATATATATATATATAGTCATATATATAAGTATTGGGTGACCCAGAATCCAGTGACATTGGCTGGCCCTAAACTGGGTCATCCAGGGAAATGGTATGACGTCAGACTTGTAGCTTCAACCTCGTGCCTCCCGATAACGATAATGATAAATTTTCATTTTCCATCAATTTTGGGATCGAAGATTTTCAACTTAATATTAAAAGCGATAAGTTCTCAAATCTCAAATTTCAAATAGATCGATTGGCTCATTTTAATTTTTCATTGAGCTTCAAAGTCACATGCATATAAATCTATGAATATGAATTTCATTTTACTGCATAGTTATATCAATGAGAATGATAAACGAATAAAGATTTGAGCGGGGATGAATCTCTATCTACAGTTTTACCGGAAATTGGTTTTTCTCAAAACTCATTCATATTTTTACGCAAACTTTTACATCGTTTTAAAGCTCGCAGTCTGTAAGTCCGCGACTACATACTCGAAAGATCAATACTCAAAGCCTGCAACAAGTAGCCTTAGATTATATTCGTACACTTGGCTACCCAGACGATGTGAAAAAAAAAAAAAAAAGAAGAAAGAAAGAAAGAAAAAAAGAAAAAAACGATTCAACGAGTTTGTAAAATGATTCAGTGAATTAAAATTGAGAATTAAATCCTAATAATGAAACACGAAAATTGAAATCTATCGAGTGTTTAGAAATTCGTTGAATCATTTAAAGCTTATTGATTAATTATTTAACGTCGAATTTATTTTCCTCTATTAAGTTGGGAAAGAATTTCTTTTCTTTTCTTTTCCTCTTTTTTTTTTTTTTTTCGTGCTTACGCGAAAATCTGAACTGTTCGAAGAGCGCCGGCGTCGAAATAACGAGCGGTGGCTCGCCCGTTTCCGTATAGTATAAAGCTCTGACGAATCGGTGGCTTGTTCAATAGATATAATCTTTGATTAGCCCCTTTTTAAAGCCAGAAAATTTTTACCTCCGCAAATATATATAAAATATCGGTATACTAGATACCGCAAGTGAAAAATTATAATAGAAACCTGCGATCGAGGCAGCAGTTATAGCTCGCCTATGTATATCTACTAGGAGATTATCTAACAGTCTAGATAAGTGTGTGTATATAGTACGTACCCACTTATCGCATCCTCTAATCGATCCAGCGCAGCATGCCACAACATAGATTCCGTTCTCACCGACACCGAGTTACCAGAAAAGATTAAAAAAAAAAAAAAAATGAAAATAAAATGGAAAAAAAAAAAAATAAATAAATAAAATATAACAAAAATAAAAATTATTCAATGTATTGTATAATATCAGGTCAAGAGCCAGAAGGTCGGATTTTGTCAATACAGTACTAAATCCAAAGAAAAACTTGATGCTACGTATAATATTTTTATTGAAATTATAAAAAAAGGGAAAAAATTAAAAAAAAAAAAAACTATTGGGGGTGAATTTGCTGGAATATAATTATAGTCTGCAGTTGAAACGCAATTCTATTCAAATATTCTTGCGATTTTATAATAACTTGAACTTTCGTTATCACAATTTATTTAGAATTAATTATTTGCAGAGTTCTTTTTTGATTTATCGGGAGAGACACGAAGGTATGAATAAAAAAGAAAAAAAAAAAAAAAAAACTACTTGTTTGTTGGGATCACAGCGATTTTTAATAACAAAAACTAAGGGATGTCTACTTTTTTTTCAATTTTTTTCAATTTTAGTATCACAAATTTAGAATTTAATTGCTCAATCGTTTTAATATACCTACTATAGTATTGTGTAGATGAAAGTTTGTTAATTTATAATATGAACATACAATTTATAATAAATATTAACGGGTAATTAATGAAATGAGATATTATATGGGTATTATAGTATATACAATGGTAACATAAAACAACATCGATTTATTTAACACAAATGCTTGCATATTATCATTGAGTTTATAATATTTATAATTTATATACATGAAATAAGGCACAGTTGATATTACATTAATTTGTGCAATCCACTGTACACGCAAGATATTCAGGTTTCGTTAATTATTTCACCCATTACTTTTCCTATATCTTTATATATTCATTTCAATACGTCTCTAGTGGACCGCACCTGACACTTGATATATATTTATATATATATATATATATAGATATATATATTTAATTGCATTGCCACGTGTCAGTGATATAATTATTTTGAGTAATTATTCTTCATTACGATATGTTACATCTTCTTCACTAAAATGTAGAAAATGTTATAATTATATTTATATTATTATATATATATAAATGTCTCCTCATTCGTTTGGCGTATCAATAATAATTATTTAGCGCCTGAGACGTTGAAGATTTACAATTTCCTCTTTCTCTCTCTCTATCTCTCTCTCTCTTTCTCACTCACTCTATAGGTAATTTACTATTATAGGTATAATTCATATTGGTTATTGAATAATTATTTTTCATCTTCTCTTCTTCTTCTTCTTCTTCTTCTTCTTCTTCTTCTTCGTTTTTTTCTTTTCTTTCTTTTTTTTTTTCTTTTAAACCAGATACACATATTTATACACATTTTTTTTTTATCGCGACGAAGCTATAACATAATATTATGTGTTATTATTATTACAATAATTATCATCAAGATTTCCTAGTTATAATTTATTATATAATATTTATTATAGCTAATCATAAGTTATCGCCGCCTCGTTATTTTTACCTATATATATATATATATATATATATTATCTAACAATACTTCCATAAAATTTTTTATGTAATTATTATTATTATTATTATTATACAATATCGCAATAAATTTTTACTTACTCAATTCAAATATATATATATATATATAAATGTTTTTTTTTTTTTTTTTTTTTTTTGTTTTCTTTTTTTAAATTATAATCGCGAGATCAATTACAATACTATGTATATAATTATCTTATGATTCGTACTATAACAACGATATTAAATGAATAATACTAATTACTCATCAATATATGGCGTAAAACGAATCTTAAAACTTCATTTATTTATTTGCTTTTTAATTTTTTGTAGTTAATTTTATTTTCTGTTTTTTTTTCCCCATATATATATTCGATTCGTCGAGTTGAAAAAAAAAAAAAAAAAATTTAGAAATATTTTTTTTTGCTTATTCTATAATAATTATTTTTCGTTAAACGAAAAAGCTATTGCACTGCGCACTGCACTATATCGATTGAGAAAATTGTTTTTTTTTTTTTTTAAATATTTTGTTTTACTTATTTTATAGATTAAGAAAATCTTTTATAATATTAGCAATTTTTTTTTTCTTTTTTTTTCTTCTTCTTCTTTTTTCTCTTTTTTTCTAGAAATATTAAAAATTAATTATACCTATTTAAACATATATTTATATCTTATAATTACAATGTACAAAAACTAACGCTGGAATGTATGTATATGTATGTATGTATTTTAATTTTTAGTTTACACAAGAATATATATTTATATATACCTATATATAATATATATATATATATATATATATATATATATATGTATATATACATACATATATATCCGTAGCTGAAAGTATAAATACATAAGGTATATATTTTATATACTAATTTCTCGATAATAAAGCTCGAAATAAAACATCTATAATAATTATATGGAATTTTCTTTTTTTCTTTTCGTTTTTTTTTTATTTTTTATTTTTTTATTTTTTTCTTTTTCTCTTTTTTTTTTCCACCTAGATAACGTGGGGTATATAATTAGTTGTATTCTAATATTATCAACGTCGTTATATAATATAATATATCTTCGAGATTGATGATCGTATAATTATACATTATGGAATGAAAAATAATAATCATAATCATAATAATAATAATAATAATAATAATAATAATATTAATCTATAAAAATAAGGTAAATTTCTTCTTTTTTTTTTCCATATATAATTAATAAATGAATAGAGCGTATAGGACGTAGTTATTCTATAACTATTATATATATATACGAATACACACATTCTGATATGGTACATTGAATTTCTTAGACAACGACAACGTCGTCGATGCGATTTTAATTAATTATAATTTATATTATTATGATCATCGAAATACTTTTACGTTTATTATTATTTTATATTTATATTTATATTTATATTTATATTTATATATTTTTATTAATTTATATATTTATTATATTTGATAAAAATTTACACGCGATGATAATTATAATATTGATAAGTATCGAAATTTTCACCACATATTATTATGATATGGATTACACCGCATAATGTATGTCAATCGCAAGTAATAGTTTCATACTTTTCGTTTCCGTTCTTTATTTCTTTTTATATAATATTCATTATTTTGTCTCGTTGTATCATATATTCATTATATTTTTAATATTCTCATTGCCAAATAATAATAATAATAAAAAAAAAAAAAAATTAAATAGAAAAAATAGAAAAAAAAAAATCACGATTTCTCTCAGATATGTAGTAATATAAAGCTCAATCTCGTAGAACTTTTTTTTTTTTTTTTTTTCTTTCTTTATTCTCAAATAATTTAAGATTCGATTGAGATTGAAAACGATTTTTAATTTTCATTGTATCGCAACGCGATTCACATAGATTTCTCAGTAAGATTTGGAAGACACAAACAGGCCTTACGATCTCTCGATATATTATATTTTCCAAAATTTAACTCACCCCTTTAATTTTCAAGCATAAAGATTATATTTTTCCTCCTCTCTCTCTCTCTCTCTCTCTCTCTCTCTCTCTCTCTCTTTCTTTCTCTTTCCTTGAGATTCGTCTTACTCTGCTGGCGAAAATAAATCAGTTACCCATGAACGATCTCATTCTAATGTATATTGAACCGTATTTTTTTTTTTTTTTTGGTAGAAATTAGAAGAAATTTTCAAATTTCGTTAATTTTCTATTCTTCTAAATTTTCCTTCTTTCTAATTTTTAGTCGGTGTAATTTTCAAATATAAAATCATCGTTATACGACATGTTCTTAAGAATTTTTTCTTTTTTTTTTTTTTTTCTTTTTCATATTCTTCTATTTTCGTCGACGTATCTTTATTGCTTTGGGGAAAAGGCATTATAATTTCCCCTGAGATTTTTTTGGCTTATATCGTCGAGAAAATATTAAAGTCGAACAACAAAATTTTTTATTTTCATCTCATTTTCTTTACCTAATGTTTTTCTACTTTTTCATTTTGTTCACTTTTTTACTTTTTTTTTTTTTTTTTTTTCTTCCCTCACCTACTTATTTATCCATTCATTTTTTTTTTTTTTTTTTTCTCTCGTTATTTTCATGTTATTTATTAGATCGCATAAAGTTCACTCCGATCGTCGAGGGGATTTGAAAATATAATTTCGCAAAATTTTAATACCCCCGCCGTAAGAACGAAACTGAACTTTGCATTGTTCTCGCGAATCTTCCTCTACCCTCGGGCCTCGGCCTCGGCGGAGAATATTTATTTTTTAGTAAATTTTTTCAGTAAACGTATCTGATTAAACTTTCTCATTGTCATAATAAACGACTTATACCTAATTGTTGAAAATATTACACGGTTAAACAATCGGCAGCTTAAATTCAGAAAACTTTTTCAAGAACTTTACTCTACATAGACTTTTCTTTTCTTTTCTTCTTCTTCTTCTTCTTCTTCTTCTTCTTCTTCTTTTCTCTTTCTCGCTTTTCGTTTTCTTAATCGATATTTACATCGATTTCAAGTTTTTTTCGTATCTAGTCTTCTTGGTCGTCTTTCTTTTTAATTCTTGTTTGTTTTTTTGTTTTCTATATTTTTTAAAGTAGTTAATTCCCCAGTTTGTGTGTTTTTTTTTCGTTTTTCTTTATTAATTTCTTTTTTTTTTTTTTTGTAATTATTATTTAAGAAAATTATTAATCTTTTCACGAATGGCAGTGCGTATATATATTATTTCGGCTGATTTATCATCCGAATCTTGTTCTAGCAACAGAATATCGTTGTCCAGCGACCCAGAAACCCTCTGACCGATGCCGAGGCTGAAGTTCGAGTTCAAATTGTGGTTGAGGTTTCCAGCTAAGCTGATATTCAGATATTGCCCGATATCACAGTTTCGAAGGATCGTAATTTTCGAATGACCATCGCTGACGGGATGCTGTTAGCGAACATTCTTCCATCAGGAGTCGTTGCTTGCTTTCAGTTATCGCAAGACATTTGTCGCTGCTTCCATGTCTGATTTGTTTCGTCTATAAAAAAAAAAAAAAAAAAAAAAAGAAAAAAAAAAAGAATTTAATAAATTTTTCTAAAATATATTATTGCAAAAAATTTAATCATCACATTTTAATTCAAAGGGGATGAAAATACCTGCGGATCGTATATCCATTGCTGGTTACCCTTGCTACCGTGACAGGGGTACAATATAACGTCAGTTCCACTGTAATCAAGGCAGGATTCATCCCTGCGAATTTCTCCAGTCTTACTTAGCATCCAGTACTGTGAAAAATAATTATATTAATTATTACAAGGGCTCGTATGTCATTAGATTTTCGCCTGCAAACGATGGTTCAAAATTTTCTATCGGAGAAATTTTAAGTATTGTGCTTTTTTTTTTTTTGTTTTTTGTTTTTTTTTTTCAAAATCGATACTCCGGTGAAATATTGCACAGAAATAATTAACAAAACTCTTTCTTGCTTTGATTATTTATTTATCTGTATCTATCTCAATGTGTTTGAACGTTTTTCGATAATGACATGGGTTACACGTTTTCGAGGAATCTAGAACCGACTGTTTGTGGCTAATTTGGGAAATGATATAGTACATATATGGTCATTTTCCTGCGGCAACAGTTGCCCGTAAAACCGCAGGCGTCAAAGCCAAATACGTAATGAGCAACGGGCATCAATAATTGAGTGCAGTGGTCCTCGAAATTGCGTTGATCCTGCCAATCGGAAATTATACATATGTACGTATGTAGTGTATATATGTATTTAGGGAGTGTGTATATAGCTATAGCTATTCTAAACTTCAAATGAGTAATTTGAACGCGTTACTCAAATCGTGCGGGATTAATTGAATGTATAGAAAAATAATAACTGATATAATTAAAAGTAGAAAAATTATTCCTCATTTCTTTCCTATATATATATGTAAATTAATCAATAAATATGGGAGATTTTGGAGAGGTAAAAAAAAAAAAAAAAAAAAAAACTGAAAAAATAAAATATCAAAAAAAAAAAAAACACAACAGAACAATTTAACGTTTTTAAAAAACTGAGGGAAAATTCGAACCATTGTTTGCAGGGATGAAAGGTGATCCGATGAAATAACGATGCGATACAGAAAAAGCATAGCATGCATATTCAGCAAAAAGCTACGATTACAGCAGTTAGATATTAAATTAATAATAATAATCAAATATGAGATAAAAGTTGGACGATTTTTATAATCCTTTGAATAAATTGAAAAATAAAAAAATAAAAAGATAGAAAAATAGAAGAAATTATATGAGAATCAAATGATAGCTTATCGATTAGCTATTCCTAGAATCTTATCAACTTATCATAGGCATAGTGATAAAATTTGATCAACGTTTATATGAGTACATATTAGTGATGTTCAATTTGCGTCTGTTATATCTATAATAAGAAAAATGACGAGTGACATATAAACGACAAGGAAAACTATATGCAGTTATAGACACGTCAAATTATTGATTTGAAAAATTAAATTCGTATACTGCAAATACGGTTTTAACGTAATGTTACTGTGTGAAATCAGATGTCAAAAGTATAATTGAGGATTCTTTGAGTGACGTAAAAAGAAAATTAAATTTAGATAATTTAAACGAGTGAAAATTCAGACGCGACGTGTAATGTATATATAGGTATATTTTGTATATAAATAGATATGTGCATTTCGAGCACGTATGAAATCTAGATTAAAAATGTAAATAACGATCTCATAAAGTCGCGGCCGTGGTAACATTATAATATACGAGTATGTATATACGTATATATAACGTATATATATATATGTATATATGTACATTGTACATATATACGAACGTGATTTTACCCGCGATGCAGTAACCCGCGGCGAGTGGAACACCCGTCCAAAACGTAATTAGTAATTAGTAATTACTGTCAACCGCGTCGTAATTACAGACGTGAATATCCTACATTTTCAACGAAATTTTACGAGACGTAGCGAAATAGGGAAACCAAAAAAAAAAAAAAAAGAGACAAAAATAAAAATAAAAAAACCACCACCATCACCGTTACAATGCGCGCTACATAATATATATATATATATGTGTGTGAGTATATGTATACGCGGGATTGTCTTTTTAATTGTCGTATTGTTACGAGAAAGAGAGAGAAAATATGAAAAAATAAAATACAAATTTTAACCAACGTGTGTATGATAACAATTTTTCATATCTTCACTTGAAATTAACGAAAAAAAAAAAAAAAAGAAAAAGACAACCTCACACACACATATATACTATTTATATATATTAGACTGACATGAATGGGTTCCAAATAACTGAAGTAAAAAAAAAAAAAAAAAAAGATTTGCAAAATTTTAGCCCTTAAATTTTAATATCAAAGGTATGCCGAAAACACCTGAGTTTTTTTATTGGCCTTTCGAATATTTTAATAAATATTTTTTCCGAAGGCCCAATTATTTGTCAAGAAATATAAAATTAAGCAAAAATCTCAGTAATGACACGAACTCCTTTTCAGTAAAAAAAAAATTCGGCAACATTCATTAGAAATTTCAAGTTGGTTCTCATCCCTTAGTTGCAAAATCTTTTAGGAAAAGTAAAGGATTGTCGCACGCATGCCTCAATATTGAAATTGAGGGTTAAAATTTTGCAAATTTTGTTCTTTTATTCATTTATTTGAAATCCGATCTCGTATTCGGAGGGAAAAAAATCCTCCAGTGGTAAAAAATAAATTAGCCATATGTATTATTGAATATTCCATTAAACTAAACTAATTTTAAATATTATGATGAAAAAAAAAAAAAAAACCTGCGCCGCTTGTTAGTCGTGAAATAAGAAGAAAAAAAAAAGAATTTTTAAATTTAATTTTTTTTTTTTTTTTTTTTTTCAACAATTTTCAAATCGATACGAGCACCTGCACCAGTAACTTAATATTAGAATAAATGTAATTGTTAAATCCAGGACCGTTGATTAATCATTGTTATACAGTATATAATCCAAATTTTCATGTCTTTTTTTTTCGATTAATTTTTCATTTTTTTTTTTTTTTTTTTTTTTTTTCGAGTTAGTGTCCGAAAGTAGCCCATGTGTCCCCTATTCCGATTAATCGTTATAATTTGAAATATATGTATAGGTAGATATACTATATATTTATATTTGAACAAATTTGGTGGTACCTGGTTCCCACCCTGTCCATGACACGGCCATAGACCAACAGCCTGGTGCAGGTCCTCAGGTTTTCCAGGCGAGTCTATACATACTGCGCTAGAGCGCTGTCTTATCTGTATTCGATAAATAAACAAAATAGAAAAAATTCCAAAAAAATATATATATTTGAATTGAAAAGAATTAAAAAAAAAAAAAAAAAAAAAAAAAAAAAAAAATGTATAAGAAATAAAAAGAAAAGAGGAAATCTTTTCCATATTTCTCGCATCAAAATCTACTATATACAATAAATAGAAATTTTTTCTCCATCTCCTATAGTTTCTCCGTCCAAGGATCGCTGCTTTCCAAAACCTTAATTTCACATTACATTATACATATGTATATGTATAAAAATTATATACAATATTATTATATTCCGATCTAAAGTGTATCATATTTTTAATCGAGAATATATATTAGTAAAATAAAAATCTAAAATCGTCCTTTATCCCTTATTTCTCTCTACTCTTTACCTACTATACAGGGGATAAAAAAAAAAAAAAAAAAAAAAAAAAGAAGAAAAATAAAGAAAAAAACAGAAAAACGGAAAAAGGAAAACGTCGTCTTTGGTGTGTGGCTCAAAGCCTTGTGCGAGAAGTGAAACTAAAGTCGAGTACGTGTTTGGTGTCTGTTATAATTACGTCACCCTTGTGGTTATTCCGCGGGACAACGTCGCTCCTCGGCACGTCTTTCCCTTACCCTCTTTGTTTCACGAGACAAGGGAGATAAGGTTTATTATCATTATTATTATTATTATTATTATCATCATCATTTTTATTATTATTATTATTATTGTTATTATTATTCTCTTAATTTCCCTTGACTTTTGATCACGTATTCAGGGTGTAGAATACAGTTAATTGTATATCTGTGATATTATACTGTAAATTTGAAAATATCACAGATATACACCTACTTATGGCGAAAATGAAACTGATATATCTGTATATCGAATTCTATACGATAATATGAAATAATATATAGATTCGTATTTCTTAAATATGTTAAATAATATTATAGCATATATAATACTAATCGATATGCATATAAATATAAGCGCGAAAAGCTTGAAACAATCACACATATATACACACCCTATGTAAGCTTATGACTGACTAGACGAAAAACGCAACGATTGGAGCAAAAAAAAAAAAAAAAATTAAAAAAATTAAATTAAAAATTCCAGAGCTTACGAATTTGGTTATTAATTATTATTTCGTCGGTTATAGATATTTGTTATTGATAATATAATATTATAACATATAATATAATATAATATAATATAATATAATATAATATAATATAATATAATATATGGATATAATTTACACGAGATGAAAGCGAGTTTTGAATTTCTGCGGGGTTTGATTTTCCGTATAGGTATATATAGGTATTGCATGTATATATATAGGTGGGTGAAAAAATTGGAGAATTGGAATTTTATCGAAATCTACACTCGCAACGAGCGAAATTAAACTCCATATATCGCGTATATCCACGCGGGATTCATGTAGGTATACATATATATATATATATATATATAGTGATAGTATACTTTATTTTGTTAAATGAAAGAAAACGAAGAAAAAAAAAAAAAAAAAAATATATGAACACAAAAGAAAAGAAGAAAAAAAAAAAAAAAAGAACAAATTGGCGCAGGAGGAACAATGCCCGTTTTGTTATCTTCGGTATAATAAACCAGTAACGAGTTTTACCCCGAGAAATCAATAGGATTTGTTACCTTTAACCACTAGGGTATAGGAGAAACGCGTGCATCCAATTACATTAACTGCGCGACGATAAATCTCTGCAGCTTCTGTTCGAAAGCTAAGTTTATATTAGGAATATCGTTTTTTTTTTTTTTTTGTTAACATAATCTAATTTACCTAAGGTAAATCCGATTCGAGTATTGTGGAATAAGAAATTTGACATTAAAAAAGGAAATTGGAAAGGATAAATGAAACTATAAATAGGGATAGCTATGGAAAAGAAAAAACCACTAGCAAATTCAGAAAATCTTTCTTCCTTCAATATTTTCAATAATAAGTATAGATATGTATACAATATATATAGCAAGGTTGATTCTGGCCCGGAAGTGCTTGTTGGACAAATAACTTCCGGGCTAGAATCAACCGCGCTTTAAGTTTATGTATATACGAGAATTTAGTAAAAGCTCTGAAATTTTTTCTCCAATTGAATGTGAAGAGAAAAAACGAAAAAAATGAACACAAGAAAACAGAAATAAAAAAACCAAAAACAAAACGAACAAGACGAAAAAAAAAAAAAAATAAAAAATAAAAAACAACAAGATTGCATGCTTTGTGCCTGGTGAATTGTGTTGTACCTGGTTTCCGCCCTGCCGATGACAAGGGTAGAGACCAGCGGGTTTGTGCAAATCTGCTTTTCGAGCAGGAGAATCGAGGCATGTGGCACCGTTCTCTCCAAGATTGCGTACCTAAATTGTTAGTTCAGATTTATACAGATTGTTAGTACCGTTTCCTTTCTTTTTTTTCTCTCTTTCTTTTAAGTAAAAAGTCACTTAAAAAGAAAAGAAAAATAAGAATCCTATTAATTTATTTATTCATATTTCAACGTCGCGTCGCTGATTCGCCCCTGACTCCAAATAGCTGCAATGGAGTTTCTGCAGCGATTGCTATATTACGAAAAAAAAGAAACGTCGAGGATCGAAGAATATTGAGAAAGTATAATAAAACTAAATTGTAGAATTTGTTCTAGCGAATGTTTTTTAATGACCAAAGTTTAGTAGTTTGTGTATAAATAAATGAATAAACAAATAAATAAATTAATGAATAAATGAATAAAATAAAAGAAAAGAAACGTAGAGGAACTATGAGACGAAAAGTTCCAATTTTTTTTATTTATTTTTTTTTCATTTCGTTTTTCTATTTCCCCATAGAAGTTTATCGAACTTTTTACTCTTTTTTTTTTTTCTTTTTTTTTTTTGTTTATGTATATCAGAAACTAGGTATAAACAGTTTGAAATGTAATGTGAAAAAAGTTCGCGAAGGTACCTATAGTTGGAAATTAATTATAAATAAATAAAGGATGTGAAAGTTTTTCTTTTCTTTTTTTTTTTTTTTTCTTTTTTCTCTCTTTTCTTTTACCTCTGGTTGTATAGAGACAGAAATTACTTCCGGTGCAATTCGCTATAGGAATTATTCACGGCACTCCGCGCATCTGGCTATCGTTCTGTAGCTGCATGCTGGTAGATGTACATACGTGATATATATATGGGGAAATCCACGGAACCTTTGATTTTTTTAAAAAGTGTAACTTCATTTTTTATTTTGAAGCACACTTCTCAAACCTTTTTTGGCATGTCTCTTGTAGACTATAAGTGAAGAATATACTCGCGTTACTCATTTTTATCGATCCCTCAAGAAGTTACGGTGAAAAAATCGAAAAATCGTTTTTTTTTTTTACGAAAAAGATTCATTTATCTTAATTTCATCGTTATAACATGGTTTTTCATTCATCTCAATTTCATCGTTATAACTTATAACATTGTTTTTCGATTATTTATTGATTTTTTGATTGAAAAAAAAAAATTTGAATTTGAAAAAAAAAAAAAAATTTGATTTGTTTTTAATTTTTTTTTTTTTTTTTTTTTTCACTTACTTATGATACGAATACGCATTTGTATTGATGAAATCCGAAAAACTACACATGTCAACGCTATTTTTAACATTTCACACGAATATTCGAATATTTATTGATCAAATAAAACTTCATAATATTAGAAGTACCGAAAGTTCAGTGTGAGGATTTTCGTAGTAGATTCCTACAATAAAGGTTTACGAATTACAGGACGTTTGAACCAGTAAGAAATAAAATTAGAGCTGTGCCAACGAAAAAACATGATTTTAAAAAATAGTTACGCGGGTACACGTTCAGATACTTCGACCTCTAGCTTCATCAGTTTTGATGGCACATTAATTTTGGAACCACACTTTTTTTTGTTTCTTGTGAAGCTATCTGGACGTGAAATAAAAATTTCAACTTTCAGATTCCTCAAAAAGTTATAAACGAAAAGGTAAAAAAAATGTCGACGACCAAAAATGGAGTATCGCTACTTTGAGTGCGAATCATGGGGAATGGTCAAATGGCACACCCATATGACATCAATAACTTCAAAAGTCATAGATAGACGAAGATTTCCCCAAATTTTCAAATCGATTCATAAACCCCTCATAAAGTTAGAGGCAAAAAATGAAAAAAAGAATTCAGAGTGTCGCTTGAAAATGTGCAATTTTTCAGCATTTTTATTTTTCAAAGTCTCCCAGAAATATGTGGATCATTTTTCAACCGTTGAATATCATTGCGTTGGCTAGTAATATAACTGAAATGAAGGCCCACGTACTTGATACCCACTTTAAATTCTCTTTTCATAGGTAGACAATCGAGTATCAACAAATTTAAAGGTTCCGTGGATTTCCCCATATATATATATATGTATATACATTTATATGTGTGTGCACACCTACGATTTTTCGCAATAGGTATGGGGGTACGGGATAACTGCACACTTCCCTAGACTAGCCTTTACCCACTAGCTATAAATTCCCCCGAGAATTTCGCCCTGATATATGTATATTTTACGCCCTGGTATACCTGAGTCCGCGCGCCGTCTTTTCGCGTTGTGAAAATATAAATAAAAACCGGAGAAAAATACTTTCAAAACAATAGAAGAAAAAAATAAATAAAATAAATAAAAATAAGGCGAGGAGTGAAAGCCGGGGATAAAAACTATGGGTCCAAAAAAAGGAGCAACGGCAACAAAAAGGGAATGGATTGAAAAAAAAAAAAAAAAAAAAAAATGTTCAAAGTAGAAAATATAAAAAAAAATTTCAAAGTACTACTAGGAAATAGAATGTAAAGGAATACATCTCTTTACCCTCAGGCTACGCGCATGTAGTATGCGAAAATAATGAAATTATTATTCCACGGACCATAAGCGCAGCTTGCAATCTTCATATATAAATATAGCAGAAAGTTTGAACCTGCACTGAATTTACCGCGTAGAATAATATATCGTTAACGTTGTTATAATATGGGAGTTGAAGCTCAAACACTATCACTATCATAAATTGGTATAATATAATTGCAGCTGAAATAATTGACGAAAAATAAAAATGAATTTACCTAGTCGAAAACTTTGATAAAATATTTGAATCGCGATCAGTGAAAATAATATATTATAGTATATATCTGCGATATTTATTGAATCACGATTTTAAACTTGTATTGTATTAATAATTGACGTGGTGATTTGGGTAGAAATCGTGTATCTGCATGGTGATCACTTGCGTTTTGGTGTAATATAAATGCATTTATATATATACAATATAGATTATTCGGCAATTAGAAATCCGAGGCAAAATTCAGCTCTGCGATGAATAAATCAAATCCTATACCTATATATGTATATAGGTATAATTAAACAAAACTGTCGAATGCTATTTGTTCGTATACTACAGCGGTTTGTATGTAAAACGCACGTCAGAATATTTCGAGGTATGAATCTGATTAATTTTTAGCAATGGATGAAATGTGACGCGGTATAATTCGAATACAGATAAATTTGAATTGAAAACAAGAAAAAAAAAAAAAAATACAATAATAATAATTAAAGAGACAGATTTCTTTTGGAGATAAACTCGAAAATGTATAAAAACGATGAACGGGGGAGGGATCGTTCGATCCGGAAATCGGAACCGCGAGAGACCAGAAACGTTAAGCTTTGTCAATGGATCCGGAAGTTATGCAGTAGATACGTAGTACTCATAGTGGTTAGCCTCTACCCTCCCTTCGCCCTGGTCTGGTTCCACCCTGTCGACGATCCAGGCATTGTGATGCAATTGGGGGCATTGTTTCAATCTGCAGATAGAACGCTTTGCTCTTAATGGGCTGTGATCCGTTTCTACCAGTCCCTGAAAAGGACCTAACCGAATAATGACTACGAATTCCCAATCTACGGGAACCACGACGATGAACCAGGGCGTCTTTGAACCCCTTATATCTCTCGGATCGAAACCAAATTCGATTCAATATTTTCAAACAGTTTATATGAAACCATTTTTTTTTTTTTTTTTTTTAATTTCTCCCCTAAACTCGATCCTCGACGTTTGAAAACAAACAAACAAAATTTATCATGGTAAACGATGGACTGAAAAATGTTTCAAATAATTATATAAATCGATGGTAATTTTTTGGCGAAGACTTCTCTGCTCAAAATACTTTTGTCGTAGATCTGAAACAGAATATGAATATATCTGATAATTTGTGGAGAGAGACTTACCTCGCCAGAGGCAACAGCTTCTCCAGGAATGAAAAGTTCCGGATATATATTGTCCAGGTACCATTTAAAGGACTTGCAGTTAAGCTTCTTCCTCAATGTTTTGCGATCAGAAACGTCGCCGTAATTTCCCTGCGAATTATTTTTTTTTAATCATTATGAAAAATAAAGAAGGGTGTAGAAATTTTTGCTATAATTTTTAGCCAGCGAGATGTACCGCGGCAAAATAGTATAGTAGCAAGATGAAAAAGGTCGGGTGCATGATATATTCAAGGTAATCTTCACGATTTCTTAAACCGGTACGCGGGTTTGTTATCAATACTTGATAAGGGAGGAGAAAATTTACTGCCTCTTTTTTTTTATTTCTTTAACGTGTCTAAGGGTACCCCCGAGGTCCCAGGACCCTAACTGAATCCTGTTCCGTTCTTAGCCGACAGTTTCACTCAGGTTTTCCATTAATCACTTTGATCAACTTTTTCCATACAATTTCTTTTTTTTTTACAGATCTTTGTTAAACGGTAACGCGACGTTGGGTTACAGTCGATAAAAGGATTAAAAATGTCTGCACCAAACTCTTGGAAATAATAATAGAAAAACAAGAGAAACATCTTACCTTGTCGTGTCCTATTCGCTGGTAATAGTATTTCGCGTATTCATCAAGCCATACTTCGCTGAGACGAATGCTGTTCCTTTTTAGGACGTTCACTCCGCTTCTCCATTTGTAAGGGGATCGTTTTCTGAATATGTGTCCGACGTGGGAGCACGGCACAATCTCTAAGGTACCTAAACCGTATATGTTACTTAGTGATTGTGGGAGTCTGCAGCTTGAGAATTTGGGTGCAGAATGCAGGGTGGAAGGGCTTAGAGGACTTTCCTAAAGTGAAATAAATCACGACCCCTTTATCAAGAAGGCTAGGGAGCCAATGACGGCATTTAATTTCCACCAACGATATCTTCAGCAGTGCAGGGTTCCCGAAAATTTTCAGGATTTTCAGGATTTTCAGGACATAGCTAATGTATTCGAAGACGTAGCGATCAACACGGTTTCAAAGAGAAGAATAATGTTGAAAAAAAAAAAAAAAAAAGAGGAGAAATTCAAATGATTTGACTTACCTCCGCACATCCAGGTCTTGAATGAAAGTTCCAAATTCTCACCACCCCATATATCGAACCCGCTATCATAGGTGCCTAATTTTTCAAAGAAAGCACGATCGATGGAAAACAGGCCTCCAGCCATGGTGGGCGACCAGACTGGTTCAGCCGAATTTTTGTGTTTCTTTTTTTCTCGTTCCGGTACGGCGTGCCAATTGAACTGAAAATTGTTGAGTTTGGTTTAACGATTTTATTTTTTATTTATTTTTATTTTTTTCCCAGTAATTAAAACTGCGGTTTCCGGACTTCCTCACCTGAAGATTCCAGTCAAATCCACCGACGTTAACACCCCCGGAATCTCGCCAGTGATACTCTAGCGTCGAGTCGTCTATGACGTCGATAACCGGGCAAACTACCGTCGTTGAATCACGGGCTATGCGATCTAGCAGGGGCTCAAGCCAACCCTCTGTACATTCGCAGTGGCTGTCCAGGTAAGTGAGTACCGGTGCTTTCGCTGCCGCAGCTCCTAACAGCCGAGCTCTGATCAAACCCTCTCTCTTCGGTGCTCGGATGATCCTTACCTTAGGGTAGTTCATCATGTAGTCCTCTAGCTGACGTTTCAAGTGTGCTGAAATATCAGGATATACCTATCATCGTTATTCACATAGAAATTGAGTATAACTATCAACGATATCATACCAACTACGTCGACGTCCTTATAGGATCATTATTATTATTATTATTATCATTATTACCATCATCATTATTGAATAGGATTAAACGTAGTTTTGAAATCCGTACAAATCCTCTCCGTGAATTTCTAAGTATCTACTCCCAGAGCGAGGAGAATTCCCTGATAGAATAATTCAACCATGTGAGTTTCTGTTTTTATAAATAAAATAGTATTTGTTTGCTATTTCACTGGTGGACGACATTATTTATCATTGAATTTAATGGGGTAATGTATCAATGTACTATGTATTTAGGTATTTAGTCTCTTATCATTGGCTAGTAATCATTTTTTATTTTTCTCTCTTTCTTTCTTTTCTCGACTATTTTCAAAAATTTTATTCGTAACTTTAATAAAAAATTTGTTGTTATTACGTATATTTAGGCCGGTTTTCGGCTAACCCCAACCTTATATTATCGATCTTATATATACTATATACGTATTAAAATTGAATAAATTATGGGAACGAAGCTCTCGTAGCTGATAATATATTCCAGTTTCTCTTTGTGTCAGACTGTTTTCATAAAGGATGAGAGTAAATCCGCCTATACCTATTCCACCTTATATTCAGGGCACGTATATATATACGTATACCTTACATATACATATGTGTAGAGGTACACAGTCTAACTTATGTAGACATGAAAATTGACTGCTATATTAATAACGCGAGACACAAGTAGGGGACTAAACTCAAGGCTTTTGGATAAGCCAGATTCACGAATCTAGTTGACGGAAATATACCATAATATATTATAGAGAATGATGAAAATATTTGTATAATTCAAATTCGGAGGTGGAAATAAAAGTGAGAGAGAGAGAGAGAGAGAGAGAAGAAAAAAAAAATTCGTTTCTATATTTTTTTTGATGGTCTGAAAACGACCCTTTCCCTGTCCTTTTCCCGTTCCCATTCCCATGGATTGATCATACGTATGAATAATTTTGAATAGCGTACACAAAAAAACAGCGAAATATATATATTGAGCTTAAAAATGGATAAAAAGCTTCGTAAAAGGTGAATGAAAATATTGAAAAATTGTAAAGCATCTAGGCGTATACGTAAAATACGAATTTGTTCGATATGGCTCATTTAAAGCACACTGAATTAGAGTCCCTTTCAACTGGCCACAGTCAGTTAAGCCCAGCTCTGAGCTTCGGGGCTTAGCGAGCAGTGACGATTGTACCCCCAGAAAATTTTCCTTTGCGAATGGGGAACGGATCGGTAGCTGACTCACTGCTAATTGCCAGGTGGTAACCCCATGGCATTTGGTACGATTATTACACCAGAGTGTCGTAAATTTAAATAACGTTAACGGTAAAGCAGGATTACTTCTTCGTTACGGATTTACCTCGCTGTCTCTGTGTAACCAAACGCCGTGTACACGTAACTAGTTTTAAAGTGAAATACCGATGGGTATTACCGATCGGCTATTATATGGATCGAAGATCCGTGGCGAGGGAGAAGAAGAAAACAGGAATCGTATTTGTCGTGGGAAAAAAAAAAGGAGAAGAAGAGAAAAAGAAGAAAAATGAAGATAAAAGTACCAGGGGGATGAAATGCAACTTCTCGATTGATTTTTGACGTATGCATGTCTTATATTGCGAATGATATAACAGAGATTAGAAATAATTTAATTGCTATATAGTTCCCTAGATCCGTTAAATCTTCTTACACCACGGGTCATTCCGACCGAAACCCATAATAAATAGTCCTTAAGCCAAAGATAAGGCGAGAGGTCCGAAGAGCAGAGAAATTGCGCGGTTGCTGGGGGGAGAGGGATTAACCGTTTGCATGTTTATTACAGTTAATTTCCTTCCTTCGCCTAGAGAGAAGGATGAAGAGTAAAAATAAGAATAAGAATAAGAAAAAGAAGAAGAAGAATAAGATTAAGAATAAGAATAAGATTGACTTAGTTCCTACCCCCTGGGTCTTGCATCTTGCATCTTTTTTTTATTTTCACAACTAGGGGTATGATCTGATTACCGGATATAAGAAATAGCAATAAAATAATGAACTCTGACATGGAGTGCAGTGTTTGTTATACAGCACGCTAACGTTATCCGGTATAGTAGGTATATACCATGTATACATCTAGCCAGTAAGGGTTCTCGAGTATGTTTATGGGGTTCACTTCCGCCAAGTCCGTTGGCTTATCTCAAGCTTTTAAGGGAATATACCTTCTCTTATACGCCCTAGTTTTATCCCCGTCTAGGCCACCCTTGGAGCTTCTAATCTATACGATTTCTACGAGTTTCTTTTTTTTTTTTTTTTTTACTCGAATCATTCAAAGATTTAGAATTATAAATAATATGATGTGTAGATCATTTAATTAGACTATGATTTCTGGAATGGAAAATTGAAAATTGTAAAATTTTTCATTTTCTTTTTTCCTTTTTTTACGTTATGAAATATCACAAGTTTAGTAAGTCAATTATACAAGGTAGGGAACCGGGTGTCACAAATTTTTCGTTTTATTCGTTGGGGTCGTCGCGACCGGTCTCGTCGTCTGCTATGTATGGTAATTTAAACGAGGGAAAACTCGTCGTTTTTCATTTCTCGATGTAGGAAACGGTTCATCTTCTCACAGAACAGAACTTACGTAGTAGGTAACGCGTCGAGGCGATAGTAACATACCTACTACACGATAGATCCTGAGTATTATCTCATCCTGTTGAATAGAAAACGACAAATTCCCATTCCCATTCCCGTTCCCATTCCTGTTCCCGGATGTAGGTATATATCTACGTGGAAACGGAAGTTAAGGTTCCGTTCTACGCGAAGGTAATTCAAGCTTTGACTCATCCTCGGATGTGGAATAAGAGAGAAATAAAGGAGGTGTATAGCTGCTAGAGAGGGAGCTAGAAGTTTAGCGAAATATATATATAAATCGTAGTAAATCCGGATTTCGGTCGTTTTATCTTTTCCCCTTTCGAAAATCTTGTCGCCCTCCGGCCCTCTTTCTACCGTTTAAATTTAAATTGAAAGGGTTCCGTGGAAGAGCCGTGGTATAAGATGGTGAGGTGGTGAGGGTAGACGGAAGTTTGTAAATATTTAGTGAACGTGACGCAGTTGCCTCAGAGGTCACCACCCGGAAGTTTAAAGAATTGAAAAACTCCAGCGGTCTTTGAAAATGTGAAAAAAAAACAAAAAAACAAAAAAAAAAACACAAAGAATGATAAAGAAAAAGCAAAGGACCAAATATATTTTTCCCAATTTTTTCCCCTCCTTCTTCACGCCTATATATTCCTGTAACGATATAAACTAACACCATCGATCACTCTCAACTTGATCGATACCCTGCCCTCACAATCTGTGACCACGACAGGGGCAGCAAATCACCGCAGCACCAGGTGATACACACCGGGTTTGAAATAAGTGCGTGGGCCACCTAGGGTCGGGCTTTTGGTATTGAAATTAATATGATTTACGTGGGAAGACTGTATAAAGATATTTAAAACAGGGGGGAAAGAGAAAGAAAAAAAAAAAAAAAAAAAAAAAAAAAAAAAAAAATATTGTTTGTCTTACGCATGTCAGAGTAGTCATCGACGAGGATAATCTCTTGCAGTAATGGAGACGGTGAACGATCCAGAACCGAATGTACTGTCCTTAAAAGTACAGACCAGGCCTCATTGTGGAAACAAATAATTACCGCCGTTGGAGGAAGATCGGTCATGTATCTTCCGGGCTCTTTACACCTGAAACGACAGAAAAATTACAATTAAATTATAAGTTAGAAAAATGTAATTTAGAATAACAACAAAAATAAAGTGATGAAAATTCATGAGTTAAATAATTGTTGCATATAAAACGCTACAGAATATTGTATAAGGTGCATCTTAATCATTCTTCTAAGTGCAGCGTAGCAGCAGCAGATCGTATCGCAAATTTTATCGCTTTATTATAATTATACGAATAGTTCCGAGACAATAAAGTTTAATCTTATGGTACAGGTATTATTAGCTGTGTGTTAATAAACTTCTTAGATGCAAGGATTATGAAAATCGTCATATTTGTTAAGAATTTCTTGATGAACGACTTTGTCGGAGTTAATATTCGAAATTTGTCATTTTCTCTTATAATATGTAGGTATATATAATAACTATTACGTGGTTCTTAATTCGGTCATATTTAAATTTCAATGCCCCCCATGAGCCAGAATGTCTCCAAATATATACAAAAAAAAAAAAAAAAATGTAGCGAAAACTCCAGTTTCCCATCTCAATTCTAAGTACTACCCCAAAGCTTTCGAACTCTCTCATTTGAATAACACACGATTTTCAGTACTCCAGGGTTATTTTTTTACTTCCTATCGCATTATCGCTTCGAATAATCTGAAACTCTGCACACTTTTTAACCTATAGTATTAGGTATCCGTGAAAAATGTACAGATTTTTAATGACAAAATTTTTTTTTCCTCTTAATATTTGGAGATCAGACATTTTTTTGGTGCGCTGTACGTAGTTTCGAAATTTATATCGTTGAAAATCTGTCGAATTATTATGAAATATCTGTACAATTATACAAAGTAAGGAGGTGTATACCGAGTTTGAAATTTTTCGGAGCTTATACTGCAATATAAGAAGAAGAAAAAAAAAAAAAAATTACCCGCGAAATGTCACAAGTCATGTTTTATTCAAATGGGAAAATTCGGAAGACTTTTGGGCGGTACTTAGAATTGATATAGGAGCCTGGAGAGTTTTGGCTACATTTTTTTTTTTTTTTTAATGTATTTCGAGACGTCCTCCTGGCCCATGGGGACATTGAAATTCAAAAATGATAAAATTAAGCACCACCCTGATACATGTATATGTATACCTATGTATATATATAGTATCAGGTTCGAAACTTGAGAAGACAGCCAGAGTTCATCCGTCAAATAAGAAACCGTTATCGGTCGAATAATGGCTGCGCGACTTCACCCCCTGGTTAACAAGGGTCGAGGCATCTGCCAACCCCCGTTATACGTATAGGTAAAGAAAGCAGTGTAGTATAGCCTTGCGGAGTAGTGGGTAAAGAATCGAAAAGGTAAAAGCGAAAAGCCATGTATTCAGAAGAATCGGACATGTATCCGATTGCCGAAAGCAAAATAGAGTGAGTGAAAATTGTTCCAATTTGAATTTGACACCGTGCGCTGAAACTTTCGCCCATTCGCACATCGATAGAAAACCAGGTCCTTGATCTATTCTAGCGGAAAGTATGGACTGGAAAAAAAAAAAAAAAAAATAAAAAATAAGTCCAGCGTCAATCGACTAGAAGTTATTAAACCGTCTTTTCCGGCTAAAGTGGCTTTACACCGTCTTATATATTTAATACCATTTCATTCAGGGGGTGAAAGAGAGCAATAAAGGCGACAGAAGACACCGAAAGACAATTCTGAGAGATCAGAAGCGTGAATTAAACTTTTTTTTTTCAAAGAATCTAAAAAAATTCTTTCTCTGCAGGTCCTTTTTTTTTTTCCTCCTCTTTTTCTCTTCTTTTCTTCTGTTTTCCTCGTGATTATAATTATTAGGGAAAAAAAAGAAGCTCGCGCAATAATCCGACTGAATCTTTTCGCGAATTCATTTTCAGAATCTGTAAAAGGTACGTGGTGAAATTTTTCGTTTTCACTAACGAAACCGCGAGTTTGGGGTAAAGCCTAGTGTTTCAGGGTCCGTATATAGCTGTCTGTTCAAAAATAATCCCATAAATTCAATTAACTAGTGATATATATCGCTCGCTTCTCCTCAGGGGCTCATAAAGGATTGAGATAGTGGACGGTGGACCTGCAAGCTTATAGCTGGGGGTCTGGCATAGGTATATGTAATGTGTATATATATATATGTAGGTACGTAGGTGTGCGTATATATACACTGCAGAGAACAGGGATAACACAAACACCCACACAACTATATCCATCCTGTAACACGTCATGACGAAGTGGTTCTCACCTTGCGTTACCGCTCCCTCGCGATCCCCGGTTTCCGTAAAAAAAAAAAAAAAAAAAAAAAAAAAAAAAGAGGAAAAAAGGAAAAAGGAAATAAAGGAATAAAGTAAAAAGGGAGAAAAAAAAAAGAAGGAAATTCCGAATGTTTCCATCGAACGAACATCCACCGCACTACCACCTCCGAGGACGAGAGTTATGCGAGTTTTTATGTCCGTGCGTGCCGCGATAACTGAGCTGGGTAACATAGAACGAGGAAAACGCACCTTGCGCTGCGGAAGACGTTTCACCTACTTCCGGAAAACTTTAGCACCCCCGTCTCGTCGTACGCATTGTAATAAGAAATAGCGGTGGTAGGTACCTACTACTTGGTTAAATACGATATCGATTTTGAATCTTATAGTTTTCTGTGTGGGTCGGAATTATTCGATGAAAAAAATAACGCCGACTCAAGAAATCCCAGTCTCTTCGTTCGTTTTCTTTTCCTTTTTCTTGACAAGGAAGAATGCCTGTTTTCCATCTCCTCCTTATTTCGTGCCACCCACTCTCTACTCTCTACACAAGCTCCGCAGAATAATTCTAATTCTCGAAAACTCCTCGGGCGTGACAAATTCCGCGAAAAACATTCCTATCCGACGAGTAAAGAGAGGAAAATGAAAGGAGAGGAGAGGAGAGAAGACGAGACGAGGAGAGAAAATGGGAGTGAGCAATCTCTCGCTGAGGGATTAGCTTGCCCTTGTGGCTGATGTTATAGTCGGGGACGTTTCGCTTCATCCCTGCAAAACTGAGGCAAAGGTATGATAAAGAGATAGAAAGAGAGAGAGAGAGAGAGAAAGTGCGCTTGTTAGAGGCCGAAAGGTTGAGCCGTTGCCATAACCCGAGGTGTTTCGCTCTTTGGCTGTTTGGCTGTTTGGCTCTTTGCCTGTTTACTCGTAACAGACTAAACACGATCCATCATCCACGTTACCACTTTAGTTCGTGCGAAACTGCCCACCACCCACACCTGGGTTAAAACGGCCTTAATACCATTTGCCTAATCATCCTTCTTCCAGACTAGCTATAATAGCCGGCTATATACTATTACTGCGAAAGATCCACGCGTTGATAAAAATTTTATACGACACTCCGGTTAGGAGGACTGATGCGAGTTACAAAATCGAGTGCAAAAATAGGAAACGAGTAAACTAACAATGAGAAATAACGTGATTATCAACAAAGTGGAGAAAATCGAAACGCATTAATTGTACAAGACCTATGTAGGTAGGTACGTGACCCAGGCACCCTATGCTCTATACTAGACGGAGAAGAGATTCGGAGTCAGTATTACTTCCTGTTTGGACAGTGGCCAAGTTTCCGGTCGGCTGTTCGAGGATTACTTCGATCGAATGGTCGAGGAACGAGAGTTTCTTAAATTCACATCTCGTTCGCCCGTCAGTTCCTTCTACTTACAGTCTAGACTCTAGCTTGCACAAGGAGCTTTTAAAATTGTCCAAGACTGGTGCAGAAGTATAAGGTAATAGGAGTAACTGAAATCGGGGGTAAGGATGTATACCTACCTACTACGTTCGACGAGGAATTTATTCATTTGAGAATACCGATTATAAAAAAGTTAGCTAATAAAATGAATAAAGCGAGAGAAAGAAAGAAAGAAAGAAAGAAAAAAAAAAAAAAAGAATTTTCATGGAAAAGGGCAGCTGCTCTCCGAGGTGGAAACAATAATTACCGATTCGTTAATTTAATTCCTAATTGTAGCAATCATCATCGTATTTATTAAAGGACCCACCCCGTTTTATTTCGTAGACTGGAGGGACTTAATAATCGACGTCTTACAATTAGTGAAGAGAATATTCAGTCCTCGGGAGAGACTGCGGTGTTTCCTCAATTCTTGAATTAAATACCGTTCTTCATAATTACGTGGCTTTCTGTAACGCCGCAAGCTGTTTATTCGAGTAGGTAGGTAGGTACTTCTCATGCTTTTTTTTTTTCAGGTACTGGTCACACCGTATTTGGCCATAATTTTGTCCTTTGCCTTTTTAAGCCTTCTTTAACAGAGGAGGTCCTTATAATCTTCAACGTACTCGTTGTTTCAAGAGCGACTCTCAAGGTACCCGCAACAACTCCAAAACCACAAAGGAAATTTCCATTTTTTTTTTTTATTTTTTATTTTTTCTCTTATACTTTCTTTCATCGTTACCAATCTTTTATTCCCAAGTCTATAAAAGTGCTTTTGAAGCCCTAAAGAAAATGTGACCGTCTAGAGTATAATATACCGCCGAAATTGTCGTTTTTATTTTCGTTTAAAACGATACTGCAGCTTGAAAGCGCAAGTGCAGGCGAAATAAGTCAACACTTCGCAACGTAGCTTTAGCTCGCAAAGCTCGGGAAAACTTTTTCTTTTCTTTTTTTTTTTTTTAATTTTTTTTTCGTTCTTTTCTTCCCCTTCACTTTATGATACTAGTTGTCGTAATTATTCACGCTTCGTGTATTCCGCTGGCTCGGGCAATATTCGTACCTCAAAAAAAAAAAAAAAAAAAAGGAAAAAAATGAAAAAAGGAAAAAAAAAAGAAAAAGTTTCGTTTATGATTCTTTTTCACCAATTCTTACGGGCCAAGAGGATTAAATTTAGCCCTCTAAAGTCTAAACTATAAAGTTTATGTTGATATTATTCCGCGCCAAGGTAAACAAAATTCTCATCTTGTTTTTTTTTTTTTTTTTAACATACATCTGAATCTAATACATCTTTCGAAATTATTCTTACTAATTATTTCAGGTTTAAGAAATTTTCGTACAAAGCCATTAATCTACTCAGATACCTGTACTATGACTGCATCATGGAAAAAATTCTCTATAATTCTCTGATCAAGGTATAGAAAGATACCTAATATGAAAAAAATTAAATTCAAAAAAAAAAAAAAAAAAAAAAGAAAGAAGAAAGAAAATGGAACAAACAAGAAATTCATTTGTAAAGAAAAGTTTTAATAAGCGTTCATTACCTGCCCAAGAAGTGGAATAATAATCACTCTAGCTAATAATTAGTAGCTTGGTTAATAAATTGCTGCAATATTTTTGCTGCTACTATAACTGCCTCGACGTTGTCATCTACATGCTTTTCCCTCGGGAAATTTATCCCGAGGGATACGGGGACTCTGAAAGTTTTAATACAGCAACGCCGCTTTGTCACCTTGCACTGCTGCGGAGAGTTCTCAGCTTGAAATCCTACCAAAGCTTTCTATGGCTGTCGTCAACCCTCGTTACTAACGATTACAGTACCAACTTCCATTACCTTCGCATATATAGATGTATATTGATAAATTCGTATACGGAATTATCAGAGACTTTTAATTTTTCTCACCTAATCCGTGCAGATGAATTCTAAAAAAAAAGAAAAAAAAAAAAAAAAAAATTTTTTTTTTTTTTTTTTTTCTGTATTATAATAATTTTTTGATTGAACATACGATACGAATGTAAATCTCTTTCAGCTTATATCTATTTTTGAAAATCTATTTTACGTTATGCTATATGTATATATATTAGGGTGGTCCAAAAAAAAAAAGTTTTTTCCTTATCATCTCAAAAGTTTCGTTTAGGTATAAAACAAATTCTCCTAAAAGGGCAGCTCGATATCTCAACTCTACGAGGAGCTCAACGATTTTTCGTTTTCCCATCTAAATAACACATGAAAAATTTATTTTTTCGTTTTTTCTGCATAAAACTCCGAAAAAAAATGTTATTCCAATTTTGATGCACATATTCTTGTAGAGAATTCAATTCTCTACAAAAAAGGTCTGATAAGGTTTTCTTGTAATCTCAACAGGTTACAAGTTATCAGGCTTTAAACCCCTGCAACTCAATTAAATTTAACCAGATATAATTTCAGAGCGATTTTCAAATTTCTTCAAATGTGGAATGATTTCTAACTGTCTAAAAATAATCTCCAACTGTCGCAAATATTTATTCATACAATCACAAATTCACAGTCTACTTATGGATTAGTAATTACAATATTTTTAAAATAATATTACGCTTTTAATTATAAATAATTATTTTTGTTACAATTAGGATATTTTTTTCTATGATCAGCAACTACTTGTAACAGATATTGTTTTTGCTCTTCATTTTTTGGGCCAAATTTATTAGTCCTGTTACAAGTAGTTGCTAATCGTAGAAAAAAATATCCTATAATTGTAACAAAAATAATTATTTATAATTAAAAGCGTAATATTATTTTAAAAATATTGTAATTACTAATCTATAAGTAGACTGTGAATTTGTGATTGTATGAATAAATATTTGCGACAGTTCAAGATTATTTTTAGACAGAAATCATTCCACATTTGAAGAAATTTGAAAATCGTTCTGAAATTATATCTGGTTAAATTTAATTGAGTTGCAGGGGTTTAAAGCCTGATAACTTTTAACCTGTTGAGATTACAAGAAAACCTTATCAAACCTTTTTTGTAGAGAATTGAATTCCCTACAAGAATATGTGCATCAAAATTAGAATAACATTTTTTTTCGGAGTTTTATGCAGAAAAAACGAAAAAATAAATTTTTCATGTGTTATTTAGATGGGAAAACGGAAAATCGTTGAGCTCCTCGTAGAGTTGAGATATCGAGCTGCCCTTTTAGGAGAATTTGTTTTATACCCAAACGAAACTTTTGAGATGATAAGACTTTAAAAAAAACAAAAAAATGTTTTTTTTGACCACCCTAATATATATACGTACAGCGTAAATTTTATTCCGTACTTTCAGATTTATTTCAAACAATTTCCCAAGAGGAATCAACTTTTTTTTTCTCTTTTTTTTTTTATTTTTTCATTTTTTTATTTTTTTTTTTTTTTACGGTAGTATTTTACGACTCCGAAATCACCGCTGCCAAAAATTGAGAGGGGAAAAAAAAAAAAAAAAAAAAGAAAAATGCACCCCATTTCTATTCGATCGAGTTTTGATGGTAACAGCTTCCCGATTCGCTCGACATCAATCAGAGTTAATATAGGAACGACCAAGATTCTTTTTTCCCCGGTGTAGAAAAATGAATTGAAAATTAATAGCAATTAACGGCCGCCTCAGACTAATGAAGAATAAGTAGAGGGGAATGAAAAAAAAATTCTCTCTCACCCAGCCCGAAGTTATTAAGTTCCAGGAGATAAATAAACGGTAACAAAAAAAAAAAAAAGAAAAAAAAAGAAAAACAATTTCGCGTGAGGTAAAGTTTTTTCCTATTTCTTTTTCTCTCTCTCTCTCTCTCTTTCTTTCTTTTTAATTTGAAATTTATTTGCAGAAAATATCTTTGCGTTTGGCGATAATTAATCAAGTTTATATTAAATCGATCGTACGATAACGCTGCAGCTGGCCATATAGTTCATAGCTTCTATTCCATACTTTTGAAAGTGTCGTAACAGGATGGTGCCAAACAACTGTCACCTACAGGAGGTTCTACCCCGATCAACAAGACCGCGAAATCGAGAATGTCAACGCACACGTGGTGCCGGTAAACCCGGTGAACCACCCTCGTCTAACAGTCTGCATTCACCCCCTGAGGGACGAGTTGCGGTCAGATTCTAGATAGCCACTTGTCACGGACGATACCTCGTTAATAACACGTCAGAGATCACATACACACGTGGACTGAAATGGTAGAGAAATAGAAATGGGGGAAAAAAAATAAAAAAAAAGAAATAAAAGAAATCAGGAATCGTATCGATCCTCAACGATGAAAAAACAGAATCGAAATATTCTGGCTGAAATTTGAACGAGTAATTAAATGTCTAAAAAGGTACATGAGTATATAGATGCTCAAGTAGTTGATTCATCAATTAATCCTATGCTGTAAAAGTCATTGAATGAAATGAAAGTGTCATTTTGAACGGCTGAAAATAATTTTTTTCTTTTCCTTTTTATTTAAATTACAATTCCAATTCCTCCTCATATCAAGTAACGAACTATAACCACCGGTTATGAAAGAATTTTTTTATCTCCACTCCTCCCCATCTTATATTCCCTTCGGCAAGGTGGAATACGTGTGGAAAGGCTATATGAGCCAAAAAATATGTTCAATTTCGGAATATTTCATAGCTTTCTGATCATAAATTCATAGGGTTTAAGAGGTAAGCTATTTAAGGTTTCTCGAAGGCAAAAGCTCGGGTAGGTAGGTAGGTAGGTAGGTATATCGTCCGTTAAGATCAGAGGATCGATTTGCACAAGCTAGCAGTATCCACGAAGCTCGAACAACCCTCGTATATCACCTGTCCGAATCGACCTTGTATCCTCTACCTATAGTTATCATTCAAACTATATATACCTTTTCCACAATTCTTACCTCCCATTATCTTATCTCTCTCATCATCTATATACCAAAAGGGTCAAAAATGAAGAAAAAAAAAACAAAAAACAACATAAATCCGGATTAATGATTCAACAGGCCATAATGATGTCAAAGTCACCGATAACTCACACACCTCGTTTTATATATATGGTAAATTTTTCATGCTTGCTTGGTTCTTTGCCGCACCGTAAGCATATTATACATCCGAGAGCCGAGTCAGCTAGTAAAACATTCTAGTGGTAGGAATTTTTCTTGAATAACTAACCCAAAGTGGAATGGAACCATGGTATGAGTGGTGCAGAGTTTAAGGTCGGTGGTCACTTTGCTAACGTCCGGGTAGGTAGGTAGGTGGGTAGCTAGGTAGGTAGCAAAGTAGTTGGTTGGGTATACGGGGGTAGGAAAAGCCACTTCCGGTACACCGTTTGTATAATTTCCGGAGACAAACTGGTTTTTGCATAGCGTGGTCAACCCCGGACATCCCCAGGTCGCTCGACTGACGTGGGTCTAGACTCAGAGGTCGCTTGGTGTAATCCGGCATGGTAGCTGAGCTAGCGGACCTCGACGATGACCTGAGATATACGTTCATACCTATATACGTATTATATAGCTAGCCAGGCATGTATTACATATATTTCATGTATATAGAAAGCTTTATCGTCGGTCTAAGGAGAACTTTGACTAAAACTATAATCTGCAGTTTTGGGGGTAGGTAGCTAGGTAGGTACGCCGCACCACCGCGCCCCGTTGGGGTAGTAGATAGCTGGATGGCTGTCTGATCTTTGCAGCAGCTCTTCGCTCTTTGCCGTTCTTCACAAGATCGGAGAGAGATTTCTATCTAGTAGGTAGGTAGGTAGGTATATAGCTGTAGTAAGTAGAGAGATGAAGGTTGAGGTTCTCTAGATTGCACGGTTTTAGAGATGGGCAAAATTCTGTCTCGTTTACCACAGGAAATATCAGATGATGTTTTGTACAGCGGGAGAAAAAGAGAGAGCGAAAGAGAGAGAGAGAGAGAGTAAAAGAGAGAGATGATATAGAAGGCTGGATAAGATAAGAATCTTGCTTACGAGAGGTAAAGTTTTACGCCGTAATCAAGAGACTCCTATATACCAGCTAGCCGGGATATTTCAAAAGCTGTATAAACTTAGGCGTGAAAATAATAAAAACTGTATAGAGAATTAACGAGTTTCAGTTTATTTTTCTTTAATTTAACGTCTGCTTTTTTTGAGTATCGTACATGTCGAAGCCCGATACGAATAGCAGCACATTTCAGATTCCGGGTGAAAAAGAGCACGTCTCAAATTCCGGGTGGAAAAGAGCACATTTCAGATTGAGAATGAAAAATAGCACGTTTCAGATTCACTCGAAAACTAGCACAATTCAGGTTGAACCGAATATTACTTATTAGCAAGTGTCAGGTAGGTTTATTATAAGATTGAATTAATCATTCAATGATAAAATTGAATCGAGTTTTTGTGCATAATTGTGCATTTCCAATTTCATAATAAACCTACCTGACACTTACTAATGAGTAATATTCGCTTCGCCTGAATTGTGCTAGTTTTCAAGTGAATCTGAAACGTGCTATTTTTCATTCTCAATCTGAAACGTGTTCTTTTCCATCCGGAATCTGAAACATGCTCTTTTTCACTCGGAATCTGAAACGTGCTCCTTTCCACCCGGAATCTGAAATGTGCTCTTTTCCACCCGGAATTTGAAACGTGCTCTTTTTCACCCGGAATCTGCAATGTGCTGTTATTCGTATCGGGCGTCGATATATCGAGGGGTTGTTCAATCGTGAAATGAATTAGAGAACTGATGAACGAGGGTTTGGTAAAATCTCTAAATAGATACGACAACAAGCTTTGAGTTAGTTTGACGCCGTTGAAATTGTTAAACTTTCAACTTTGATACCTACCACCTACTTGTATACAAAAAGTTTTTGTTACTAAGGGTTTGAGAATCGTTGCGAGGGTGTTTGCCGAAGAAAACTGTCACTCCAAGCATTATTTCGACTAGGGTATACCTGGGCTTGCAGAAATGATCTTTATTCCAACGAATGGTAAGCTGCGGTTTGTTGCTCTGAATTTCTCTACCCCCCGTTTCAGCGTGTTTCATATTCCATATTACACGTTTCACCTTTCATGTTTCAAGCTCAGTATTTTCACCCCTGGAAGGTTAGATCTCGTGATTTATTACCCTTTGGTATGAAAATTCGCAAGGTTTTCGGTACCTAGCTCATGAGAGTACATATACTATATATCATAGCGAGGTACCGCAACATACGTCAGATTCTGTGAGGGTGTTTCAACCTTTTTTTATTTCCCTTCTACAAGTTCAACGAGACACTAATTGCTTGATAAGAATTAACGAGTTCATTTTTTTACTCATTTTTATTTTATTTTGTTTTATTTTATATTATATATTATTTTATGTTATTTTACAAGGACGATTTGCAATCAGAGAAACAGCCCCTTATAAATCGGGAACGAAATTTTTAAACTCTTCAGGGTGCCTAGCCTCTGCTCTGCAACTCGAGGGCTCTTTTCTCGAACGAAAGCAGAGCTGTGGAAAGGGAGTGAAGAATAAAAAAGATAAAAAGAAGTAAAAAAAAAATTATTTTTTTTCTTTTTTTGAGTGGTTCGTTACGGGGGTTCAATTGTGAACGTGCAGAGTCCGCGAAAGTCGAGGTGTCAGAGTGTCGCAGGATCTAAGGTAGGAGGACAGAGTAAATCTCGGTAATGAGCAGCCGTAAAGAAAAGAATTGACGCGAAATTGAATTTCTGATAAAAAAAAAAAAATGTAAAAAAATTAAAAAAATAAAAATAAAAAAAATGACAGAAAGGAGATTTTTTTATTATATAAAGACTCGATTTAACCCCGTGGCCTAGACTCTTCGGGGGAAAAGCGATATATCAGTTTGACTCGAGGTATATACTCCAATTCTTGTGAAATTTTCTCCTCTTAAATTCGCGCTCCTCCTCTTCATAATAAAGATGATATTGATATCGTAATCTTTTGATCTTCTAAACCGCGCGAAGTCTAGGCTGCAGCACGATATCTACGGTTTATACGGAAGAAATTGCGACGCGTTTAAAAGTTGAAATAAATTTTAATAACTTTGGGGAAAATTCTTTCCCCCTCCCCCCCTGTATACTCCTCCACCTTTATCCTGGGGCTGACGTATCAAATTAAACTTTCCGGTTCCCGGTTACCGGGGACAGGTTTATTATTCGGATGGATAGCGGAAATTGTTCGATTTGCTCAACGAGGGATCGGACTATAGGTATATATACCATACCCTAGCAGAAATCCTTACGAGCGGGACGTAGGTAGTACCTATAACACCTACGCGGTGAAATCATTCGAAGGGTTTCCTCCGGTCTCTGCCTCTGCCGCACTACCTTGATGGTAGACCCGTGTAATTAAATTAGTCCAGAGAAAACGGGACAGCGGTTCTTGGGTGTAGGTGCAAATAAAAATTATACCCAAAACCCTGGTTGATCAGGGGATCGCATCGCATCGGTCCGTTAGCTAACGAAGCCGAAGGAGATATTCGACGGCGAAATTTGTCGATCCAGCATCAAGTATAATAGAAGGGATCACTAAACCCGATTGGACAAACTGACCGGGTTGTAATTAGGCCGTGGATTTATTTTCTAATAAATTTACAATAAACGCGTTGTACCAGTTTTTTTTTTTTTTATTATCACATACGAACAAGAGATCACAGCGGGTAGTTCATTTCCGGTTTTCGAGTCGCATTTAAACCAGTCCGGAAGTCAGAAAAGCTTGTGGGGACGCGAGTTTTCAGTTCAACCGTAGAATATGCTGAGACCGGAAAGTATATTCGTATTAATTTTTATAAACCGTTTTTTATCCTCTTTGGAAAGAAATTAAATCACGCTAACAGCGAAGCTGTACCATACGGCATACCATAATATACTGGACTAAAAGAGAGAAAAATAAAAAATTAAAAAAATTTCCTTTCTTTATGAAACGCTCTTTAACGCGATTCATCATTTTATAGATAGTTTACCTACTATCCAGTGCCGCGCGCGATGCTGCTGCAGGCATGTATGTAGTACAAACTTCTATAAACTCATGGAAGATCGTTTTTCACTGTTTCAGAAAAGAAAACTAATAACAGGAAAAGCACCGGCTCTTTCCCTATCTCAAGCACCCACGCGAGAAAAATAAGCATCGAGGTTTTTGCTATTCCGTTTCATTTTTTCCTTTTCCTTTTTTTTTTTTTTTTTTTTATATTTCTTTTCTTTTCTTTTTTCTATTTTTTCCCCCTGTTTCTCTGCATCTCCGTCGTTCTCTGATATAAGTTTCGATCGTGGTCTGTGCAGAATTTTTCGCTATCATGAAAGGTCCTGCCGCTTACGTTACGTAACGGTTACGTTCTTTTTTAGAGCTTATCGTAAACCGGAAATTGGATCTAATTTCGAGACTGTATACGTAAACAAGCGTCGTCTAATTTCCATCTAGGGATCGTCAAGCCGACCCTCTCGAGGCTGCTACAAGCTGGTCAAAGGTATAAAAAGAAAAAGGTAAAAAAAGAAGAAAAAAGAAAAAAAAAAAAAAAAAAAAATTAAAGGAGAGAAAGAGGGATAAAAAGAACCACTCGATTTTGTGGACTACACTGTTTCCATATATATATGCGAGGGTCGTTTTACTGCTTTTCAAATAATTTAAGCGAATTAAATCGGGCGTAGATATTATATACCTACTCGAGGAACTGATTAATTGACAAGGCTATTATTTAGTATGCACGAAGCGCTGTGAGAAGAAATTTTTTAATTTTGTGTTTTCTTTTTTTTTTTTTCTTTTTTTTTTTTTATTCCCAATTTCATAGCAACGAGTGAAGAAAATTCATTTCGGTCGAATTTCATATTGGGTTATAATACGCGAACGTATAGTTAAGGTGTCTCTAATTTCTTCTAAAATTGACTTTTCTCTCCCCTATATTCTCTCTTCGCGACTCTATACACCAAGTCACTTCGGAAAATGGTATATATACATACCCAAAGTGTACTTGGATCCTTGGCAAGACTCGTGAGGATGGGCTGCTGCGATGCCTCATTGACCCGGTGTCTAATGAGCGCGCACACCTGAGTGCCTCCAGACAAGTGGATCTTCACTTACATCCGCACCCTGGAGGTCTTACAACGAGAATTGAGACAGGTACAATCACCGGCAAAAATTGTCACGTAGTAATATAAGTAAGTAGAATTATTAATACATTATTGCATATATTTTTCGATCTTAAAATAATTTTATCATAAATTAAGTAGTAGGTAATAAATTTTTCCTTCACGTTCCTTTTTCTTTTCTTTTTTTCCTTCTTCTTTCTCTTAACCATGATTTATCCAAAGTTTAAGAAAATTATTTTCTCCTAAATTTTCTGCTTCTCGTTCGAATCTTTAATCCATGTTGTAAATATTTGAAACAAGAATAAAATAGTAATAGACAAAAAAAAAAAAAAAACAGGGAGTTAACTTATTTGACGATTTTTTCAAACCATGCAGTCCGGACCGTAAAATGTATTAAAATTATGGCTTTAGCTGTACCCACTTCATTCCTCTGTACGTTGCACCGTCAAGTAAGGTGCAGCGCTGCATAAGGTAAAGTACTTTGACACCCGAAGAGGTTGAAGCCTACTGTTCGTTGAAACTATGCGCAAGATCGTGAACACCCTTTTGACTTTATAGCAGCAGCAGCAGCTCAGTCTAGCAACTCTCTCAGTTTCTTGTTACCATCAAGTGCAACAAGATAGAAAGAGAGAGAGAGAGAGAGAGAGAGAGGAAAAAATGTCGTCCTTTTTTTAAGTGTGACTATATCAGTAGCATCTAGTACACAGTACATACACCACCTAATTAGAGGCTCTAGCACGTGCTCAAAGATGCGCCTGTCTCAGCAAGGATAGCGGAAGTGTACACTGCAGTACTCCACCCCTCATATACATACATAGATATATATGTATACATACATACTATACGCATATATTATATATCGAATCGGTCGATTTTGCAAGTCAGGTTATCTCTATGTGTACGAAAAATTTGAATTTATAAAACATTTTACAGATGTGCCGATAACCCTTTTTTTTTTCCTCTTTTTTTTTAATTTTTTTCATTTTTCATTATCTAAGCTACGACGCGACGTGTGGATATAATTGTAATTAATTGCCTCGTAGGTATATATATATATGAAATTTCTTCATTAATTATATTTAAATACTGTCTTTTTTTCTTTATTTTTCTTTCCTTCTTCTACATAGATTAATTACCCTTCCCTCATCCGTATTTTTTTTTTTTTGTTTCTCTTTTCTTTTAATTCCGTCTTCTTTTTTTTTTTTGTTTTTTTTGTTTTTTTTTTTGTCATTTTACACCTTTAACTGTTGAAACGTGTTGTATAGGTAGTCGTTGGGGCGTAAAAATAGCAATAAATTATCGTGGTGGCAAACAGTCTGTGACAAGTGGCTATGTCGGAAACAAAATTGCACAGGTTCTCGCGTTAGTCGCGATGTAAAGATAATCGGTATGTGTATATATATATATATATATATATATATATATATATATATATATATATATATATATATATATATATATATATATATAGGTATAATATAATATATGTCTAACGATTTGTCGTTTCTATATTGCGTATATTAGCCAGATATATATGTACCTATATATGTATATTGTATATATATATATATATATATATATATACACGCATGAAATGAGAACGATAACGAAAAATTTGGGGAATCTCCCTTGTAAAATTAATCACTGTCACTCGCAGGCAGTTTAGCAAGCAGAGAAACACGTGACGAATGACGTTTGACGCTCCTGTACTGTATATATATATATATACATATATATATATATGATATACCTACGTATATATATTTTGGGGTGGAAAACGCGTCACAGAACCAGTCAAAAGCGGGACTAGAAGGATTTAGTTGACACATATATACATATACTATACATGTATATGAATACCACTTGATGGCAGTCAACAGATTGTTTCCCTACTCAACCAGCGTCCCTTATACTTGTGAATACCAACTCTATCCCTTACAGACGTGTAAATAGCGCAAAGCCAACTGTCAACGATGAAGATTAGCACAATTTTGGGCTGTTTAGTAGATGAAATTAGAATTTACTTTATCATAAGTATAGAACTCATGCCATATATATATACCTACGCTCGGACTATATAATTATATGTGAATCGTCAAATATTATATATAAAAAATTTTAATCTAATTTTCGTTGATAAATTCGAGAGAGAATTCTTTCATTTTTAATTTTTTTTTTTTTTTTTTTGTGTAATAGCGAGAGGAGCACAATGGACCATATTTCGACAATTTAATAAATGTATTACTTATACTCTACCTACTGATGTAAAATTCGAGAATCAAGTATTACAGTTTAAAGCTTGCAGCCGGCGCGGCGACGCGATGTTATAAATTTATACAGCCTAAGCACAGGGCTAAACGAGACGCCACCGCAGGTTTACGAATGTTTAATAACTTTCTGGTAAACCCTGTGCACCAGGTAAAAGACTGTGAGCCAAAAGTCTCTACTTCCTTCCTCTCTTCCTTCCTTGATTTTTTTTTTTTTTTTTTTTTTGTTTTTTCAAACAAGAACAAAAAATTTGGCAGCAAGCAAAACGCGGGGAATAAAATTATAATGAAAATTATGCGGATTACATACCGCGAGGCGAAAGACATTCTTATATCATACGACCGAGTTTCAAAGCATAAAAAATAGATAAGTTTTTCAAATCTCCTCTTGAACAAACAAAAAAATTACATTTTTTTTTTTTACTGATTTCACTGACTGTATTGCAACGAAATTTAATTAGCCAAACTCCGTTCACTTCCTTGTGAAAAAAAAAAAAAATCATACTGGTGTTCCAGGGTTGAGGCCCATCCCTAGTCGCCCACCTCCTTTTGGTCGAAATGTGTCACATTTCGATTATTATCCGAGCCCAAGCGTAAAAAACGCAAAAAGGCCAACTTAGCGCAAATTCTATTTCAATTCCGAACACATACGTGCAAAAAAATGTTCGTTTCGTGCGAAAATAGAGTCTACAGATGGTTTTTACATTGTTAAAAAATTATTCGAATTCGATTTCCTCGGCGAACAATGTAAAAACCATCTGTAGACTCTATTTTCGCACGAAACGAACATTTTTTTTTTGACTTATGTGTTCGGAATTGAAATAGAATTTGCGCTAAGTTGGCCTTTTTTGCGTTTTTTACGCCTGGGCTCGGATAATAATCGAAATGTGACACATTTCGACCAAAAGGAGGTGAACGACTAGGGATGGGCTTTAAATGGAAACTAGAAATTTAGAACATAGTAAGAAATTATAATCGCGTTTCAAGGTATTACAAAGTACCTATACCTATTATAGACTGTGCATATATGTAGATCAGCCTAGATTACCGTGCACTATGCGCTGGTAAATTACTCTCTGAATAATGGTAATGGCACATCAACGTCCTAGAGAGCTTAGCAATAATCTGACTAAAGGAACAATCGATGATTGATATTCGAGCAATGGTTCTGTACCTATATACCTATATATGAACGAGCACTAGATATGTGATAATCCATTACCCTCATTATAAATACGTTGTGATACTATAGTCCTGTGAAGATTATAAAGTGAAATTTCACATTTCATTTCATATATAATGGAATGTTTAATTCAGTTTTTGGAACGTAAATTATATGCTGAAATTGAAATAGAAGATGGCTTGAAATTCTGGGATATTTTGCTTTGAAATTTGAAAGAAGTAAAGAATGACGTAGTAGTACGACGAGACGTCAAAAATAACGACCAGCAGGTTTAGTAAGACAGTTGTTTGTCAGAGAAATAAGAAAAAAAATAAGAAAAAATAGAAATAAGGAGAAAAAGAAGAAAGTGGGGTAGTTCAGATCTAGAGAGCACCTCGGTAGCGTCGTTGCCTTTTCTCGTATCTCTTCGGACTCCTGAGTGCCTGACAATTTGTTACCAGCAGTAGCATAACAATAATTCTTAGCCTTACGCGTAGAGGTATAAGGTATAAGGTGGAAGGTGGAAGGTAGAAGGTAGAAGGTAGACGTTAGAAGGTAGGAAGTATATAGCTATGGAGCTCTGCTGTTGCGAGAAGAGGAAAAATATTCTTCGGCGTAAAACTTGGCCCGTTATAAATTAAAGTAGTCCAGAGTGAAAATAAAGACGTTACTCTGAGAAGATGGGGGGATAGAAAGAAAATAGAAGAAAAAAAAAAAAAAAAAAAAAAAGGAAGAAAGAAAGAAAGAGAATGAAAAAGGAAAAGGGCGCAGACAAAGGAAAAAGGAATCGTCGCCTAATAGAGCAGCCATGGGTATATAAAGTGTTATTTCCCACTTTCACCCTATACTACACGAGAATTCACACCGCATAGATCCCTATAACGGATACGTAATTCACCAGTGGTACGCGATCAGAAAACGATAAATTAGAAACGGGGAGGAAAAACAGTTTCTTATTCCTAATCCACTCCGGGCCATTAGCGGTCTGGTATTTTCTGAAAATCGATTGATTATTATCTGATAAAATGGTAAGAAACACCTATAAAACTCTTCCGACATCAAAATGAGATAGGAATACGAAATTAATGCGAGTAGAATGTTTTTTTTTTCTATTTTTGATCAAAAACAAAAAAAAATAAAAAATGTGTTTGAAAAATGATCGAATTATGTCAATATAGTATAGACGGGGTAAAACACCCACACATCGCCAATTCAGTTCTCTATATCTTTCCTGGCCCTTTGATTCTTTACTTGTGTATATTATATGTATGTGTGTGTGTGTGTGTGTGTGAAAATTCGAACGCGTGTAGCGTCGCGACGCTTCGAAGCATCTCAAATACATCAGCAGGGAATCCCGTGTAATTGGATAGGGTACGATCTGCTGGCCGCGTCCCGTGGGACGTGAGGGATATCCGGGATTCGAAAACACTTCGACTGACGGATCCGGCTATCCGCAGATTTCCGGAAAAGAAAAAGATTTACACGTAGGAATACAAGAAAGGGGATAAAGATGGGGAAAACTATAAAAAGAAAAAAAGGAATAAAAGAAGGAAAGAAAAAAAAAAAAAAAACAAAACAAAAAAAAAAACGGGACAAAAATTTTCTACAAGAAATTCATCTCGACGATTTAACTTCCGACTATAATTTCGAAGGAAAAAGAAAACTGTTTGGAGAGAGAAGAAAAAAAAAAAAAAAAAAAGAAAAAAATGTGAAAATTGAATTAGGATCGTATCGTTGAATCGGGTAAAAATTCAATTTATCGAGGATAAACTAGTTCGGAAAGACCGGGGCGAAAATTTCAATCGAAAGTGTAAAGCCAAGGGTTGTCGACACCGCCATATATATATATATAGAGACCGATGTCACGATTTAGAAATTCCTTAAATAATAAAATAAGAGAAATTTATACAGTCTGACGAAATTGTACAATCGGGACTCTCGCAAGCTCGCATCTGTGATTAGTATTACTGTCTCGTTGATATTTAGTCGTACATCTCTGGTATTAATTACGTTAAAAATTCAACCTGGTGTATATCTCGTCGAAGAATACGAGATTCGGACGAACGTGTCCTAATTCTAGCTCCTGCTACCAGAATTTTCAGTAACCATTAGACAGTTGTGAACTTTCTTCCACTTAGAGCTTTATCCTATTTATGGAAATTTTCTATTTGTGGAGAATAAAATTCACGATTTATCTACTCGAATTAAAATGATTTTGTGGAATATGAGGAAAAATGATAGAGATTAATGGAAATTGCTATATATATGTACCTATACCTACTCCGAAATGAGAAATATATGTATTATTTTTAGGGTAAAAGTTTATACGAAATTCTATACGTCGCACGTTTGGGGGTGAGATAAATATTCGATAACGAGGTTTAACCCATCATAAGAACTAATGAGAATATAATAGGTCGTTATCTCGATTTACCCCCTTCCTTACACCAGCTCCTCTCGCTAAAGCTTCGTGTAATTTAGCGGCGGTATAACTTCTTGCGAACTTTCATACCAGGAGACATAAATATGTCTTTAATGTAGGCGAAACTTTTTCAACCTAAATACTTTGGCGGTTTGTTAATTTTATTATTATTATATAAGTCAAACTTTATATATCATATAGCCGATTAATTCGTTCCGAGTAATAACTTCGATTATTTTTTGTGGTAACGAAATTTTTCTTTTATGTAGGTATTTCATTTCTTTTTTCTGCAATTTTAAAATACACGAATATATAATTTCGCGAAAGATCGGCGGATAAAATTTGCGAGAAAATAGACACCACATAAAATAAATCGCGAAAATGTAGGTTTTTCCAAATTTAGAAATTCAATGGTTAAACTTAAACGGATATGTTGGATTAGCATAATTTTGTCTGTTTACTATCGAACTTAGCGAAGAACAGAGCCAACAATTTGTGCGGGTGCTGCCTTTCTCGCCTAGATATACATATATATGAATATAGGAGTATGGGAAAACTTGTGGTAAGCCAAACTGCACTAGCGAGACTAATAGTTGTAGGTACTAACCTACAGCTAAAGCAGCGCGCCTGCAAGGTGTCGTCTGCACATTGAACCCAAAATTTTGCTAATAGTTTGCGAAAGTTGTAATCGATGGTGAATCGCAGTTATTTCAAACTTGTACATATATACGGTGCTTTCCAAACTTTACTCACTTTTTTAAATATCGTATAAAATACGCTGAACAAATACAGGCATAGATACATTAATTATCGATGATATCTACTCTGCCAAAAAAATTTCATTAATTGATTAATTAATTAATTAATACACCTGAAAAGCGTACAATCAATTATTGTATAATTCAATTTATTGCATGGTTTCTCTCGCGACCCTTCCTGTCAATTTAAATAATACCCCATTGTTCAATTATTCTTTGATTGTTATTTTTCTTCTTTATTAGAGAATATTTTTGATCAAAAAATCTGCTTAGAAATAGAATGACATATCCGATTGAATCAATACCGTAAGATTTACTTACTCAGTACTTATAGACTATGCATGGATACCTATATGTGGCATATATTTACTATCAACAAATAAACGCACATATATAGTATATGTCCGTTTTACTCTGGATTCGAATTACTTGTCAACTTAGCACTTTATTGGCAGAGGCCAGCGGTAAAAGCTTTGCAAATACTATAGAGGGAATAGACTGAGAGATGAACAAAGAAAGAATGAAGAATAAGAGCTGAGGATATATATAGTCGTCGGAAAGAATTTTGAAAGTATATATATATATATATATATAATATACTGTGTAGAATTTTTGGGTAAATATAAAATGATTTTTTTTTTTTTTTTTTTCTTATTCTTTTGTGAATAATGAAAATCCTAGGATCGATTCTTTCAGGGAAAAAAGCCGAGCGTTTATACCCAGCTTGCGGAAATAGAGTAGAATGAGAAATAAGGGAGGTCTGACAGTAACGGGTTGAACAACGATCCGTGTGGAATTGTAGATTCGTAAAGTAAAGTACCTAGCAGCTAAAGAATTCTAGTCGTAGATGGTAGGTACTGCCAGTGGCTGGGTAACCTTTTCTGACTTTACCTGACCTAGAACTAAAGATAACTCAATTTGACCGCAAGAAGTAGAATAAATTCAGAAGCTCTGGCTGCTGGTGCTGGTGCTGCTGCTGCTGCTGCTGCTGCAGCAGATAATTGGAAAAAATCCAACGACCCCCTACATCATGCTTTAAAAATGATGAAATATTTCTTCAATATCCCCAGCGTTATAAATTACGATTTTCATCCACCCTTGATGGGGTTGTTGTTTCTTTTTTTATTTTTTTATTTTTTTTCGCCTTTTTTTCTTCTTATCGTTAAACGAATGAAAACAGATGAGAAGATCGAGAAGAGTTTTTTTTTTTTCTTCTTCGTGAAATTATACTCTAGCAGATAATCACTGAGAGAAGAGATAAGATATAAGACTTTTAAGGGTGCAGGAAAAAGCCACAGGTTTGATTTTTAATAATCAGAAATTAAATGATATCGATTTAATTTTTTCTTGAAAATGTAAAGAGAATAGCTAAAATTATCATCCCCGCTGTTGAATGTAATGTATACGTAAATTGATTGATTGATTGATTGATTGATTGGCAAATCTTTTATCTCTTCTTCCTCGTTTTTTTTTTTTTTTTTTTTTTTTTTATTCTTCGCAATTTATAGAACGTGGGAAGGGTTAATTATTTACACGAGGCGAGTATAAATATTTACGTAATTAATGACCTCGTAAATTTATATATATCGAGTAAACTGGCTAACGTATAAACATCAATTGTTATTCATGTACAATGTTCACTTACACATATATATATGTATGTGTCGAGAGTTTTGTTTGTTAATTTGTTAACCCTATTAGTATATATATATAAGAGTTATTTAATTTATCAAAGATGTGAAAAAAATCTGAATAAAATCGATATTTTGTATTGAGTTTTGTGTATAATTATTGAAAAGCAGAAAAAGCAATTAGGTATACGATTTCCCTGAATTAATGTTATACGAGGTCTAATTACCAAATGAATATCGGAAACGAAGTGGTTAATTAACGCAGGCACCAACCCCTTGTGCGTTAAAGTCAGCGATATTTATAGCGTGTTTAAGACATGTACGCGTAAGTTGAGTAGTATAATAATTAAGTGAGTAAAGTGAGTAAAGTGAGTAAAGTGAGTAAAGTAAGTAAAAAAGATAAATGAAATAAGAAACGAAAATGTTGTGAGATGGAATTGCGCGGTTCGAAAAGAGAGAGAGAAAAAAAAAATGATCGTGTGAGAGAGAGAGAGAGAGAGAGAGACAAGTATAGGAAAGGATCTCGCGTGACTTTGCCCACTTTTACAACTAGGTTATTACCCGAAGTGTAGAGAAGACTTGTGTGCAACGCTGGGGGTTTACGACACTTCGTTCGATCGTTGGTCACGATTAGGAATTACATTCAATTCCAGGTACCTTACCGACTACCTATACTATACCTATCGCACCGAGTATAAGTATCGTAAGTAGGTATATATATCGATGGACTGATTCCATACGGGCGTAAGGGCCGAAAAAAAATTATTTTTGCGGATATGCCCAGAAGATTTTTCATTGGATGAAAAAGATTTTGCCACTAAAAAAAAAAAACGAATTTTTTTTTTTTTTTTTTTTTTGCGCTTACGCCCGTTTGGCATTAGTCCATCGATATATAGAAAATGATCGAATTCGGTGTTAAAATAAAAAATGAAAAGTGAAAGAAAATCATATCGAAGAAATTTGGTCCAATTTGAAAAAAAAACAGGAAAAAAAAAAAAAAAATTATAAGTCAGTAGATTAGAAATAACTTAGAATAAATATCGGTACAAAACATCCCGCGAAAGTTAGTTGGCCAGACTCTGATACCTCCCCCTCGTCTAACGCGCTGGTTAATATCATGTAAATTGTAATTAATATTCATGGGGTTAATTTTGATGTGCAAGTAAGAGAGAAAGAGAGAGAGAGGGAGGGTGGGGGGGGGGGGGGGGGGGGGAGAGAGAGAAAATGAGGCTTTGGCTTTCGCTGTGGGGAGGAGGGTGGTTTGTGTGCCGAAAGTTGTGTGAATTTATTGCGCGTTGGAAAGCATATTTCGGAGTAAACGACCCTCCTTCTTCTACTTTTACTACTGCTTCTCCTTCTTCTTATTTTCATCCCTCTTCTCCGTGGTTGGTTTAGCGTGAGACCCGCTGCGTAAGAAGAAAAAAAAAAAAAAAAAAAAAAACGTATCCACGTAGTACATATATATACGTACGTATATAATTTTGTTAAAAAATATACCTTTCCAACCCTCTACCCCTCCCCCCCCCCCCCCCCCCCCCCCCCCGCCCCGCCGCGCCGACAGTCTAGAGCAGAGTAGAGACTCTACTGTAAGAGTTTCAGTTTAAGATTTCCTCGTAAATAAGTAGCGTTGGTACACCGCGGTGGCAGAAGTTCTGCAGAGTATATCTATATAGGGGTAGAGGTAGGCATCTACGTGCGATATATACTATATATATATATTTTTTCAGCTTCTACCCCCTTTCCTCTCTCTGTCTATATTTTTCTTCTTCTTCCTTATTCTCCTTTTTCTTTTTCTTTTTCTTCTTCTTCTTCTTCATCTTGCGCTCCCCCTCTTTTATATTTTATATATATACGCTAGTGGTATGAAATTTTTTTTTTTTTTTTTTTTCTCTTTGCATCACACCACCATCCCTTTATACTAGTATATGCATATAGTATAGCGAGGGAGCGCAATCTCTTTTGGTAGGCGTGACGAGAAAAAAAAGAGAGAAAAAAAAAAATTATAATAATAATAATAATAATAATAATAATAATAATAATTAACTAAGAGAGTTAATTAAGTTATAAAGACAGAACGAAATACTGACACCTGTGCGAATCTGGATCTATTTAAAAATTTTCTCTTTCTTTTTATATCTTCATGTATCTTAGCTATATTTAATTTTCTTCATTTTTTCTATTTTTATCACGTATACATATATATTATAATATTATATATACCTCGCACAATCCGCGTGAGGACAATTTTTTTCGTTCCATAAATTAACACGGCAATGAATTTCACTCCCCCATTCTTTTTTTTTTTTTTTTTTTTCATTTTTTCTTGTTTTTTTCTTTTTCCCTTTTCTTTTTTTTTTTTTTTTTCTTTTTTTTTCTTTTTACTCCCCTTTTATTTTTCTCTCTACAGTTTTATATCACCTCACACCTCGCGAAATTTCCACTTTTCACTTTTGTTGATATATTATAGGTTGCAGATATACCCTACCCATATAACTATACCTATATACACGTATCTTCGACAAATTTTTTTTTTTTCTTTTTTTTTTCTCACTTTTCGTTTTCTCTTTTGTTTCTTTTGTGTTTCTTTCAGTACGATATTATATAATTTTTTTCAACAATATTTGAAATTCATTTCACACGATGAGAACGAAACCTTGCTTCTCTCATTTTAACATTTTTTTTAATCATTTTTTTTTTTTTTTTTTTTTCTATTTTTTCTATGTACCTACTACAGCTGCATCGTATCTATATTCGCGATACCAATGGCGCGAAGGAAATAACTATAACAATAGTCGTAATAATAACGAAAAATAGTTATAATCTGTAGACTGCACATACACACACACACACACACATATTGATATATATATATGTGTGTAAACGAAACGATGTATTTTATTAACGGTTATGTAACTACGCGATATATATATACGTTCGCGTTCCATTGCGTATAGTATAGGCGAGAGCCATACACATTCAGTGTAGCAATAAAAGAAAATGACAATAACCTTTACGAGGTATCTCAATTTTTCTTATACCATATTTTTCGATTAAATATTATATTGCATGATATTCACAGTAAAAAAATATCACTGTTGTTCGTTTGAGAAAAAGAAATTTCGAGTCTTTGAAAATTAGGAGATAATGTATTTTGATTACGTCTATCATCAAAATTTTGGGAACCTTGGTAAATTTGTTTGAAACCCAATAACAACAGTAAAAAGAGGAAATGAGAAGAAGAAGAAGAAGAAAACGTACCGTATGATATCCTGCGAAATAGAAGAAGAAAATCCATTTCAAGAAAATAGAATGAAGAACCGAATACCAGCTTCGATATATATAAAAGCAGCACAAGAGAAAGGAGAGAAGAAAAAAAAAAAAAAAGTAAAAAGATATGAGTTGTATGCTTCCTAAGCGTTGGGGTCGTTAGCTTCAGCGAGGGCAGGCAGGGCAGGGCAGGGCGTTAAGAAATAAGAAAATAAAGAGAGAAAACTGAAGAACTCAAGACCATTTCTATCTCAAGATATTTGACGAGTTGAAAGAGAAGAGAAAAGCAAAGAAAAGCAAAGCAAAGAAGAAGAGAAGAGGGTAGTAGGAAAATGGTAGAGGGCACGGTGAATAATTGCTGGAAATAGTAAAAAGAAATATATATATTTTCTCCTGCACCCTAACGAGAAACGCGCTTTCCACTTCTAATACATCAGACGAAACCCACAGATGATTTTTTCCACAATTTTTCTTTTTTTTTATTCCTTTTTTCACTTGGTCGCCTTTTATTTAAGCTTCTTTTTCGGGGAAGAAACGCGTGCAATAATTTCGGCTAAGGGTGGGTGTGAGACTGTGATATAAAATATAAGAGACTGAATATCAACGCTCTTTAGTTATAATATAACATTTTGAAAATTATAACAATCCCTTATATATAGAGTGATGAGTTAAGCGCAGCTGGATTTAATAAGACAGACGCGAATCAACTTCATGTTAGTTCGCCACGGGGATTTCATCCTACCAAATCTTTCGCAGGGCGGATCTTCTTCCGCCATCAAGGGCGCAAACAGACCGTGATATAATTCTTGCAAGAGGCGTGAATCCAGCGCGTGTAAAGCACCTATTCACCGCTTCTTCGTCTTCTTCTCCTTCGTCTTCTTCTTTTTCTTTTTCTTCTTCTTCTTCTTCTTCTTCTTCTTCTTCTCCGACTCGAGTCGCGTCGCGTCGCGTCGTAGTTCTCTTAGATTGGCGGCGTCGCATACCTCGTTAATTCCCAAGGGGTAGAGGAAAGGGTGTTTAACTCCCTATTTTATATCCTTTATTTTCATACTACTACGCGAGAGTAACGCTGTGATATCTTCCCTCGGTTAGTTACATGTGTCTTAACGTTCTGACTAAAACCCTTGAAACTATTGCTATGCTTTATAATACTATAAATAAATACATACCTATAATGAGAAACTTCATTTTTCATCTCCTATGGCTTTGATACTCATTCGATTACGGGAAACACTATATAAAATACGTAAAAAATATACCTATAGATCGTAAGTCCGAAATAGAAACTCCGTTTTTGATTTTCGTAGAAGCAAACGCTCAAATTGAACAGAACATGGTACTTTTTTTTATGCCCGTCATCCGGATGTAAAATCCGGCGAATTTCAGAACGCGAGTTGAATTCGTTTTTCGACAAAAAATTATGATACGCTTTTCTATTCGTCCAAAAGGTAGTTTTGATTTTTTTTTTTTTAATTTTTATCGTTGTGTTATACAGAGTCGAGTATAGGTGATGTGGCTTTTTATTTGAAATAGAATTACACCAAAAAAAAAAAAACTAAGTAGGATAAATATATAAATAAATAAATAAGTAAATGAATGAATAAATAAATAATTTCGTAGTAGTTTGTACGTCTTTATGACTCTTCCCAGAAACTATATAAACAAAAAAGTCTTCTAAAAGTCAAACAAAACTTTAAATTACCCAACTTTATCTCATGGCTGTATAACGTAGAAAGTTTCAAATGTGTAGTCTTCTTAGTTGTAGCTGTACGTAATGAAGAAAAAATAATAAATAAATAAAAATAACAAAACTTACCGGAAGTGGTAGACCCATACACACACATATATAATATACTATATATGGTAGAATAAACTAATAATGTAACTAGACAAGTGATGTATAAGAAAGATCCGGAAATACAATTAAATGACAATATTTCAAACTCACCATTGGTCCCGAGGATCTGGTAGCGTACGATGTACAGATATCAAATCACTGGCGTACTGATTAAATGCATTATTAAGCCATCCATCATCGACAAGTTTTTTCGTTTCTGCGGTAAGATTCGTAGGCAGTGAAACAGGGCGTCCCATTTCGCCTGGTGCCGATGCGTCGAGTTCTCTAGGAGCTGCGAGGACTCCACCACCTGCAGAAGAAAAGAAAAGAATGAAATAAAAAAAAAAAAAAAAAAAAATTGTATATATTGATATAAATTGACTCTTTTATAGATTCGTGTAGAAAAAAAAAGGGGAATTCGAGATCCTGCGAGGGTGAAACTCCACGTATCTTATACTCGACTCTTGGTTCCAATGCATTTTATCATAATATATTTTCGGTCCCGTCAGTCATCAGGATACGATGTGCTGCTTTATACCTTACCCGAAAATTTGAAATCGATTCGTAAACCGAATAAAGAACAGAGAGAAGAAAAAAGAAGAAGAACCACCCCGATACATCGGTATCTTACAGCCCTTAAAATCGAAAGTGAAATTTATGTTGCTCACCTTGTTCGGGTCCTGCTTGATTTTGGTTGTATTTTGATTTGCTGTGTCCATTGACGGGGGTGTCTCGTCTAAGTGGAAGAGCTGGTGGTACAAATCCATTGGCAACTTGTGGTGCCGCAACCCCTGAAGGAGGAGGGTGTCTTTGTGCAGCTGCAGCCCCGTCTTCGGTATAAAGAAGGAAGCATACGGTCAACCATACGGCACAAGCCAGAACTGCGATTTTGAGTTTCAACTTCATGGCGATAATGGCCTGGCTCGATCCCGCACTTTACACTCGTAGCAGAAAACCACTTTTGAAATATGTTGTTTTTTTTTTTTTTTCGGGACTTTTTTTGGTCCCGTTTTAAAAGTGGCGATTTATTTTTGCCTATTAATTAATTAGTCTCGGGTTACCTGAGCGGCATTTTGATGGTTTTAAAAAGTCCGTTTGCAGCTGGGGTGGTTTAATATATTTTTTGATCGCAGGTTTCGCACAGATTCAACCCGAATGTTTTTCACACTATTTACATATGTATATTCAAATGAGATTCTCGCTATCACAATGGATGAGATTATGGCAAAATCTAATCGGTACTACTACGATCTCGAAAATGATGGATGATGTATATTTTTATATATTTTTTTTTTTTTAATTATTTTTACCAAACTAGCGAATCCCGTTTCGCTGATAATTGGGTGAATATGACTGGATATGTCGATGATTATCACAATAAATAATTTCCGCAAACGAAGACAACGGTTTTCGTATGATTAAAACACACGTTTATAATATGTATATCTATGGCACTAAACGATGAATTCACACGATATTTTTTTATTCATTAATATTTTTTTATTTTATTTTTAAATTTTTTTAGGTGCGTTTTCGATTCAGAACATCAACTGTTCATGTTTCTATTCCGTCTCCACTCGCGACTCAATTCATTATCTCCACATCGATTATAATCAAACTTTATTCAATCGCTGATATTTTTTTTTTTCACCATTGATTTTTTCAACTCCTTTAAGTCTAGCCTCTCTCATAGTTGGAAATGTCATCTCATCTCGATACCTGGAAGCAGAAAAAAAAAAAAAAAAAATTTGTAAAAAAAATTATATATTTTTCTAATTATGGTGAAAATCATTAAGACAAAACATACATAAATAAATAAATAACTTCAAACGAACTCGCGATCTTTATAAATTATAATTAATATTTATTTCCAAACCGGAGCTGAGGTGGATTGCGCTCGGTTTTCTTTCCTAAATCAATTTCGTTAATTCAAAGAAAATATTTGTTTAGTGTAAAAGTGCGCTGTGGGCGGGGGGGGGGGGGGGGGGGCTAGAGACGGAAGTATATTATAAAAAAAATAAATAAAAAAAATTGAAATTTTTAAAAGCTGACCTCTCTCTACTCTCGCTGGGGGATATTTATAAAAGTTTGTAACGCCCTTGGTGAGTGTGTAGTATAAGGAAGGATGGTAACATGGAAGAAAGTGGTGTGCAAAGGTGTCGGAGTCTATCTGTAAAAATAATATTATCTTTCACTTTATGGACTGCCGGAACTGCCGGGAATTGAATTAAAAAATGTACAAAGAAACGAGGAACGATCACGGAGATAGAGAAAAAGAAAAAGAAAAAGAAAGAAAGAGAGAATAAAAAAAAAAAAAAAAAAAAAGGGAAGAGGAAGAACTGGGTAAAGCGGGCTGCACACGGCCATACGAAGAGTTCCACGTTTTTACGTTTTTACTTCGGTATTTATTTTTGCATTGCGAACCGCGGCGCAGTCGTCTGCTGTAGCTTTTTTTCCTTCCTTTCTCTCACCTTCGTTTCCCTTTTCGTAATGCCCTTTCTTTTTTTTTTTTTTTTTTTTTTTTATCTTTACCAATATTTCCAACCCCTCATGTAGATTTAATCCTACCTTTTTACTCACCAGTATGTGTATTATATATATATATACACATATACACATAGATGTACTCCTGCTCCTATTCCTGTTACTTTATACAGTTTTATTCCGCTGGTTTACTTTAGCCCTCTCTTATTTTCTTTCATATCTATTTTTTTTTTTTTTTTTTTTTTTCTTATATATTTTACTCAACCCCCTGACAAAAGGACCAAAGGATACCTTCCCACTGGTTCCTTCCCGCGTGCAGACAGTTTCAGACACTCAAAGCACTTAGTATCTACCATTGAATGAACTAGCATGGAAATCTTTGTGAAAAAACCTCAACTTTTAATACAGATCCTTTTGTTAGACCGCAATCTATTTCAGTCAAAGTTAATCTCTTGTAGTTATATCTATATATATATATAATATATATTGAATAAGTGAAACTTGTGGAAAAGAATTGATTGAAAATTTTATCAGTTTTCTATCCTGTCGGAGTTTTCGTTCCATATACAGGAATGAAGATGAAATTTAAGACAGGATACGAAGAGGTCTACACAAATCTTCGAGGAATTTCAAACTAAATCGAATCCAAGCTATTCCTATGTCCTCTTTGTGCATCACCCGTTTCAAACGGAGTAAATCGATGGTAAGAACGACGCCCCAGATCGCGTGACAAAAGAAAAGAAGGACCTGCAACGATCCGATGTATAGTGTAGGTGGTAGAGTCCGGATTTGGCACAAGAATTTCCGGAATAAACCAATAAGCGGTAATGGTTACCTCCTACAGCTTTTTCTTTTTTCTTTTCTTTTTTTTTTTTTTTTTTTTTTTTCTTTTTTGCGCAAAAAGCGGTGCCCCATACTCGCAAATGCTCGTCCCCCGAATCCGAATGTGTCTATCTAGGTATCTATCGAATCCTCATCTGCTACTCGCACCCGGAAAACTACCTTCTCCTACATTGCCTCTGTGCTCCTTGTGTAGGGCATGAGCTGAATTTTAAACCAACTCTGATCGCTTTTGGTTCGAAAAAGGCGGATGGTAGAATGGGAGAAATTGAACTGAGTAGGACTCTGCGAAAGATTTTATGCTGGATATAGAAGAGGGATCGATTTTTCATTGTCAAACTGATAAAGAGATCGTATCGATTTCGTATAGAAAGAAAAAAAAAAAAAAAAAAAGAGAAAAATCGCGTCTCGCTTTACGAATGTAATTATAATTGAGAATAATTAATCATTTTTCCGATTTAGGATAAAATGATCGAATAATGTGAACGAATTTAGAATCGTTTTATGTATAAATTCGTGTATTTGTGTGTATAATATGTATGAATGTATACGTATAGAGGAATAGGTCCTTCGCGCTTGAATTCCGGATGCGTTGGACGCCCCGAGGTTCGCGTTCGTGAAAAGAGCACTCGAGGGACGTTCAGACGTGACCGAGCTGAGGCTGTGCGATGAAAAACCCCACGAAACCTATCGTTTTTTTCCACTCGGTGAGAGCTTGGCAGGGAATCCCCGCTCCAAATGCCGGAATGAAACGAAATGAAACGGCATCCAGTCGATTGAGCCTACGCCCTGAGGGGGTGGTTCGAAACTTTGTGGGAAAATTCAATAAGTTTAGAAACTGAATTTGCCGTTTACCACCAGTATATGACACTAAACCGTGGCCGCAAAACTTCGGGGAATTTCAAAGTATCAAAAAGCGAAATGGAGTTGGTGAAATTTTCAAGAATTTTGGTCAAATACTGGGCAGCGCATGAAAGAATAATGAAAAATAACAAAAATTTGAAACAAAATTTGAAAAAAAATAAAAAAAATGCAATGACGTATGCGGTTACTGACAGCTCGTGGATTCTCACGTTTGTATGAAAATTGGAAAATCGCGGTTCCACTTTGTGGGGAATAAATCAGGAAACCGAGCGGAACGCAAAGCAATTCAACGGGACTAGTGGTACAGAATTTCGAAGATCAAGGCAGCCATAAATCCAGCATTACCTCGTATTCTTATCTGTCACCTGTTGAGTTATAGCTTGACAAGCCTCTGTCCCCGCGATACATCTTCTCTTATTTATTAGGGATCGAGGGACCCGCAATTGTAGTAGGTGTGAAAAAAATAAAATAAAATAAAATAAAAATAAATTTCTACGAGATATGAGGCGATTCTTAAATCCTTGAAATATGCGAAAGCGGAAAAACATTTTTTACACCCTTTTTGAAAAGAAAATTCTATCCTTCTGTAGCACCTCGAAAAATCCACGTGATATTGAATCTCGTTCTCGATCTATATTAGAGGGCTGGGTTGAAGTTCCGAATTTCAAAAGTCCCGAGAACGGTAAGAAATTCTAAATTTCAATTTTCCAAACTTCAACGTTTCTAAAAATGTTTAAATCGTCGGAAACGAATTTCGTCCAGGAGTTTAAAAATTCGTAACGGAAAATTCAACCCGGCCCTGTTTTTCGCGGTAGTAATATTTTCTGAATTTTCTTTCTTGCGGTTTTTGTCGATGAATAGAAAAGAAAAAAAAGAAAAAACGGAAGTGCTCTTTATTGCTCATATACCTGCCCATGGGTACACGACGAGCCTTATACTCATGGTTCCACCAGTTTTACTCATATGACATGAAATTACTCTGTCATATTCAATCACGCTGTCACTATTTTACGACAAACTTTACCAACAACAGCCCTATACCCTACCCTACCCCACTAGCTATGAAAAGCAAACTACGTAGACAAGGGAGTGCTGAGGTTGTGGTAAACGAACACAGATTATGCGCTTCGAAGCACGATGCGGGCGTACCTACCTGCGATAATATCTTAACGACAACTATAGACCTGGGTGACAGTAAATACCGATATAAATTGATGCACATCACGAGGGATGGCAAGAAACGAGAGTAAAAAAAAAAAAACAAAAAAAAAAAAAACACCAGCTAAATTAAATGCTGCGTTTTGCAGATATATAAAAAAAAAAAAAAAAATTGTACCAAATATCGCCACCCGCACCTTAATGAGATTCTAAAATATGGTTAAATGAACCTCTTGGATCGATCGCTCGGTTCGGAACTTGTATATAATTTGCGATGTTATTTTTCGCACGCAATAGCTGTTAGGTAGTATACATGGAGAGAGAAAGAGAGAGAGAGAGAGTTCGAAGCTTATGTTTATGCATATATTATGCGCAAAAGTAGTCGTTTCAAGTGTAAAGATCGGAGTGGTCAGTGGCCTGTTTTATTTAGCATAACTTTTGCTGATTGTGCAGTGAATTGCATGAGGTAAAAAATCCGAATCACCTTTAGGCCATGAGATTGTTTTATTTGATGATAAGTACCTAATGACTACTCATGTATGTATTATACGACGTTTTACAGACCCAATTTCATACTAATTGAATAAACGCATTCGACCACGATGATGATACCCTAAAGAGAACCGAGACTAAGTGATTCTCGACTAACGGAACGTCACGTATGTAGGTATAGTTTATTGCTAATACCAAAACGATTATTCCTAACTCTCGAGCTCAGTATCTCCATCAGTTTCTCCGCTTTCCATATAATCCCAACTCAGAAAGCAGTTGTTCAATCAATACACATTCCTATTCCGTGCTTCTCGTACTATATAATTGCAGCATTCAGTTTTTGGGCCGTAAACATAAAAAAGAAAAAGAAGAGAACAAAAAAACAAAAGACTAAAAATTTGAAACACTTTTGAGACAGTCGAAGAAACAGACACAATGCACCGCGTTGAACTGCATTGCACTGAACTGCACTGCGGAGTTAACACTGTGACCGCTAATGGACCAATGGAAACTGCGAGGGAGCCTAGGTTGGATCCTGGCCAAATAATCAGAACCGAAAATTCTATCTTTCGTATATCACAGAGCTATTAGGGACAGCTTAACTTCAGATTTCGAAACGGTGTGACATGGCGTTGTAAACCTTATTTCCGATATCATAATTTTTTTTACACGCAAGATTTGACAGAAAATTGAAAAAAAAAAAAATTTGCCAAATAAAATAAGGTTCGCGTGCTCGGAAAAAATATATGTTATTCTTTTTTTTTTTTTTCTTCTTTCTTCGCTTCTTATCCTTTTATTTTCGCAGGACTTTGCGGATTCCCGTATAATACCTATATATACTCTACCTACCTACCTACGTATAGGTATAGTATATATCGTACAGTGAAATGGGCGGATAGCTCTGTGAGCCTGAAGATTCTATCTTAATGGACGAAACGATTTGTTCGGCCGCCGTTGCAAAAGAACGAAGAAAAGAAGGCGGTGACGGTGATTGGCGTGGTTTATACTATTAATGGGATTGCCCCTATACATACTACTGCTAAGGTGTGCGGTTGGTTCAGGTGGCGATATCAGATCCCCGCAACAAATGTCGAGTTATCACGAGTCGAAAATTCCGAACAATCCTTATAAACCAGAATTAGAAGAAAAAAATACAAAATAAAATAGAGAATAGAAAAAGGCCAAAAATTTCTTTCAGCCTAGTCTTTTTTTTTTTTTCTTTCTTTTTTTCCTTCCTGACCTACTAACCGCGAATTATTAGTAATTTATCTTTGTTAGACGGGGTATTAAATTATCCGTAATTTTTGCCTTTTTTTTTTTCTCTCTTTCTTCCACCTACTTCCACTTCTTTCACAATTTTTTTCAGTTGATTATATAATACCGGAGTTTAGAATTTTTTTTTTTTTTTTTTTTTCTTTCTTTCTAAACTTTGAAATAGTTATCATAACTACTGCTATATACGATTATGATACGCTTGATTTCTGTTTCTCCTATTTTCGAGCTAATTAATTGCTGTGTGGAGGTAAACTACCTCACGAGAGTTGAAAATTCTCTGTTTCCTATACATATAGTATATATATATACTATGTATATATGGGCGAGCTTCAATTTACCTCAACTAGTAAAATTCGTCCTGTGAGGGGTTGGTTAGCCGTAGAGTTTCAAGGCGTTGGGGTCAATCTAACCGCTGAATTTAGTCTAGCACCGGGCAAACTGTGGGGTATGTTAATTAATTCGAAATATTTTCATACCCTATACCTAGCTTTGTGCTAATTTTCTCGGTAAAATCGTAACCCCGTGTATTATATTGCCAGTTTATTATACCTGGCCATGAGTCATGAGAGAACCAAGTGTTGGAGTGTTATAAGTACCTTGTATAATTATTCAATAAATATAATTAACTAATTATGTATGTGTTGCGATAAAAGAAAGAAATAAAGAAAGAAAGAAAGAAAGAGAGAAAGAAAGAAGAAAAAAGAATTCCAGAGGCGTAAATCGCTGTCTCTGTTATATGAATTTCCAATACGCTTCGTAGCTGTTGAACTGTTGAAAAATTTTTTGCCTTTTTTTTTTTTCAACGTAGTTCTCCTCACGGTAGAATAGGTACAATCCACTGTACGCACGATTCATTACTGCAGTGTATTGTACACTGACGTTTATCACCTTTGACGTGATTTAAACAAAACGAGAAGAAAGAGAGAGAAAAAAAAAAAAACAAAAAAAAAAAAAAAGAATTGTCGAGAATCGTTACGCGGATTGCAATAAAGGGAGAAAACTGCATTTACAATCTCGATGTATCGCAACTTTTTCTCATTTTTTTTTTTTTTTTTTTTTGATCGTTTAATAATTTATTTCACAATAATTGCAATTTACGGATATATATATATAGAACCTCGTATACTCTGACTGATGAATTCATAAATGTATGTATGTATGTGCTCATCTCGTCAAGTTACGAAGTACAAAGTAACAGCGTACGTATATATGTAAAGTACAAGAGAGTATATATATCGTTGTGGTACACGGTCGTGTTTGATGTGCGGTAAAATTAATTACGAGATTCATGTCTCATCGCCGAGGGATTCAGTTCCGAAATTATCCATCGGGGGATTCCGACACGCGATACTTAGGCAAGGAAGCCGAGGTACGAAAGGTGAGGGTTGTTATATAATGGACAACGACAGGAGGAGGAGTAGCAGCAGAAGAAGAAGAAGAAGAAAAGGAAGAAGAAGAAGAAAAAGCGGGGGTGTATATCGAGTTCGGAATAATTGGGAGGCTAAAGTATACACAGAAGTCCTCCTCGTCCCGGAAGATGATATTTTGTAGATATTTACATCAGGCATTAAGATTTCCATCATATTTCATAAACAGAGAAAGAAGAAGACGATGATTCAGTCCGTTTCCGGAAAGAAATCGAGCCGAGTAACGGAAGGTCCTTTATCAAATACGATTAATCAAGGCTTAACAGCAGCTGGTCCTGCCCTCAGAAAATTACGAAGTCATTTAACCTTTCTAAACGTGGGTATATTGATTAACCGTCAAGTTTAATGTAATTAAGGAAAAACCTCACTGTATCATAAGATCTTGGACTTTATGGAACTTTGGAACTTTCTTAACGCTCTTGTTCCTGTTGCTCAGTAGCTGTTTTATACCTATAGGACAATTAAATCCCTGATCATTTCGTATAGGTGCAGTTAGTTATGCGTTTTTAATAAAAAAAAAAAAAATAATAAAAAAATAAAGGATATTATCTACAACATTTTTTCCTCACCATAGTACTTGAGAAAGTTTTTAGACATAATTTCCCATAGGGCGAAAAAAAAAAAAAAAGGGACGATAGTTAAGAACGAGAAGAGAAAAATAAGAATGTATAAAAGAACAGACACATCCTTCTTATAGCTATCTACCATTATTCATTTCCATATGCTGCACCAGGCTAGAAGAGTTAGGAAAATATAAAAGAGAGAATACGCAACGAGACGCGAGAAAATATGCATTTCAACCCTCTATAATCCACCAGTTCTCATTTCTCGTCAAAATTTATACTCCGACGGTTACATTGTGCTGATGTTTTATAACAACTATACGGTAAAAAAAAAGGAAAACAAAAAAAAACAACCAGCTTTTGGAAGTCTGTAATACTCGTGTCCCTGTTACTACTCTACTTCCGCTCGCTAGAAAACATTTTTTTTTACTTATTCTCAACTGTTAGGGGTGTAGATTCTTATATCTATACTATACAATATACATATATACGTATAGGATATAGCTGGTATGCATTTGCGAGATGAAAACGACAAGAAGCGACCCGAAACGAAACGAAACGTTTCGTTTCGTTTCAAATTTTCTTTTCAAAGTCTGTTTTTCTGTCCAAAAATTTTCCCAATTTTAATATCATTCTAAAGTATTTACTCGCCGTTTGCTAGGTAGTAACAATAATCCCGAAGAGGGTCAGCGCTGGTTCGTTCATTCGTTCATTGACCATTAAGCCCGAGAACTTGAGCACCTTAAAGGTGCGGGTAGCTTTCGAGCACATTCGATCTCGGCAGAGAGAAACAGAGGGAGGTTTATCGCCGTTAAAAGAGGTATACTAGCTACTAGCTACCCATATATATAATATATATGTATATACGTATATATATATATAGGTAGAGGTACCATGGTTTTAATTTCGCGTGACGTTAACCTCGGGCATATATTATATAGTATATATACCGACGTAAAACACCGCGATGAAAAACAAGGTGATTAGCGTGCGCTGCAGCAGCAACCCCCATCGTATATAACTAAACGAAATTTACTTACATTAGAGGTGCGGGTGTATATGTATATATATTTAAGAAGTTATTATTGATTTCAGTATATAGGTATGGGGGAGAAAAGTAGCTGGTATCAACGACAGATTGATTAGCCCCTATATTAGTTACTGTTCAAATCCCAATAAACCACAACGTATAAAAATAGGACGAATGTCCGCCTGAAAAACGTATATTAAACGGGTGTACGTGAAATATACGTTTTTCGGGCAGACATTCGTCCTATTTTTATACGTTGTGGTTTATTGGGATGTATGGTGATTTTTGTCGAAACCCTTAGAACGCTGGTAGGATATCCATCCCACGCAGTTATTTTCCATAAAATTGTTTCTATCAGCGAGGTACAGAGACTTTATATCGAATGAATTTGCTTGGAGATCATATTTGATCAAATCTGTGAGATCTTATGAGTGGCATTAGTTTCACATAGAATCCCATCACATTTGAACTAAAAACGTAGAATTGTATGAAAAAATTGTAAAAATTATTTTAGCCAAATCAAGAAATGCTGTCAATACTAGATATAATTATAATATCCTCATAAAATCTCATATAACTTTTTTAAAATAAAATAAAATCATCATATAGAGTTTTTATAAAATATAGAAATCATCATATAGAATAATTTATAAAAATATAACAGAATCATCATAAATTGTGATAAAAATTTAAAAAAATGTTTAAATTTATTAAAAGAACTATAATAACAGATACTAATACAACTATTTTGTGGAATGCATATTTTTAATCAAATTAATTTATAATAATTAATATTAGCTTACCTGATCTGTGGCTAACAGTGCGCAACTGTTCAGTTTCATTGCCTATTTTAATATTAAATTTGAATTTTTGTATTTCATACACTAAGAATTTTTCATTCATATTTGTATACCGATAATTTGAATGTAAGCAAACATCTTAGTACGAATAAAAAAAAATATTTAACAATTTTAACGACAATAGTTATCAAATTATCAACCACAAGTAATCTGAACAAAAATGGCACTTGATACTGGTACAACGTTCTTATGTTTAATAACCGCAGCTCGCGTAAATTATCATTTAAGAGGCATGTCCCCACTCTAACATCCCTGAAACAGGTGGGGGTTAAAATTTCGAAAGTCAAAACGTAAACTGGCTGAAATCTCGAATTAGAAAATGGGCGAAACGCAAAATTCAGAAAAGGCAATATCACGATACTCTATAAAGTGTACAAAACATCATTATGAATACGGAAATATCACAAGAAAATTTCATCGAAAAACCAATTTAAGAATAGACAAGATCACGGATGGCAAAATATCGAATTAGTTAAAATATCAAATATACGAAATTTGGACTGTGTTTTATTTTAGAATAGTCAATCTAAGGACCACTCAAAAATTGTAATTCATTTAAACGAAAGGTCAAAAACTCGAATGGTCAGAATCTCAAATCGCTTAAACATAAACGGACCGAAATAGCAAAAATGCTTCAACACTTATTTAGTAACTAATTTTGAAGAATTAACGAAGAATGTCGACGTCGTTCATAAATACTTGGGAGCTCATGAAAATTCTTCTATCATTAGAGATTTTGACCGTTCTACATTTTGCGTTTATGAGTTCTGCTGATCCTTCTGAATTTTGGTTCTCGCTATATTTATGTTTGGTTTATTAGCTGTTTAAAATATTAGCCATTTTCGATTTTTAGTTTTGGAAATATTAACTTTTCATGTTATTATAATCTATATTCTGCTCATTCAAAGTACGAATGATCTGAAAACACATTGTCGAATTAGCGACCTGTCGGATAAATAACCTTTCGAGGAAACACTTATTCGACTAAGTGATCTGTCGGAAAGAAAAAAAAAATAATTTTGAAATCACAATTCTCGTTATCTTGGTATTCGCTCATTTAAAAATTCGAGATTTTGTTCAGTTTACGTTCTGGACTCTCGAAATTTTGACCCCCTACCCAACGAAATTGATATACATGTTGTCAATGTCCGAAAACATTACTGTGATTGACTTGACAGTAGCAAACGATGCAGCTACCCCATACTACAAATTATATAATCTTATAAAACTATTTTTTTTTTTTTTTTTTGTTTTCTATGATATTTTATGAGGTCTTTCCAGATAACGAGCTAATTAATTCTGGAGGTAAATCATCGCCTCTGAATATTTTCTCCAAAATTTGTGGTGTATAGGTATATTAGGTATAGTTATATATATCCGTTTCGTTCAAATTGCGAATAATAACGAAGAAGGAGAAGTAAGAGAAAAAAAAAAAAAAAAAAAAAAAAGTAAGTACAGCGTTGTAGCTCGGCAAGAAAGACCGTTTCGTGTTTATTCGAAAAGTTTGCGCGTTTTCCATGCAAATCCTAGCAAAAGGCAGGCAGGCAGTCCTGAGCCAAGCCGGTTGGCTTCGACTCTCGCGCTGCTCGCGCTGCTTCATCGTCGTGGATTCCGTAAGGATTCACGTAGGAATATACCTTATATACCTTATATGTACCTTATATACCTTATATACCTTATATATACCTTATATACCCTCCGGGGGAGGATTTTAGAATTCCCATTGTTTAACAGGGGCTGTACAAAGCCAGACGATAGAAAACTTAATCAGTTTTACTTTTATTGGATTCAACGGAGAAAACGTATCTATATACCTAGGTATACCTTATACCTTCTCGTTTACCTCAACATACATATATATACATTATTTAACTATATTTTATATCAACAGTTGTCTCTCCGTAACACACACGCAATTGTATTATACATATATATGTCTTGTTTTTCATTTCTTTTTTTTTTTTTATTTATTTTTATAATTTTCTTATCACAATATTTTCCACTTTTAATTAAAATTTACTGTTAATCGATTCCCATGAAGGTCATTATTTCTCGCCAATATATTATATTGCAGTTCTTAGGTACATATTAATTTAGGTGCAGTCTAGACGTTTCCATAACCATAACAAATGATATTTATATTTATATTTAATTTTTTTATTTACAATTGTATATATATAGTATATATAATAGGGTGGTCCTTAAATACCAACTTGAGGAGTGAAGTATGGCAACCTTTAGACAAATGCAGAAAAAAAATTATCCGAAAATATTAGATCAAAAAAAAAAAAAAATTCTAACAGGTGCTCAAGGCCGATCCCTAGTCGCCCACCTCCTTTTGGCGAAATGTGTTACATTTCGATTATTATCCGAGCCCAGGCGTCAAAAACGCAAAAAAGGCCAACTTAGCGCAAATTCTATTTCAATTCCGAACACATACGTCCAAAAAAATTTTCGTTTCGTGTGAAAATAGAGTCTAAATACCGATTTTACATTGTGTCGAATGTTTACGAATGTTTACGAATTCGACACAATGTAAAATCGGTATTTAGACTCTATTTTCACACGAAACGAAATTTTTTTTGGACGTATGTGTTCGGAACTGAAATAGAATTTGCGCTAAGTTGGCCTTTTTTGCGTTTTTGACGCCTGGGCTCGGATAATAATCGAAATGTAACACATTTAGACTAAAAGGAGGTGGGCGACTAGGAATGGGCCCTGAAGAGGTCTGAATAAGTTTTTTTTTTTTATTCTCTATGAAGGTATTCTCTCAATCAAAATTGACGCAACAATCGAATTTCGAAAAAAAAAAAATGAAAAATAAAAAATAAGAATGTAAGATCCCATGTTATTCAAATTCTATAAATCTTCACGCATCTTTAGGCACCTGTTAGAATTTTTCTTAACAAAATCTAATATTTGGGGACAATTTTATTTGATCTTTTGTCTAAAGGTTGTCATGCTTTCCTATACTCAAGCTGGTATTTAAGAACCACCCTAATATATACATATGTACGCAAGGTTTGACATACCCATGTCACTCAAATTGCAATAAGGTATAAAGAGATCTGTAACCGCATATACAGATAATAAATCTGCGTATACTCTCTGTTCGAAAATTTTATACGCTCTGAATATAGAATTATGAATAATTCAAATCCAAGATTCAAGTACCGACAGTATACATAAATTCGCTGAAAGAATAACTTGGCGAACGATATATAGATATATATATATATATATATTCTTTTTTTCTCTTTTTTTTTTTTTTTTTTATTGTATCAAAAAAATGAACAATAATGAAATATTAAAACTCATTTTTACGCGAATATTGAAGAGAATGCTATCCATATTGTTTCGATATTATATATTTACATCTCTATAAAGAAGAAATATTTAATAAATATAAAATTTCTCTACACAGGTAGGTAATATAGTACTATAATGACATTTTTTATTTCTCCAATATTTGTTCAGATGTAATGAATGAAAATCGTTTTACTGGGTTGATGGTATAGCGACTTTATGAATGCTTGACATGCATAAATATCAACCAAGGACACAACTGGATATAGCTGTATCAACGATTATCATTATTATCATTATTATCGTATAAATATCGGCAGTATTCCCAATTTATATGTATACCTATATAATGTATTCCGTGATATGTACTGGGTTTCAAAATGAGAACCTAGGGTACATATTTGGGGTAAAAAATAACAATATATCGGCTATAGGGTGTACATCGATTATAGATACGCGACTTTTCTATATAGACTAAATTTAGAGAATGAAAATGCATCATTTTGGTAGTAGGGCAATTGGACGTTCGATATTTTATCGCTTGATTAAGTTAATTGGAAATGCACACATCTCTGCGATTTCGGTAATATTCATATATGTATGTATAGCTATAAATTATCGATAGATAATATATTGAATATTGGCACCTGTCAAAGGTTCTATATATATATATAATATATATGTCACTATTGAGTTTCGGGTGATGAAGTAGTAGCCAGAGAATAAACTATGATGCAGAAATTCGATGGGTTGATATAAAATTATTTAATAAACGGTCGAGGGTAGAGGCATGGGTACCTATACCTATACCTATACGTTAAGCTTGAAGCTTAAGCTCTGGCTTAGTTTTTTCAATGACTCAAAGCTCAACGATTATAATCCGGCTCGAACGATCATCGTCAATTTTTCACTCCATCAAGCGGTTCGATGCCAAACAAATAGAATTGAAATATTGTAAAAACCGTCAAAGTATGCAACTAGCTCGTATAATTTTAAAGTTCCAAATTTTGATATTACCGATTTACGCACTTTTTGGAAAAGGTGTTTTCCTGGAAGTCTACATAGTTGATTTGACAAAATTTTGAAACGAAGAACACCAGAGGTTGAAAATTGCGAAAGCTAAATATCCGGAGGGCCGTAGATTTACTTTTTGGACAAAGAAAAAAAGGTTTAAAAATCCTATCAATTATATACCTATACTATGACATCATGAAGTTATCGATCGAAGTAGATAAAATGGATTCTCCGTAAAGAGTGTCTTGATTAGAATGATTTACTTATTAGCTTTACATCTTGAGAAATGGACTGAAATTTTCGAATTTCTGGGCTTTCTGCATTCAATTTTCCGAACTCCAATGAACGTTTTCTAATAATTAAAATTCGTCTGAAACGAATTCGCAATTCTGACGAGGAAAACGTTCTCCATGGTGATAAATAAAGTTGCGGTTGATAAATGAAAAACTAAAAATAAATTTTTAATTAACTTTAAACAAGCCTGGCGTTAGTTAAACCACAATACCAACTCGTATGCGTATAGCAATATATAATTACTTATCGAGTTAACAGGATGTTGACATACCACGATATCGCGTGGCTTCTTTCCATATTAATCTGATTTCGTATATATGCAAATAAGTATAATCGATCGCGTTTGACCTCAATGATCTCATTGATACATCGAAAGATTGAGTTCTGCATGCTGAAAAAGTTTTTTTTTTTTTTTTTCTTTTTTTATCTGAAAATCAAATCCATAGGTATCTATCTATATACTCACCATTAGAGAAACAAACCAAACCAAACCGCACCGTATCCGTATCCCTATCCCTATCCCTATCCCTATCCCTATCCCTATCCCTACAGTGAAATATAATCACTACTATAACTACTACACTGGTTCCCAAACCGATCCTGCCAACGCAATTAACTTCGTAGTACTAAATTAGATTCCAGCTGTGGAATCGCTTCAACGTTACACCAACCCACCACACTCCGGATATTTCAATCTAATCTTTTCCTCTTGTATTGCAGTATAGTCTGTCATCTTCACGCCCTAACTTACTAACAAACGAAATATGTAACACACGTTGTAGAAAAGTTTTTTTTTTTTTTTTATTATTATTCAATTCAATTTTTTTTATAATCGAACACTATTAATGTAATCAATTTGTAGAGACTCGTATGTGTAAATAAATAATTTCAGATAATAGTACGCTGGATGCACTATGTTCTGCGGATTTTTTTTTTTTTTTTTTTTTTTATTTCAATTTTTTACAACGCCATTTAAAAGCCACGTATGTAGTAGATAACTCGTTGTTTTATTCAGTGCAGTAATTTCGCGCATTGCGATCGGTGGTAGATAGACAGATATCTATAAATCGTACACACAATTTCACAAATTTGTTTGCACACTGGGTGAGGTAGTTTTTTTTTTTTTTTTTTATTTCATTTCTGTTTCCTCTTTGTACATTTTTTTTTTTTTTTTTTTTTTTCATTTTTGTGGAAATAGTTCGGACGCATAGAACGTATGTACCTACCTGGGTAACGTATGTACATACATGCATACATACAACGAGCAGTGTTCACATTGATTTTATAAAAGACTGATAGATAGGCCACAGAGGAGAAATTTAAAACTAAACTACATGCTGATACCATTTGATAAGAGTCTAGCTATCGATCCCAAGCTTCGCTTACTCTCTTATCTATACCGTGCAAAGAGTATAATATAGGTATACGATTTCAACTTGTGGTTATAATTTCTAGTAAAAATGATAATCGAAACATGTTCAATACATCGTATCAATTTATTGGAATAGAAAAAATTAAAAATAAAAAAACGATGACTAATTTGTAGATAAAAATTGTTTGTACAAAATTTCTGCCCTATATAATACAGTTTATCGAAGTCTCATTTCCATTGCCACGACTTAAAATACGTTGAATAAATAACCCGGGATAAAGTAGAAATTTTATTTTATTTAACAAACTACATTTACCGTACGACTCGATGATCCTGTTTCAAATTTTTTTAAATTGCAAAATCTGATAAGGTACTATAGTACTGAAATATGATTTACCTATTCTCCTAAGAGATTCATATCTCTCAACGTCTCGTTGATTAATTTCATACTTCCTGGATCGGCAACGTACTTCACCAAGGTGCCGATGTAACGTAACGTGACGTTTAACACGCGATTCCCTGACACGACGTCCGACGTCCGACGTCGCTTTTAAATTATAAAAATTTATAAACAGGAAGAATATCATTTTCAGTCAAATCGTACGTCCCGTCCCGTCCCGTTTCCAATCCATCCGGATATCCCCGATCTTCTATACATTTTATCAAATTATCTGTCGAGCTGTCGCATCGATCAGATAGTCGCATATATACTATAGATATACACCTATACAAATCTACTAATGGTTTCTGTAACGGAGGCTACGATTAATTAGATCAGATTATTCGAGAATATATATAGATTAGATTAGGCATAGTATACTTCAACGAGCCGAATTTATTGGCTGAATGTTTTACACCGTGGTGTGTTGAAAAATTTTGGTAAAACAAAAAAAAAAAAAAAAAAATTTGTTTTTACCTGTTATTCACTTTTATATCGATATAATAATAATAATAATTAACTGCGCTAGTATAGGTACGCAAGAATAATAGGCTATAGGTAAATTATCGTGTATATGTATGTTGTTTGCCTAGGTTTTGTTATACCTTACTAAGTACTAGTTGAAAAAAATATTATAGTGTAGTCTACGCGTTGTCGTTTGAAAGTTAACGTAAAAGCAATCCTGCGTGGGAGTTTTTTTTTTTTTTTTTTTTGTGGCAACAGCCTTTACAAAGGAAATGAAATATTCAACATGCGGCCCACGATTTCTGGACCGCTGCGTGGATGAGTGGAGAGCCATATTCGAGGGGATATCTGTATGTATGGGCGTGTGTGCCACCGATCCTGTCCGCTTTTTAAGCAATTTCTACCAAATTTGATACAAAACTCAACGACCGTGCGATATCATATGCCTCGAAATTTCAAATTTCGTATACCACCGCAAAAGGTGATCCGTTTTTTTTTTTTTTTTTTTTTTTTTTTTTTTCATCTCTCTCTTTTCTTTTCGTTTATACTACACATCCCTCTTTTGGCGAGATGATTCTCCATGTTTCTTCAATTATTATATATTCTTTAATTGTTATTTAAAATTATACAAATTTTCCGAATAATACTAACTAATTAGAACGAGATTAATTGTCTACGATGAGTTCTGAATTGATGACACTATATATATATATATATAATAACTATTTCGTGTATATAGTACCTATATATATATTGTATTTAATAATAATATTCTATGATGTGGCAGCAGAAGGGAGTCGTTCAATTAAGCCGTCACCTTTCGTGAGAAACTTTTATATGAATGGGTTTCATTACGGTATGGGGGCTTATTAAGCTCTACTTTACCACCGTAACTTGCATATTCTTCACTAGCTCTTACCACGTTTCTTCAATTCTATGTGTTGAATGAAACAAGAAAAAAAAAAAATAATAATAATAATAATAATGAAAGAATAAATGACGAGATGAAATGAAAGAAAAAAAATCACCTCAGATCGAATTCGTTTGAAACTTTACTTATGCTAATAATTTATATCGCCAGAGTATGCAAAAGGGCGATGAGGCGATGGACCAAGGTAATTTAGATGGCTGATTAGAGGAAAGAGGTGAGATGAGGTGAAATAAGGTAAGGGAAGGTAAGGTAAGGTAAGGTAGGGTAAGGTCAGGTTAAGTGAGGTATAATCAAGAGAAAGAGCTACCGAATCCTGAATAAGAACTGTTGCGAGTGGTTTGGCTGCGGACGACCGGGAGTAATTAAAAGGGAGTGCGATCATTCAGTTGTTTAATTAAGTCCATTACCGTCGGCCGTGGATAATGGCTAGCCAACGAGACCCAGCCTCTGCCAATTCTCTCTCTTTCTCTCTCTCTCTCTCTTTTGTTATGTGAACCAGGTAGATACCAGTTAAAATTATCAGAGATTTGCGTGTATATGATGTATACCTACCTACTTGAGACAAGATAAACGAGAATTTTGGATTTCGCAATCGTATAATGAATGATACGCTCTATATCATATCCTGCGAACGGTATATTCCATATTTAGACAAATTTTCGCATCGCGAATTAATTACGTCAAATAATTATACTAAGTTTTTTAAAAGATTCAAATGGATAATGAAATTGGTTGACATTTTTTTTTTTTTTTTTTCTTTTAACGAATAAGTTATGAGTCTCTGAATCATTCACTGCTTGATATAGCAGTATATGTGTATAATCTATACCTATGTGCAAAAGTTAGACAAGGAAGAGGCATATTCGCAAAGATTTACCGTTAGTAAAACCGGTCTCGCGAAACATGCTTTGAGTTTTAATCAGTTTGATTCCTGCGCGAGCTCCTCTCTTATAGTTCTTCGCTTCTTCTTCTTCTTGTTCTTCTTCTTATCTTTTTTATTTATTTTTTTTTTATTTACTGCAGAACTAACTTAAGATGAGACAAATTACACGAGTATTCGAACCCTGCAGATGATTGCTATAACAGAGTTGCATTAACGGTAAATCGCGATGAAAAAAAAAAAAAAAAAAATTAAAAAAAAAAAATTAAAATAAGATAAAAATAAAAAGAAATCTCCGTTGCAGATGCAGGTTCTCTTCCAAATATGGAACGATCCTCTGCATCCGTACTCGATGGAACTTGAGTGCTTGAGAAAAAAAGAAAAATAAAAAAAAAAAAAAAAAAAAAGAAGAAGAAGCAGAAAAAAAAAAGTAGAACAAATTTTTATGGATCTTTCAGGATTCTTCGACCTGGATTCCATTTATTTTCTTTCCTAATTGTTGAAGACTGTTTTTAATGAGCGATTCTTCGTTTAATATTTCGAGAGGGACATTTCGAAATTTTCGAGGTATTGTGTAGGCGATATAAACTTCCTTTTTTTTTCCTTTAACATTGGATAAATATTGTCTTCGCTACGTCAAGCATGAAACCAATTCTGATTCTCCTTCTCGACCTCATCATCATCATCATCATCATCATCATCATCATCATCATCGCAGACAACGAATAATTTGATTTTTTTTTTTTTTTTTTCTTTTTATTGTATAATTAGCCAATTTTACGGGCATGAATAATTCAGATCAATCGATCGCGTGGATAACTGAGAGATTAGTTCTTCAGACTCTCTTCGTCCGGAAATATGAGGTATTGAAAATATCCCAAAAACGAGTTATAATATCGAACGACTAATTCCGGTTGAATTGAATATTGCAAAAATTGTCTGAAAATTTCTGAACATCGAGGATGCAAATATCCCATCGAGTAAACTACCCTCTCTGGTATGACAAAAGAGTTTTGTGTTATTCTGATGAGAATAAAAATCTGAGAACTGAATGGAGAGAATAAAATATAACTGGATGGAATAAATGGAGCACATGTAGAACTGCAATGTTGCTTTATGTCAATTTCCACCTTTTATCACAGCCAGTCTTCCCACGCACAATGCATACTCCATAGAAAAGGTAATCTGGAATCTAATGGCGTAATTTAAAGCGACTGCAGTAATTTAGACTCTAATAATAAATGGCATGAATGAAATCATCGTGTCGTCATGAATTAGGTAATAAAATAAAATTATGGAGAAAAATTTCAGGAGCATGCACTACAGAGTGAGTGAGTGAGTAGGCCAGAAGTTCGTTTGTTCCTGTCTGAATCTGACAAAGGAATAAATCGATAAATGCACAAAGGTTTGGATAATGGACTGCCATGGTGGTCAGTACTCGGCACCTTTTCAACGGCGTTATCACCACCTTGAACCGATACGTCAACGTCGAGCCGCGGGCCGTGAGCCCGCTGTACCATCTAAAGAACGAAATAACCGCGGGGACTATGCAGTAAAAATAAAAATGTAAAATAAAAATGTAAATAAAAATGAAAATAAAACGAAAAAAAAATAAATAAAACTGAAAAGATGACCGTGAGTGGGGCTACCGTTGCAGAGGTTCGTATGACGGGCAAAGCACCGTTGTTTCTCTGCACCGACGCCGTACGGCACCTATGACGACCAGGTATACCCTGGTGGGATGAAGTGTCACTGAATTATGCATGATCCTCTTTCAAAAGGGACGCTCGTGTGTCGTTATTCTCTCTCTACGTCGTTCTTTCGGTGCTGATGCTTACGTAGGTACCGAATTTACAATCTCAATATATCCCGATCTTTTGGTCGTTCAAATTCTCTGACCATTGGTCAATATACTTGAACATATATCCATATGTACATAATTTGAAATAATTTTACGGAAATTTTTCCAAATATAAATTTCTGCAGTCATATATTATATAGATGAGAAGAAACTGTTGTAAAAATCGATGAATACATCAGTCGACGTTGAAGAGGTGGCTGATTAACGCCCCTGCAGAAACCGCGCTTCAGTACCTACGTCGCGTCGCGTCCTTGTCGAGGCTGTGACAAACGGGTTGAGATAAATAGACGTCATTAGCGATTTGGTGGGTCGATGGCAGCTGAGACTTAACTTCACCCTCGAGGCTCGGTGGTTAGAGGTGGTTTTGGGAAGATCGTAGCTACGGCGTACCAGCAGCCCATTGTTCAGGATTCGCGGAACATTTCAACGTTAAGATGAGCCGCGATAAGGCCAGGGAAGTTTCCTTATGAAAGGCGGGCGCGTTGAGGGATGCAAAAACCTTGGGGATCAAACCGACTCGAAAAGAGAGAGTGACAGAGAGAGAGAGAGAGAGAGGAGGAGAGTAAGAAAGGGTGGGTCCAGTTCTCCCCGAGACTGATATATATATATACATGAAATTGCGATCGTTTGTTTCAATTTTTATTTAATATACTTTTTTTTCTTCATTCTTGGTCCAGGAAATATCGCGAATATTTTTGGCGATGGGGTACTATGAGACTGAAAAATGAATAAAAAAAAATTTTGGGATTTGATAAAAAAAAAAAAATTTATATAATATGTAGGTATAGTATATATACATGGGTAAAGGGCAGCGAGTTGGGTATCAGCGGAACTAGCCATTTATAAAAGCATTACTCGCCGCCAGAGGCGACTGTTGCAGAACAGAAGGGATGAAATATGAAATATGAAATATGAAATATGAAATATGAAATGTGAAATATGAAATATGAAATATGAACAGTGACGTTTAATGATTTTCGATATATCTAGAGAAAATTTTTATATTTTTACATGAATGTAGGTAGGTAGGTACATATTATAGCCGGGGTGTCGGTACGAGGTGCCATAAACCGACTCGTTGAAATGTTATTAGTCATTTATTTTCTGCAGCTATAAACCAATTTGGCAACGTTATCCACGAGTCGCGTCGAGGTATGGCCATCTGTTCTTTCGCCAATTTAAAGTAAAGGAGAGATGAAAAAACAAAAAAAAAAAACTAAAAAGAAGAAAAAAAATCATTCATAATCAGAAATTACTACCTGCAGCAGGAATAAAAATTCTCCCTGAATCCCCCGCATTCTACAGTAAAACGAGGACAACGACAGCTAGAAATCGAGGGATATTGGCACGCTCTGATTTCCTGCGCTTATTCAAAGTAAAATGTGTCAAACGTGCTTTTGCACAATTTCAGAAAAGCCCGAGTAATTTCATACCTAGGTATAGGGTATAGAATCTATTTTCTGTATTAGCCGAGTACATTTCTATCTACATTATACACACCTATACCTATAACTTGATCATTAAATTTTTTTCATCAAACACGAGTAATTAATTAATCAGTCTTTCAAGCTGTATTTTTAATTATTAATGAGTAAAAAAAAAAAAAAAAAAAAAAAAAAAAATCTTTTCAGAATTAGATAAATTTTTAATTTTTAATGAAAATTTTCTGCAGATCTCATGTTATCTTGACTCACTGTTCCAGGGCGAGGGTTGTAAAGAAAATTGAGGTGACTATCTAAGCGGCTTACAAGCGTCCTCTTTTTCTCGTTTCTTATATTCGTTGGCCTTCGCGGTATTAAGTGTATGTGTATGTGTAATGTGTATGTACTGTGTATGTGGGTATGAAAAATAAAGCGTATTAAATTCTTGGAGGTGAAAAAAAAAGAAGAAAAAAAAAAAAAAAGGGTTCTTGCGATTTATATTGGCAAAAGCATAATTCACACCTCTTGTACTGCCCTTTACGCGTATATCTGTATGACTGTATAGGTATATATATACGGTATAGCCGAAATAAATCTAGACTTTGTTGTTATCCAAGAGAAAAGGATTATTTATTACAGGCAATATAAACCGGAGAACGTGACAATTGTCGTAATAAATACGATCAAATTCTGGAAAAAAAAAAAAAGTTCAATTTCAAATATATATATATATATCTTTACCGCAGCTGGGGTGAAGACGTGTGAAAACGGTCCTTACTCAACTCTATGGCGTTTAGAAAGACAAAAAAAAAAAAAATAAAAATAAAATAAAATACTTTCCAAAATCGGGACGAAATTTTAGTTTTTTTTTTTTTTTTTTTTCTTCGATTCATTAAGATCCAAGGTATTATTAATCCATAGAAAATTCATAATGATCGTAACTATTTTCATCCCTACATATTATATTATCCAATATCAATATTTATATTAACCCTGTAATCCGAATTCAGATACATGATTAACGTCCTTGCAAAGTGAAGACGCAATGTGAAAATGTGTAAAGATTTCAACACCTTACTAAGGTAGAATATATATATAGATATACCTTCTCTCATGGTTGGCTCATTGATTTATGGGGTCGTGAACTATCCCGCGTTTAGAATTTTAACGAGGATTCGCTATAGAAGCTCCAATTTTTTTTTTTTTTTTTTTTTTTCTTCTTCCTATTTCTCCTTTTCTTTTTCTTTCTCTTTTTCTTTTTCTTTTTCTTTTTCTTTTTCTACTTCTTCTTCTTATTTTGCTTCGAATTTTACATGAGTGTGTGTACGTGTATCTCTATGTGTCGGAGCCTATAAAATGTCAGAATTACTATATAGCGATACAAATTTCTTCTGCAGATGCACGTCCTTTCGCTTCTATATATTTTCACATACCCCTATATATATACAGATAGGTATAACTATGGCACAGCGACAGCTATAACGACATTTATTAAAACGTATATTTCAGGGACTAAGTCCAGGATTCATAGTCAGGTCTTGAGACCAGACTTTGTCATGACGGTCTTAAGTCGGCCTCAAAGACACGACTTGATTGGCGAAGAGCCGGATTTGAGACCGTCTAAAAAAAAAAACGACGTCGGTCTCAAGACCTGACTATGAATCCCGGCCTAAAAAAAAAAAAAAATCAGAACATTTGGAGAAAAAAAGAAGTAGTGAAAAATTGTTCAAGCAACGTAAACCGTATCCGGGTTAGGTGAGGCTCGACTCTGTAAAACCGCGATGAAAATGCAAAATAATTGAAATAATTTCGTAAAGGTGTTAATTTGGTGGTAAAGTGAAAATTTCGTCAAAACGAGGAGAGAACGTTGTGCGGTGAGTTGTGGGTTGCTGCTGATGCTGCTGCTGCTGCTGCGAAACGTTGCGATATAGCCGCAGGCTATTATTATAATAATAATAATAATCAAAAAATTATAATATCAACAATTTAATTTCAAACAACATTCTTTTCCCCCTATCATCACTCGTCGACACAAAATCCAGAAATTCGTGACATGTTGAAGATTTCAATTTTTTCGTTATTCTTCTTTTTTTTACTTTTTCTTACATTTTTCACACGGTACGTTGAAATAATTCAGAGAATTATTTCCGAAAAGATATTGTGTGCATTGAGATTTTCAAAAAATCTCAAATTGATAACTTCATGATTATCGTATGAAAAAAAAAAAAAAAAAAATGTCAATTCTGGAGTTTTAAGGTGCTTTCCTAGGCAATTCCACCAGTCCTGAAAACATCGTGAAAAAATGTGATATTAAACGGAATATCTCTGCCTGGGCACCGAAATCAATGAAACAAAATACGTCGCGCAATTCTATGTGCGACTCCGAACATGTACAGCCCAAAAAATGTTCGTTTTGCGCGAAAATAGAGAAGATATCCATGAAAAACGTTTCTAAAACCGTTTCTAAAACCGTTTTTCATGGATATCTTCTCTATTTCCGCGCAAAACGAACATTTTTTGGGCTGTACATGTTCGGAGTCGCACATAGAATTGCGCGACGTATTTTGTTTCATTGATTTCGGTGCCCAGGCAGAGATATTCCGTTTAATATCACATTTTTTCACGATGTTTTCAGGACTGGTGGAATTGCCTAGGAAAGCACCTTAACCCGCAAAGTATACATTATACCTATATCAATTGTGATAGTACTGCAACAAACAAATACATAGGATCTATTCAACGATAGACACACTATATATACACTGTAACGTACGTATAACCACTAATTACACCTACTGCAGTGAATCTAAATGCAGCTCAAAGTTCAGAGTTCAAAGATCAAAGATCAAAGATCAATCACACACTATAACGCTATACGGTTAGGTACGTCGAAATCAACCACTTTAGTAATAATACAGTATCGGTGTACGCAGCTATCTCTACATATTGCAATTTACCATCAGAGAGGGATAAATCTGATTTCTGGTAACGATTCAATCTCTAAACGCGAAACATTGTCCTATTATTATTATTATTATTATTATTATTATCATTATTATCATTATCATTATCATTATTATTATTATTATTATTATTATTATTATTATTATTATTATCAATATTGTCACAGTGATACGGTGCACTGCAGAGATTCCAGCGGTCGTTTTACATCATTACAATATCGAGTCTGGTTTTCGCTATCGCATACATATATATGTTTGTGGTTTCTCTGAATTACTAACAGTTCGATACAGTCGATGTGGTTTGCATATAGTACACGTATATACATCGTTAAATACCTATACTAAACACTGGGATTATATTTTTCAAAATTTTCTTCAAAATTCTGTGCAAGTATATTGGAAATGGTGTTTCTTTGGTGTTTTTTTTTTTTTTTTTTTTTTAATTAAGTACAACTATCAGATGTTCATCAATTATTGCAGAATTAATATATACGTGAGGTAATGTGCACGGGAAAAAAAAATTGTTGCTGAATTTACTATGTTAAGCAGCTACATATAGGACAACACTTTTTCGTATTAGAAATTACCACAATTCTAATATCTGGTACATAGGAGCAAGTAAATTTCAATGTCCTAATGAGTAAATGTTACCACAATAATTGTTGTTATTTCTACTGCAAAAAAAGTGTTGTCCCATATCCAGCTGCTCATTTTTTTCCGTGTGTTACCGATTTTCACGACTTACCTACTCTGACTCTATATTCGAGACTAGTTTTTGACTTCTTTCTTCTTCCTTCTTCCAATACTTCTTTTTTTATTTTTTTCTTTTATTTTAATTTTTTTACTTTTCTCCAGCCTCTGGTAGTTCGTCTCTTTGACGTATCAAAGATGTCAACGTTATACGTATATGATATTGAAAATATGTTCAAAGAACTGTCGGAAAGAAATGAAGAGATATGAATATGACATTTTTTTTTTTTTTAAGTTCTTTATTTCTTTATTTTTTGATTCTCTTCTTCTTACCAACCAAACTTGTCAATCACGGGTACTTATACTTATTTTTAACTTACGGATAAGTATATAATATAATAAAATAAATTGAATATTGCACCGTATAGAGATATTAGAATATACCTAACACGTCAAATATATCTGACAATGAATGGAATAAGGCGCTAAGGTAGGTTAAGCCGGTGAGCAAAAGTTTTACTATAGATCCCAAGATCATCCAGTTTCACAAGTTTGTACGGGATTATCGGTGTCCTAAGGAAACTGCACCAGCTGATCTTCTCAGCTTGTGTAAATACCAACTTTCAACAAACCAAAGTTCAGCTCAGGTCACGCAGTTGAAGTTAGACGTTATACTCTTCAATCTACCATACATAGATAAATATCTGGTATATACTCATTATACCCATAATATATGCATATTTATTTACTAAAAAACTGAACGTATGATCACAGAGCTCTTAGTTCTGAAAAAAAAAAGAAGAAAACAAAAAAAAAAAAAAAAACAGGATAAGGGTAGAACAGCCGAATTTCATCGAATTAGTTAAAAACGATGAATTTTCTTCTTTCCCTGTTTATTTCATTTTTGTGTTTGTTTCGGATTGTTTGAACCAGAAGAAAAGAAAAAAAAAAAAAACAAATGAAGCGAAAAAAATAAAAGTAAGAAATATGGATATGTTTAAAAAGTCGAGATACTCGAATCGTTATATAGAGTCTTGGTTTAATCTCACGCTTCGGTCGCACTGAACTGACCCGCCCAGACGGGGCCACTGAACCCGAGGGAACGTCTTCCACCATGAATTCTGATCATCAGTTTCTCGGTAACCCGTAACGAGGTTGTCTCCGCAAAAACGAGCCACACCTGAACGGTGAGATATATACGGTATTAAGATGGGATGCGATTTATGAATTATGAATAAGGAGTTGGAATTATAACGCGAACTGATAGTATATACAGAAAGAAAGGTTAACTTGATTCAAGACAATTTTGCGGTCCAAAAATGAAGACCGAAATTTTCATTTTTCATTCGGTCTTCATTTTTGGACCGCAAAATTGTCTTGAATCAAGTTAACCTTTCTTTCTGTGTAGTTAAACCAGAAATTAAAATGAAAAAATTTATATTTGTCATTAAAACGATTCGAAAAAAAAAACTGTATGATAATTTCCTATATCTGAATACTGTATTATATATGTGTGTACATTCAAATTTTGAATAAAAATTCGACAAATAAAAATATATTCTTGGATAAACACGTTTTTGCAAACCGTGCGATCCACGTAGGTACCGCGTTGAATCGTTTATTCAATAAAATGAGACTAATTAGCATTGACATCTTTCAGACAGCATAATATATATCTGGTATTCAAATGTCGTTCGCAATCGCAGCCATATAGGCAAGTGGTAGGTAGGTAGGTAGGTAGGTAGGTAGGTACCTAGTTGCGGAATATTGCGAAATGAATCACGACACAATAAGTATGGTACCAGATGGCACCCTCTAATAAGCCTGGGGAAATTCGCGGAGTTTACCCTTCGGGAAAGCAAAGCAAAGCAAAGGAAGGGAAGAGAAGGAAAGGAAAGGAAAGGAAAGGAAAGGAAAGGCAAGGCAAAGGAAGGAAAGGAAAGTAAAGGCGAAAGAGGGAAAAGCAGAAGCAGCAGAGCTGCTGCCCCATCCCCTGCAGTTTTCAAGCTCTGATGCTGCCTGCCAGTTTTGCTTTCCCATTCCCATCGTGCTTTTGCAAACGGTTATTTTCCACTTGCCAATGCAACACGACGCAACGCGAGGGAGCTTGAACTTCTATTAGCAAATTTCTACCCCGTATATATATATATATATATATATATATAGGTAGATATAGTATATATATAATATATATATGTATATACCAAGCTCTTCACGCGGAATTAATTAGCTATGTGAGAATGGGAATTGTGTTTCGTTTCGTGAAACGTATAGAATATATAAAGTCAATTAGTTTGAAAATTGAAGTAACAAATGAAAAATTCATATCACGTGGGTATAGATATTGCATTTTCAATTAATTCTGTGCTATTTTTTATTTTTTTTTATTTTTTATTTTGTTTTTTTTAATTATTTTCGTTTTTTGTTATCAATCAATGATAATGTATTCAAAATTTATATCCAAACACGCATGTGTGTATGTATGTACATATGTATAGCAAGTGTGGATAACGACGGTTGTTTTTATACCCTTGTTTTTCATTTTTTTTTTTATCTAAAATTGCATATTTCATTTTCACACGCGGTTTTACATATATTCGCATCTATGTCATACATATATATATATATGTACCTATATGTACCTATATGTACCCTTGGTCTCGGTAAATAAATAGTAAATGTTGAACGTTTGAATAAACCAAAGCCTGGCGTAGATACAACACGCGTTACACGTATATATATATATATATATATATATATATATATACTCCATGAAAATGTGTATATACATATGGTACACCGGAATTCACGGCTCGGTTTTAGCATCGGGATTTGAATCCTCGTACCACATATGTATATATATTATATAGGTATATATGTGTAATTCCAGGCTCGTCTATCGCTACTGCCTATATACCATGGGGTAATGTATGTACAACGTGTACATAGCAACTATATTCCTGTATTTTATAATACATATATATATATATATATATATATATATATATAAAATATATATATACAGTGTGTCATTTCATTCCCCTGACCACCAGCTGCAAAATAATTCACGTTATATACCATCGCATCTATGCATATATACATAGTATATATAATATACATATAGGTATATATAGCAAAATTTCGTTTCGTAAAAAATATGAAAACACAATTCCAGTTGCTGATACAATCCAAACTAGATTTACACCGGGCATCAACTGCGACAGATGGATATTGAGAGAAACTCAATATAGTACTATTAGATAACATATATATTATGTCCAATACTTTCCGCAGTCGAAATGGCATATTTTTCTATAATTTCATTTTTCTTCATTTTTACATCATTATCATCATTCCCGAAAAATTTGATTGAAGAATTGGATAATCGATCAATTTTCATATATTATGGATAATCGAAGATTTTCAAACGTTTCTTCTTTTCTTATTTTTTTTTTTTTTTTTATAATTATTTTCATACAGTCGATTAAATTCGATTGAAAATTTAAGGTTCGTGAGAAGCGAAGTATATATATATATATTGAGGGGTTGTATCTATAGTGGAGATTACTACTAAGAGAGTGTATCAGGATTTAGATGGCTTAGGAGAGCCACGACGCGACCTGCAGGGGTAGGGAGGCGTTCGGTAAAAGATAGCCTATACGTTCATATTACCCATAAGTCTCTTTCGAAGAGTCAATTCGCTCGTTGGAATTGGCTCGGCTATCTTTCGAGGAGGCTGCTTTCTCGCGAGCTTCTTTTGTGACCTTTGACCCTATATAACGGGACCTGGGTTTTGTAGCCGAAGGTATTACATATACAGATCGACACCTCGCTGAGAATGAGTTAGGACGTTATGCCTTTTATTTTCAAACCACGTAGAATAGTATATTATGCAACTAGTGCGTAAAGTGAGTTTTTCTTCACGAGTAGCGATCACACGACGTTAAGAAAAATACACTCCACGCCTCAAAAGTTTAATTTTACACGTGCACTTTACGCACAGTTCGTGCATAAAATTTCTTTTCTATATTATATAGAAATTAGAAATTAGAAAGAAAAAAAGAAAAAAAAAAAAAAAATAGAAACGAATGAGGGGTGATGAATTTTTTTTAATTTAAAAATAAAGAAAGAAGAAAAATTTCAGAGAAAATAAAAAATTAAAAAGAACAAAAAAATTGTATAAAAAAAAAAAAGAGAAAAACTTCGTTGGGGTTCGGCACAGTTTCTTCGTGATATAAATATAGTATATCAACGCGAAGCCTGAATATGAACGTCGAGTCAATTCCTTTTCGCAGCCTTTTATAATGGGCTTACGAAAACCCTAATGTACCTTCAGGGGGTGGAGAATAAATCTGGGACCCCCAGTTCGGCTATACAATACATATTTCACATCCGGCGAAATATTGATAGCCTCGTGACTCGGAACCTCGATTTTTTCCCATTTCCTAAAGTGGATAGGTACACTGCCCTGAATTTTATCTTCAATTTTGTTTTCCCTCAGTTTTGTTCTTTTTTTTTTTTTTTTTTTTCATTTTTGAAGCGGGAGAAAATTTTCGATGAACAAAAAAAAAAAAAAAAAACTATTAAAATTCGATTCTGATCTTACCTCTAACGAAAACTGTGTCTTCGATTGTTGTTTTTTTTTTTTTTTTTTTTTTTTTTTTTTTTTTTTTTTTTTTTTTCAGTAAGCAACTAGTAGCGAATCTGAAACATAGAAATTCATTTTTTTTTTTTATTTATAATAAATGATTAATTATTACGAATATATATAATATTAATTGAAAATCGTGGCAACTGTCAAACTATATATACTGTAATAATGACAATAAATTTAAAAAGCGAATATAAATTGACTATTAAACTAAATTTACAAGTGGAAAATATATTCCAGATGTTTAATTAGTTGAAACTTATGGTACCTAAAAGAGATAGACATATATATGTATATACCTACTATAGCGAGATGAGAATTTATTCTAGAATATGTACTATAGAGTGAAGATTGAAAGTTGTTAAGAAAATAGAAGAAGAGTTACACAGAGTTTTAACAGAATTTCAATTAAAAGCTGAAGGTTATATAAGTGGAGAATTGTTCTCTTTTGAAATCACCTGAAAAGAGTACAACTTTCGCGCTGTGTCAGGTGACAATTTATCGTGTTTCGTTATACTAGCGAACCTTGACGCCGAAGAAGAAAAAGAAAAAAAAGAAGAAGAGGAAGAATAAGAAGAAGAAGAAGAAGAAGAAGAAGAAGACGAAAAAAAAAGAAGGCTAAGGCTAAGGCTAAGGCTAAGGCTGAAGGCGAATAAGTAGACGGTGTACAAGATATGAGAAACTTGGTACAAAGTTACAAGAGAGAATATCCTTTCATCCTCTCGCGCTTCGCGAAGGTAACTTGCAACTTGGCCAGAGATTTCTATAGCGTATTTAACGTTTCATAGTTAGAAAAGTAATTCGCACGTACCTACCATGCGGCTTTGTGTAAGCTACTGCACAAACCATCGCCTGCACCCCGTTATATATCCTCTCGTAAAAATGTCATTTTTCAAAGGATATAAACGTTCATTAAAAAAAAAATAAAAAAAAAAATAAAAAAAAACATTGAAGTATATTCAAAATCAGATATATTATATACCTACATTGATCAGCATTTTAAATTGTATGGTTTTTATTTTGTTTATAATAAATAAATATAAGATTGGTTCCAGTTTCTCACGCGACTAATAGACGTACGGAGTAGCATATAACTCTCACTAAATTTCGAAAATTATATACCCGACTACGCAGTGGGCTTCACCGTCATTAAATACCCGTTATTATAATCGTCGCATTCGTATTCGAAGTGTGGGAAGGTACTGATAATCTCAATTCCAGAATCCCCTCTTCAACCGGACGAACTAGTCTCATCCTCTTCATCATACCTATATACCTATACCATCTTGCGATGTTTACAGTCATGTGAAAGTCGAGGATTCCTGAACGCGTCATGGGTCTTACAAGATCGCGACATCCGTGAAGACCGCACAAGGTCGTCATTGTCTTATAGTAGATTTATATATTTTGTTATTTCAATCAATCGAACAATAATAAAAATAATCGGAATAAGAACAAGAATAACAATGACGGGACGAGGAGATCGACGGAGATTCGAGATCTCAAATATCTTTTAAATCTTCTAATTTTTATTCTTATATGGCGCCATGTTCATAAGAAACTAATTTTAGATTCAACTATATATTTTACCTTTCACTTTTCACTTTAAAACATATATTAGGTACTATATATCTATATAAACCTGCGAACACTTTATCATAGCCTGTGACTTCAGCTGCACCAAGATGACGCGAAAAGATTATAAAACTTTGATGACACGAGGAGCTGACGGTATAATAATCTCAGCCTGCAACGATGCTGTTCAAGATTATAAAACACGTTTAAAAAGATTCTGTAATTTATATTTTAACGTAGATTAGGTGGGTATACCTTACGTTAAATGATGTATATTAAACGAGTTTTTCACTATTTAGTTTGAAAAATCACAGAATTATATCTACGATTATGATAAAGTCAGTTCGATTGTAAAAAATTTTCAATAAATTTATTTATGTAACGAAATGAGATACGATTTCAATAAATTCGCAAATATGGGTACTAAGACGTACTATATTGTTGTATAAGTATAAGTAAACCCGATATTATTGGACTATGAATATCGTCGATATGTATTTTCGTATTTTCACGAAGAGTATAAGGTATAAATATAATATAAGGCCGTGACGATCAGTCTGTGTGTTGATTTCTCTGACCGCAATCCTGTTATGTTATTATAGTATATATATATATATATGGATAGCAGTTTCTGAATGAAATTATTAACGATAGTTGAGGCAAATATTTTAGATCCTCAGAAATATTGATAATAAATTTTTAAATAAAATATAGGGAAAGAAAAAAAAAAATAAAAATAAAAAAAAAAGAAAGATAAAAACGGAGATTGAAAGAGATTGAGATATTGTATCATAAAGTTTGACGTCTCTCTGATGCAGAGTCGGTGTGAAATTCGTTTAATAACATTGTAAAGTAGATGAAACATTTCCTAAGAAAATGTCACAACAAGTTAACGCGCAGCTAACATAAGACGTAGGTCGAGCGAGGAGAGACACTTATTAAACCAGACTCCTTCTTAACGTTATTAGAGATACTTAAACAGCAATTTAACGGGTAGAAAATGATAGCGAGAAAATCGTCGAGGTAAAGAGTATGGAGTTTAAAATCTGTCCTAAGTGTTGTCCGTGTCGTCAACTGTAATAAAGTTAATTGAAAATCATTGCAGCGTTAAAATATAGGAGATTTATATACATTTAGTTGCATAGCTGCTATGCGCTATGCGCGTCAACGTGCGGACCTTTATATCCCCGTTGGCATGTGCCATTTTATTAATAAGAATTCTCCACATTTCAAGTTTTACGATTTTTCCCTCCCCCAGTTCGCCTCCATCCCGAAGACAGAAAAGAGAAAAAAAATATGTATAATCCAATTTCGTACCTAAAGCTGCCTTTTTTACTTCAATTTTAGCACACGTCCCTTTCGATCTCTGAGTATACCTAGTCGAGCTACTATAAATTTGCAAATTTTATCCGTACCGAAGGTGATGAAGAGAGAGAGAGACAGAAATAATAGAAAAAAGAAAAAAAAAAAATTAGGAAAATGAGGGGGAAAAAAAAAAGAAAAAAGAAAAGACACGACCACGTCTTTTCTCTGACTCTTACGACTCCGAGATCTTGGGACTCGAGATAACTTTGATTCGAAATTCAATTCGGAAATATTAAGCTCCTTCATCCCATTTCGTGACAACTGCCACCGCCGTCTTTGCTACCTCCTTTCCTCCCATTTCTTTGAACGTAGGTATAACGGTATAGTATAGGATAGGAACCCATCTCGTATTGATTAATCTGTCGACTGAAGAGCAAGCGAAGCGGTTTAAAAGAAAAAGTAGTAGTTTTCTGATCAGAGATTTCATTGTTAAAAATAAAACGAAAAATAATCCACCAAGTGGATTCGAGCAATCAATTTTTTTTTTTTCCTCTTCTTTTTTTTTTTCTTTTTTTTTTTTTTTTTCTTTTCTCCAATATTTGATCAAATTTTAATCAAATTAAAGATTCGAGGAAAGAAATCTCTCTATATTCGATAGTTTGATTCTCCATATTTTTATATACTCATACATACATACTACACCTACATAGAGACGTGTATAATGTTCATCGATTATATTTATAGCTATTCCCTCTATAAGGAAAATTTATGAATGCATTCGGCCATTAGGAGCGAATTTCTTCGATCTAGATGGTGCGATTTGGAAAAATATATATTTTCCGTGAGTAAAAGTAGTAGTGGTAGTGGTAGTAGTAGGTGGGAGTAAATGCCTGATCGCACGTCATATATATACCTGCACCACCCAACGTCGACGGTCAAACGGCGTATTGGAAATCCGTTATATGCATTGGAAAATTATTAACCTGTGAAATATATTCCAGGGTGAATTCGGTCCCATCTCTTACGGCTCGAGGCATTCGGTGAAAATCTGAACGCTGTTAAATTGAATTGAAAATAAAGTTTTTATCGTGCTAAAAGAGAGAAAAAAAAAAACAGAAAAAGAAAAAAGAAGATTCATCCATTTCTATCCTCCAACACCCGACACCCGCACTGTATCTATAAAGCATACCTATACACACCTTGAAGAGGCGTTAAAAGAGATACGATGCGAATTTTTCTGCTGTAGAAAATCTGCAGAGAAGAGCATATCCGCCGCATATATTGAATATGGCTCATGCTACATATACTACAAAACTTTTTCAGGTCAAGTATAATATATCGAATGTAAAAACGTAGAAACGACTCTCTTCTTCTTTTTCTTCTTCTTCTTCTCCTTCTTCTTCTCTCATCATGTTAATCTTAAACGTCATTAGTTCCGTCCAGAATGAGACCGTCAAAATTCAAGTCTATGACGGATTCAACGATGCAAGAATTTAGGTGAAGAAAAAGAGGGATTTAAAAATCATATCTAAACCCTGTAACAGTTCTAAAAAATTTCCACGAGGTTCTTTAATTTTTTTTTTTTATTGGTTCCCTTTTTTTTTTGTTTTTTTTTGTTTGTTTTTTTTTTTTTAACGGAAGTGCGTAAATCGGGAAGTAGGGAGCCCGCGAGTTTCTAAGTCGTCCAACATCGATGATGGATAGACTAGGCACCCTTAAGGTCCTAAAATGTTTACATAGGTTCGTGCGAGGCGGGTAGGTCCACCCCTAAAACCTCGCTAGAGATAACATATTCATAGTGGGTCCGGTCAATATTAGGGTAGCTATGGGTGGTGGGTATGTTGTCCTGTTATAGGTAGTAGTAGTAGCCAGGAAAGTCCTTTCTGGCTGCGCCTTACCTTCGTTAGTCCTATATGGAACTTTAGTGCAAACAAAATTAGACTCGCGATTTGAAAGTACGCGACTATCGTTATAAATGGAAAAAAAAAAAAAAAAAATAAGAGGAAAATTTTGGTCCTTTGAATAGTCGAGTCCGACGTTTATAGTATAAGAAATTGCGGTATTATATATATATAAATATAATCGTGATCCGCGGATCAACAGAAGTAAAATATTACCCAACAAGGATTTTTTTTTTTCGCCGTTTCAACTCGCGGATAGAAAATGAAATAGAGTGGTTTCGACGTGGTTTTAAGTTGCGATGGACATTGAGTAAACGGTTGTCGGGTTTCCCGGGTCAAAAACTGATGAATGAAACCGGTCTGCACCCTATAGGATCCTTTTGCGGCCAACTCGACTTTCTTTATCGTCTACCCTATCAGCAAACTCGCGGTTCGTTTCTTATATGCGACAATGTAAATTCGGCATTGTGTAGTGAAAAATGTTACCCACGGACCGTTAAGGTCGGGAGGTTTGTTACGTGGTGTGGCATATCTTCGGCTGTACGATCTCCACATCGAAGAAGTCGAGGACTCGAAAAAGCTGAACCGGAGTAGAAGCAGGAGCAGGAGCAGGAGCAGGATCAGACCGTGGAAAAAGAAGCGAGGTCGATGTGTCAGTGAAAGGAGACTCGCTTTGTTCCTGCCATAGTTATTTTCTGGAGGATAAATCGATCGCCGATAAGTAAAGAAGGAAAAAAAAAAAATCAAAAATCTCTCGCGTAGTAGGTATAAGTAATATTACTTTGTAAAATTAAAAACAGTGACGAAATTTTATCAAATGTCTGATATTTTATTATTTCATTTTTTTTAACATGGCGATGATACAATTTATCTTATTTTTTTTTCTTCCTTCCTTCTTTTTTTTTTTTTTTTTTTTTTCTTTATTACGGTTTCTAGAGGAAGAAATAATCTTCTTTCCTGTCGGAGGGAGAGCTGCTCGAGGTCAGATGTGAGGCGAACAATCAAGCCCGGAAATTAAGAGCGAGAAAGTCTGTCTCCTCGGTGTCGTACTATTCCGTGGAGCCAGTTAGGCTTAAACGATATAAAAAAGAAAAGGAAGCAAAAAAAAATAAAAAAAAAATAAAAAAAAATATATATAATGTACTATATAATATATATATCATTGTCCCCCCTCGAAACCCGCGAAACTTTAACCTAGATCTTCTATATACTATATAAGATAAAAGAAACAGTTTTGTTCCATAGCAAAGTGTGAGACTTTCTCATCAAGTGAATAATCGCTAATTATATAATTTTTTTTTTTTTTTTTTTTTTTTTTTTCTTTTAATTTCTTTCGATCATAAAGTTACGTGAATTTTTCAAATTCTCTGAAACGTTATCGTCGGATCGATAATAATTAATTACAGATCTAAATCGTCGATGTAGGAAATAAAGGTTCTGTAGATAAAGTTCATTGAATAGTTTTCAACGCGCGAGAATTCCTTCGTTTTTAATATAATTTTTGTAAACTATAGGTACCTAATTGCGTATAAAATTATATGACCGCATCTACCTACGCGTAATTTAAATTCGTCGAAATACATGTATAATGATATACACTACGTTTCGAGTCAGGTTGGATATTCGAGTATCGGATTTAACTGGTCTTGCATGATAATCTTGACCGTGAATTATATACCTATATAACATTATGCGCCTCACCTATAAACTCAATCCTTTATTGTCCATAGTATAACAAAAATAGAACTATATAAGTATATAACTCGATATCCACTTTCGCTAATACAATTTTATTTCTTGTGCTATAAAGAAGCCGCAGTATAATTTATATCCTTGCGAAGGAGGAATTAAACGAATGAAATTCTTCCGGGATAAAAAGAAGAGAAAAAACACAAAAAGAAAAAAAAAAAAAAAAAAAAAAAAAAAAAAAAAAAAAAACAGGTGAGAAGTATATATACTTTATTATATCGCCTTTTCGAACTCCCTTGATATGACTGAAATAAAAAAAATATACAAAAAAGAAGAAGAATAAAAAAAATTTTTAAAATCCACTGACACATCGGAGCACAAAGTGTTATATTTGTGTGTAAGTATAAGATATAAATATATGAGGTGAAAAGTTTCAGAATCTGTACTATTCAAGGTTTGCGATAAAAAAAAAAAAAAAAAAAAAAAAAAAAAAAAAAAAAAAAAGAAAATAAAGATCTACAGCAGACTCAGCAGTTGAATTTCAAATTCCACCATTAAAACCTAGGGTTGAAATTTTTGGTTAAATAATTAAAAAAAAAGTAATAATAATAATAATTATAATTATAATCTTGTTTCGTTCTGACAATGCGAGACCGAATATCAGTATGATTCCTCGATTTATGAATAAATGAAACAAAACAATGTCAATTAGTTCGTCGAATTATAAATACCTAATCTTTTTGTGAAACTGAGTTACCTATACCCCGAGGGTAATTTTCCTCTATATATATATATATATATATATATATATATACCCTTGACGTTAATACCTACTGCTTAATTTCTGAAAGCGTATTTAGATACGATCTAACAGGTGTGCTACGAGCAACATCGCAACATCCTCCGCCCCCGCATACTTACGTCTGCGTATATATTACCTGTTAGCATACTACGCGTATATATGCATACAAAGCTGAATATGCAACGAAAATGTATACATATATATATATATATATATTTATGATACGTGAATATATCATTTATATAAATAAAAGTTAGAAAAACAGAGAGAATAAAGAAGAAGAAGAAGAAGAAGAAGATAAGAAAATAACATAAAACTAAAGAAATTCGATGAAAATAATTTTTGAACAAAAAAATCGTCTGTTTGATTGCCGCAGAAAGATTTTAACGTTGATTAGTATAATCTATATATATATGTGTACTACCATATACTGTATACGTATATATTTGACTATAAATCGCTGCCTCGCAATCAACCAGTTGTAACAGCTGCAGGGGTTAATGGATCTGGTAGCAATCACGAATGCCTAAAGTTTGGTTCGTCGGGAATTGTGGTAGCGATGTTAAGATGGGGAAGGGGTAAGAGGGATGAGGAGGGATGAGGGATGAGAGAGAGGGGAAGGGTTGGGGGGGGGGGGGTTAGGATTTAAGGGAATTAAGAAGTGGTAAGGGTGAAACAAATGGGAACAGACAAAAGCAATAAGGAGATTGAACGAGAACGGGGTCAAAACGAAAGTTACCTAATTACGACAACTGACGATCTCTGTGCTTATCTTTAGCTGAAAACTCTCTTTGTGACTTTAAGCTTTATGATCTCGCGACAGATGATCTCTCGACCGAGAGAGCTTTTCATACTATATACCCATCCTTGCATTATTATACTTATTACCACAAAATTTACGCAACGTAAGTCAAAATGCCCGGGTCACTTTACCTTATATACCTATATTAAATTATATATACCTATAATAAGAAATTTACTCATCTTTGAAATTTTATATTATATAACAAGAAAATTGATTATAATTAATATGAATATATATATTTATATTTATATATTATATTATCTATCAATTATTAATTCATTCGATCGATTATATAAAACGAAAAAAAAAAAAAAATATATAACTTTTAGAAAGTTGAGGAATTCTGCGGAAACTCGTTGATTTTAACGAAATGCGGCAAGTATAGGACCGAAACTTTTCGAAACTCTGTATACGACGCATATTGAAGTAGATAGCTATATATACACATATATATATATATATATATATATATATATATATATATATATATATATATATATATATATATATATCTGAGGTGGTTTCAAACTTATGTTAGAAACAGTTCAGACACATGATGTATTAGTACACGGTCTGTACCTACTCTCGCGCGATACTATATTCCGCAAATCGGCAAAAAAAAAAAAAAAAAAAAAAAAAAACTCTCCGCGATCAGAAAAAATTCTGTGAGTAGGTACATAATATATAAAAAGATGTAACAATTAGGTTACAGATATAATGAACGTATAAATGAAACTTGAATTTCTTTTTAAAGTTATTGTTAATACTTCTATTGCGTGTAGAAAATCTTTCTTATGTTTAATATATTTTATTTTTTATTTTATTTTTTCCCCATATCTACAATGTCTCTCCATTATTTTACCATGACCGGTATACTTCCTTTGCCAATCAATCCCACGTTATCACATGCGGCTCGTTATAGTTAGCGCGTTAACTATAATCAAGGAATTTAAACGGCACGCTAGTCTAATAATCGCTTATAGTGATTAACCATCTAAGTTCTAGCCGTATACTGATCCGCCGACATACTTTAGTCTATTTATCTAAAGGCGTGATCGTTATCGTGTTTAAATCCCTTATCAGATTTGTAGATAAACGGATATAGAGAATTGCTATAATAGAAAGAAAAAAAAAAAGGCGATAGGAGAATAGGGGTAGGTGAATACGATGTGAAATTAGGTTCAAATAGGGAAAGGGAAATTCTATACTACTGTGCGAAAAACGAGAAGGTCCTTCGCGGAAAATCAATTGGCAAGTTTGGTAGAGAACGACGGAAACTGAAGATATATGTGTATGTGTGTGTGTGTGTATGTGTGCTGCAACATCTGTACTTTAGTATCCCCTTCGACATATGGTGCCCCTATGTGCTTTCGCGCTTTCGCGCTTTGGCGCTTCGTCAACCGTAAACGAAAACTAGAAGAGTCGTGGGGAGTGGGATGAAATAGAGATATTGAAGTAGGGTGAAAAGGGATTTGGCCATATAGCATGTAGCATGCAGTAGTACTATAGGTCAACGATTTTATCTAGCTTTTTTTAAAAATCGAACAACCGGATACGGAAGTATGTAGCTATAGTAAATATACTGTGGAAGATCATTTGTTGAAAAGTTATTGAAGTTAGGGTGCAGATGGCGAATCGAAGACCTCGTGGGATTTTTCATTTGGGGGCTTCTAACTGCAGCAGCAATACGTTTCTATTCAGCTCAAGGATGCAGTTGGAAAATGATGATTCGACTTTTTCTTTTTCTTATACCGATAACTCGATCCGACTTCTGGCTTTACTCAATTTCAAAGTAAATTGGATTTATCGTGTTTTCCTTTTCTCGGTGTCAAACTGATTATCCGACTTCCCAAAGGGCTATACTTTTTATTCCTCTTTTCATTCTGTTCCTCTTCTTAATCTCCTCTTCTTTATTTAACTCTGCTATATATCTGCAGCTGTACGCGACGGACGTGAAACTCGCGTTGGAAGTTAACAGTTTTCTTTCGAAAATACGTAGGTACACTCAGAAAAAGGTCTTGTTAAGACAACCAAAATTTCGTTATTATACGGTCAAAGAAATTTTTTTTGTTCAGTCAACCAAAATTTTGTTGGGCCAACCAAAATTTTTGTTGATACTACTAAATTTCTTGTTGGCACAACAAAATTTTGGTTGACCCAACAAAAAAATTTCTTTGACCGTATAATAACCAAATTTTGGTTGTTTCAACAAGACCTTTTTCTCAGTGTACGCAGTCGTTTTATATCGTGTAAAAGTATAATTGCTGACTCGGAAAATCTACCGTATGCGATATGTGAAAGAAGCCTTTTTTTTTTTTTTTTAATGACAGAACGATAAGTAAAGAAATAAAAGGGAGAAAAGGGGAATCTGAATAACCTTTGAGCTCTAAACTAAGTAGAACAATAATTCAAAGAAGCTCCTTTCATTCGGAAGCTCATTTTACTGGTTGTACATATATTTTTTTTTTTTTTTTTTTTTTTCAAATAAGTACCCTCACTGTAACGAGCAAACGGTCGCTTTCCCGTTTACACAAAGTCAGAGAATTTCTACGACTTGTTTGCTCGAGCATATATTTACACGAATATGTATAGTACCTACATGTATATTATCCGGTAATGCACTAGAGGGAGAAGAGCCATCGGTATTGAAAAAAAAAAAAAAAAAAAAAACTAAATACCAAAAAGAGAGCACAACCCCCTCGAAATAACCTCGACAAATATTTAATCCTTGATCATCGTTCAATACTTTGGTAAACATTTGATTTATTAATAAAACTTTTTTACCTCTGATTCTATAAAATCCAGGATGAAATTATTTATTTTATTTTCTTATTGAATAATAGCGACTTAGTCTTATAAATTTTTTTCTTGGAGATTAGACAATCCTTGGTTACGCGTTGGTCTTATAAAAGCCTATTAAGATTACCGCAGTTTTAAATGTAGTATTTATAAATCTCCTCGGTGAGAAGTGAGAAGATCTTAATTAACATTTGTTCCGAAGCTTCCTGGTAGATTATTAAAAGCTTGAAACCATCCTTTGTCACGCAGTTATCACGCCAATAACAGTTCGCTGCTTCACTTCTCGCCTCAATTTTCTTTTATACTTATACTCTTTTACTCTTTCTGCGCGCGTTCCATAATTCCGAAATTTAACATAATTGCAGTAGTTATGTATAGCTTCAGGCACAAAACGCCACGGCATAGCACCTTTACGTCTGACGCATTTAACTGCTAATTGCATAAGATGTTAGGTAATAGAAGTGCAAAAATTGCGTCAGTATAAGGTAGGTACTATAGTACCGGCCCTACTGCGGAATAGGTTTTCAAGAAATCTAATTTAGCCTACGGCTTCACTAAACGCATTACACGAATATATTCTTCATTTTTACATATGTATGTACATTTGGGTATGTACATAATTCAGGGTGTTCCTTGATTCGGTCATATTCGAATTTCAATACTCCCATAGGCAAGAACGTCTCCAAATACAATTTTTTTTTTTTTTTTTTTAAATGTAGTCAAAACCCCATTTTCCCATTTCAATTCTAATGATACTGCCCCCAAAGTTTGGGAGCATTGAAATCTGAAAATGATTAAATTAAGGACGACCCTAAATACATAAATTAATTACCATTTCCCCATTTCAAATTTTTACCAATTATTCAAACCATAGATATGAGCTCTTTGAGCCCACGGTGCAGCAGGAGCGAAGGATCTCTCCTTGATCTGAGCTAAACGGTAATAATCATTGAGTCGATTTTCTTGTTCATTTTATATGTTTTTTCTTTTTTTCTTTTCCTTCTTTTTCTATGTTTTATAATTATTTTTTTAATTTTTTTATTTCATCTCACAAAGAGAAGATGGCTTAGGCCTTTGTAGGTAACCTTTCGACGACACACTTTCCCAGTGGCATGGCGGTAAGACGACCTTAGGCGAACCTCGCGTATCCACACAACACACAGAGATTCAAGATTAGTTATAGAGAAGCATCGAGCTACAGAAGCAGGACTGCAGTCAAGGATCATCAATTTTTTTTTTTTTTTTTTTCTTTTTTTCAACCATAAAATAATTCACTGAAAGGTCAGTAGGTATAGATTGATAAATACCTACATAGTTTATAATGATTATTATCGTTGAATAATACCTATCTAAAAGAAAATTTGATTCTTTTCTTTTTTTTTTTTTTTTTTTTTCTTTAAACTTTCTTTTTACAATATATATATAGTTGTTCAAGAAGCGAATCTCTGAGACTCGTTTAATTTATATACATGCAGGTATGTAAAACGTTTATAATCGCTAATCTATAATGCGTCCGCAATCCTACAACAACGTGTTAAAATAACGCGACTATTATACGAGGCTTAATTAAAAGTCTAATTAAGTTCTAACGGTCTTGAGGCTTCTTAAAGACCTTAGAAGCTAAGATACGACGTAGTATAACGTCCGGCTTATATCGAACACAGATTTAATAAATTATAATAACTTCGATGGTCGCGACTGGTAGTGCGAAGTTGGAAAAAGAAAAAAAATCTAACATAAGAAATTCATGAACCTACTATAGAATCTAGCCATATTTCTAAGGCTACTGGTTGTAAATGTCAGCAAAATATCACCTATAATAGTCTTCGTACTATATTTTACCTTAAGGAATTACCCTATCTTCGAATAACACCTGGCGGAAATTTAGTTTCTCAGTTTGATAGCTATATATGAATAGATCTATTAGATTCAAAGATGATTTTTCATTCTTTTTCTACTTCTTCTTATTCTTCTTCTCCTTTTTTTTTTCAAACCCAACTACATCCTGTAGTATAAGATTCAGCTTCACCGTTTGCACAACTTCGTATAAAAAAAGGTCATATTTCGCATGAGAACGGATCCACTAGTAGTACGTTTTGCTTTCGTTTCAATTTTTTTCTTTTTCTCTTCTTCTTCTTCTTCTTCTTTCCTCATCTTTCATAGATAGTAAATGATGCTTTTTCTCCATAAACCGCGAGAGCTTGTATCTAAAGATGATAATAATTCCGATTGACTTTCTCCTAGATTTATATATCGAAATGATAATTATACTAAACATATTATAGGGAATTTAATATCGAAAAAAGGAAAAGGGCAAAGGCGATTTATGATTCATATCTACATACCTACTACTACTACCTAGGCGAATGAATAAGCGAAAGAAAGGATCGTCCAACACTTTCGATTATAGATTATAGATTTCTTTCTCAATATATACCCAAGTGCTATACATTATACATAAATAAAATGTGTAAGCAAAGCGTAGGCAAGTTGGGCTTGTCTTGTTTGTCATTATTATTAACATAATATAATAATCAATGTGAGGAACTACCGCAGTGTGCCGCTGACAGTAATACCTACATACCAACTATTTTATGCATGGAAAAATAAGCTGACTTTCACAACTAGAAATGGTCATATAATATACCATGTGTATATAGACTCAGTGAGGTTTGTCAAACCCGTTCTCTCAAATAGTGTCATCGCACATTAAAGAAGATGAATTTCATCAGTTGTTGGTTTTTCCTATATGCAGAACCATACGTATGTTTCTCTCATATCTATATCCATTCTATGCCAACGTGTGTGGATTCTATAATTTCGCAAATCGCGAATTGCAAATATTATTACAACTCTTTTATTCTATATACATATACATACGCAAGAAATATGTACATTGTACAATAATTGATGTGAGAATCAAAAATATGAAAAATAAGACGAATTACGAAATACGAAATCCTAAAGAAAGAAGAAAAAATGAAGAAAAAAAAAATAGATTCGATATAATTTATTCGATTCACAGGAATCGACGACTCTTTCACTTCGTATAATGTTTAAAAATCGTTAGCCAAAATCAGTGGAACTAATTTTCTATCCTGCGGAGGTAGGTGTAGGTAGGTAGGTAGGTAGGTAGGTAGGTATACGAGTTGGTTTTAGTTTGATTGATCGAAATTTCAAGAGTTTTCTGATGAATATTCAGTAGAAATCGACCTAAAACAAGACCGAAAAACCCCGAAACGAGGTAAAAGTTTTATGGACACGTGCCAATTGAACTCGAAACGAAGCAATGTCTGTAGGTACCTCTAGTTATTGGGCTTGGTTGAAAATTGGCTCGTTTAATCTAGCAACTACAATTTGTTACATATCAATTAATCCAACAAGTCCTCGGTGCGGTTATAACGCGGATTATATATACGCGATATTATCGCGAATTCGGAGACGGTGGATATTTTACTTTTTTCCATTTTCATGCGATTTATTTATTTTATTTTTTATTTTTTCACTTCTGGAACGCGAAGCTCTGTTCTTCATTGGTGAAAGAGAAACTTCGAGACTCTTTTCACTCAATTTACATTATACATCATACATACCCACCCCTTGGGGGTTTTCTTTTTCGTTTTTTTTTTTTTTTTTTTTTTTTTTTCTTTTATTCATAAAGTTTGATTTAACGCACGTCAGAGAGTTGGCAGTTGATTCTCGTTAACTCGAACGTCGGGGGAGATAAATAAAAAATAAAAATGATCGTATGCATATAATATATACGATTCTTGAGTCTGAAATTTGACAGTTCAATTTCAGTATTACTACTGTGTCTTATATTATGTATATAAAAAATCAAATAAAAAATATATAAAATATCGACCATGCAACGTTTTCACGTGATTTTTTTTTTTTTATTTTTTTTTTTTATTTTTGTAAATTTTTTTCTTTCATCAATGACAGTTTTATACTTCCAATAATTGTGTTTCGCCTCTATATACCCGAAGCCTACGAACTATACACTGACATTGATTGAGCTCTAGACCCAATTCTGGATTGAGTGGTGCGGCCGTAATTAACAAGGATGGAAAATTGCACGCGAATTTCCGGCCTGGTATAGGTAGTGTATAGCTGGGAATTTGGTAAATAGCTTATTCCGTTATTCTGCGCAGTAGGTATATATGAGACTTTATTTATTAGTCGAAGTAATAACGCGATTCGTATTCTTAACATAACAGAACCGATCAAAGAGTTTCAAACGAAACTCAACAGCGAAATAGACGTAGTATATAAATAGTAGGTATATACGAAGAATATAGTAGATAAAATGACTCGAGGAACATTTAGGATAAATTTTTCACTTCTTTTTTATTCTGTGTAAAGCTGAGTGGGTCTTTTTACCAAATAACAATGAGGCCGCGGGGGTTGAAGTTCCGAATTTCAAGAATTCCGAATTTCGATATTAACGTATTTCCCCGAAAGTCTATAAAGCCGATTTGAAAAAAATCTTTCAAACAAAGAATATCGAAGGTTCAAAATTCCGAAAGCTAAATATCCGAAGGGCAAAACCACCGAAATTTGAAATTGACGCATATATTAATTCAGTGTTTAATAACTCGGGCTGTATTGATCGTATCGAAACCAATATATAAGTATGGTCGAATTAATTGTCTTGAAGTTTCATTTTTGGAAAGAAAAATTTCAAAATCCTATCAATTATTCATGCGACATCATGAAGTTAACGATTTAAGTAGATAGAATAATGAGTTTCCAGTAAAGAGGGTCTCGATTAAAATTACCTATTTTCTTGTCTTTGCATCCTGAGAAATAGACCAAAATTTTTCGGGGTCCTTTTTTGCCTTTCGGGAGTTCTGGACTTTCGAAATTTTGAACTACGTGGATTCCAACCGTTTGTAAGTTAGAAAAAAAAAAAAAAAAAAAAAAAAAAACTGTCCAACTTAAACCAAGACCCAAAATAATTTCTCACGCTAAACTGAGTGTAAAGTCCTAGACTCTGGTAATCTGACAATGAATTGTATAAACGACTAGCTAGGTAGCGAGCTGGTTATAGTTTACGTTGCAGCTAGAGTGAGCATAAATTGTTTATCACGTTGTTGCAGCTGCTTCTGCATCGCAAGTCATGCGGCATACGGTTTCTATAAGCCTAGCTAGTGTAATTTAATCCATGTACAGAATCCCTACCCCGTTTCTAAGATAAGCTAAACAACGGTATACCCGTAAAGTAGGCATATATTTATATGATATGCAAATTTTTCGAGAGATTGAAAAAAAATTTGAAAAATTATTTTTTGAGTGATTAGAAAAAAAATTTGAAAAATTTGAAAAAAAAAAAACAAATTACGAAGACGAAAGATTTTTGATAAAGAAAATAGAAAAAAAAAAAAAAAAATCAAAAAAGACAAATTTTTTTATCAATTTTTTGAGTTTAAAAAAAAAAATAACTTGAATCAAGAAAAAATGTGTTTTCAGTCGTTTCGACTCCCATTTCGTACACAGAGAGGGACATACACATACGCACTGTTATAGGTGATTATTGGCTACGCGTCAAGGAAAAAGAAAAAAAAAAAAAAAAAAAAAAAAAACGAGTAGAGAAGAGAGAGAAAAAAAATAGCAAAAATAAAGAAAGAAATTACAGTTAGGATTCCAACCGGTCGCCTTGTATTGCATGCGGTCAACTTTATCGTCGATGCGCAGCTTATACGATCAGCTCGGTTTACCGCGGGTGCAATTCCTACGGTAAATAAAATGAAATATAGAAAATAAGAGAGAAAGATATAGAAAATTGAAAATAAGAGAAAAAGAAACATGTACATACATACATTATTCTAGGTACGCGTTTACGCTCACGTTCGCATTCATGCACCTATAATACGAGTATAACGTACATATATGACATGGTTCGAATTTAATATGGACCAAACATATCTGTGTACACATTGCTATAAGAGCTGTCATCTAACAGCTAAGTATACATGTGTATAAATTGATACAAGTTTTTTTAAAATACGCAATAAATGGAACAACAGAAAAAAGAACCCGTATATTTTATTTTATGCATATAAAATTTGAATTCTGATCGCGAATAAAAAAAAAATTAGAAAAAAAAAAAAAAAATTAATAAAGAATAACGATCATTATTTATCGTTCATCTAATTAATTTCTTTTCATTTTCCCCTCCCAGTATCAGCGCAGCTATATGAACTCACCTCCTTATTAACTTAACTCCGTTTGATTAATTAATTTTTTCATTATTTTATTTAATTTTATTTTATTTTATTTTTCATTTCATTTAATTTTATTTTATTTTATTTTATTTTATTTTCACTCGACACCAAAAACCACACCGCGTGTCACGTAGGGTTTTTCAAACTTTTGTAATTAATTCACTGTCGTTTCTGAAGTCGAGCGAGTTAGGTACTATACTACTACCTCCCTCGGCTAGACTCCTTTCGCTTGATTGTTAGTATATTTTTTTTTTTTTTTTTTGTTAGTTTTTAATTTAATTATTATTTTTTTATTTTTTATTTTTTTTTTTCACTTAATTAAAAAACCAAAATCTAGTTAAAAATTAAATTAACAATAAGAAACGACGATTAATCCACGCGCGCGACAAGTTCCTATAATTTATACTTATATACTCATACCTATATATCTATACTCGGCAACGATCGCGCGCGAACTGAAGTCCGATTGACTACAAACATTAAACTATACGACATAATCTCTTCTCTTCTCTTTTCTTCACTCCACTCCACTCCTTTTTTTTTTTTTTTTTTTTTTTTTTTTTCTTATCTTCTCTTACTCTTACTCCTATGTGGTTTAGTATAGCAAATAAAACTCCCTCGCCACCTTAATTCTATCTACCAGCTGTGGTTTCCTATTCGTTTCTTCGTCACTCAAATGGCAAACTAGCAATTACAACAAGCACGACAACCTATTCCCTACTCAGTACGTACGGTTCAATTCAGATAGTATGACGGTGGGTGGGAGAGAGGGAGGGGGAAAACCGCGAGTTCTTGCGTGAAAGCGTCGCGACGAGACGCGCACCTTTGCTCGAACGGTTAATTTGCATCGTGAGCATACATATATATATATATATATATATATATATATATAAACATTACGTAACAAATTTATGTATACATATAATACGACAAGTTGTTGCGACCACGTGGAATTGAAGAATGAGAAATAAAAAAAAAATTCGGAAACTTTCCGTGTTTTTTTTTTTTTTTTTTTTTTTTTTTGAAAGGATTAAAAATTCGCAAAGAAACAAAAAAAAAAAAAAGAAAAAACCCATTTCATTAATTGTCAGGATCTTCAATCAATTTTTTTTTTATTCTTTTTCCCTTTTCCTTAGTTGATCCAAGATATTGAATCTAATCATTGATCTAATGTTATTTAAAGTAGGTAAATCGATGTCGTTTATCTTGGTTGAATAATAATAATCGTTTTATTCTTTTACTCACCGCGTGTCTAATACACGTCGACGTGATGATAAATTGATATTAGTTTAATTTTTGAAGGATGTATTTTATATATGTATATATACACATAAAATAGGCCCCCTTATATGTATTAGTATTCTATAGTAAACGATAATTTATCATTTTTTGATAGAAACAGTCGACAATATATATTATAGGTATATTAACGATTTCGTTTTTGTCTATGAGTGTATATTATGTACATATATATGTATAATATATATAGATACGTATTAGTATCCTCTAAACGTATGGGTAGTACCTAAACTTTATACTAAAGCACAATAGACTACTAGACCCTCGCCTCTCATTACTGACTGACTAGGTACTGGGCTTTTCTCCTGCCCCCGAATATAGCATACCTACTATTTATAGTTTTTAGGGTCGATCAAATATTAAACTAGGCCGATCAATGATGACGAGAGTTTTGCGGTAATTGTTATATACGTGTTGGTAATTAGCCTGTTTATCTATATGTAATCATTAATTTATCAGCTAAAGTTATACTACAAAGAGGCTGGGCTGAAAAAATTTAACAGAATAATAAGGGACCAGATTGAAATTCTGTATTAGTTTTCAGACGATTTAGAATTTTCAGAAACGTTGAATTTTAAAATATCAACATTCCGAAAATCCAAAACCCCGAAAGCCCGAAGATTCGAAAATTTCGGTTCATTTCTCGCAGGATATGTGCGGAGACAGGAAATATAGTTAATTCTAATCGAGAACCTCTCTACGGAAACCCGTTTTATCTACTTTAATCGATAACTTCATGATGTCAAAAATAATTGGTAAGATTTTGAAACTTTTTTTTTTTTTTTTTTTTTTTTGCAAGAAGCATATCTCAAGCCTATTAGTTTGTACTTATATTGATTTCAATGCGATCAGAATATATGTACGCCGGAATTTCGAGTTTAAGAGGTTTGGCCTTCCGGAAATTTAGCTTTCGGAATTTTGAACTTTTGGTGTTCTTCGTTTAAAAGTTTTTTTTCAAATTGACTATGAAGACTTTCGGGGAAATAACCTTGTTAAAAAAAAAACTCTGAGTCGGTGATATTAAAGTTCGGAATTTTTACCTTTCGGGACTTTTTGAATTCTGAACTTCGAGGTCCGGTTCCAAAACTGAAAATAAAAAAAAAATAAATAAAAAAAAAATGAAATAAAAAATTCGTGTTACATAAATCCAGAAGAATTGATTGATTGATATATCGTTCAAATGAATAAAATAAAATTGTTAAAATTGAATCGTGAAAATTTTTCCCGAATAGTATTACCTATTAGGTAGGTACCTACTCGGCGTTTCCCGTTAAGCGAAATGAGATATCAAATTTCCGCGCATCATTATCTCTCGTGATACGGGGTCTTATAGGCTTCTGTTACTATTAAACTAATAACGAGTGAACTCGACAAACTCACATCGTTAGAAATATATATATATATATCTTCTCTATTTAAAAGTAGTATGAAGTATATATATATGGCTACTGCTACCGGAAAAACACATAAAGGCCATCATGATGGCAAAGTAGAGAAAAATTGCACTAGATTCTACTCTAGAGTTTCGAGTGATTATACTATAAGAAAACTTTTGTAGAAAAATTTTTCCCTGTCTACCTACGTATTATTATACCTACTGCTAGAAGTTCGACTGTATCAATTTGTAGCCAAGCGGAAAAGTTCGTGTATATGGAATGATAAGAGAAAATTGGAGAGCTTTACACAAGAGCTGACGAACGTATATAGGTATAGGTATACCTATAGGTATTATTTATATTCTGTAAATAATTTTTTAAAATACTTTTATAATTATTGATAATTGATAGGTATCTGCGTATTATACATACTATACATAAATTATATATTTAGTGTATAAAATATCTGCTTCAATAAATATCATATGAAATAATATACATATATATACTATAAAAATATTTCGCTCAATTATGATCCGAGTAAAAACTTCTGCTGTAATTTTGTCAGCGTGATGAATAAATTCAAATATTTGTTACAAATATGCGTGTAGGTATAGCTGTGTATAATAGTATAAAAACTGGAAAAAAATAATTAGTTCAGAATGTATAACGAATCTGACTGTATATAAAAACGAAAACTCGATAACAATGTTATCTTGTGTATTTGCAATTTAATTGCTAATTTTTACGCTTCGAATTCTCGTAGGTATACCTATACCTATATATATATATATACTGTACAGGCGAAATGGTATTTTTGTTTGATTTTTTTTTTTTTTTTTTTTTTTTTCGAGTTTCATAGAATAACGGAAAGAGAGGAAAACCAAATTGCAGCGAAAAATAAAAATAAAAATAAAAACTGCGCATATTTTATTAGAAATAAAACTGTATGAAAAAGATTAAAAAAAAAAAAAAAAAAATCCTTCGAATCGTGGTAGAGCCATTTAGGTTGTTTGAAAAAAAAAAAAAAATTTCAATTAAGTATTGATCACCTGCTGCGAAAACAGGCCAAATTTATTACAGTCGAGTTCGTTGCCCAGCAGTCGTAAAACTTAATTAATTACAAATTTATTCAAGCAAAGATGAAACAGGACTAAATATTCAATGCGACGAGCTGAGATTTGAAATTCACCAACAATGGTTGGCCGACCCCTTACCTACCCCCATTTCATATCTATAGGTATATCAAAGCCTAATCAAAATTCTCAACAGCTATATGAAATTCTTTATGTATAAAAGAAAAAACTTCCTCGCAAATCAGAAGTGAAAATTATTTACCTTCACATTCAGACCGCGTATATATATAAATTTATATAAATATATAAAAAATGGTACCTCTATATATATATATATATATATATATATATACCAACGAAACTGTAGTCATATTAATCTAAAATAAAATAAAATCACATGATTTTCTTCCCCATAAAATCTGATATGAAGTTTTATGGGGCTGAGAGTTTAGTCTGATTTTTTGTTCCTTATTCGGTTCATTTTTTATTCTGTTTTTTTTTTTTTTTTTTCCTCTTTTCCTTTTTTCTTTTTTCTTTTTCCTGATTTTTTGTGGCTCACTCCGCGGCTTCGAACCGTATAAGTATTACAGATCGAATAAACTTCTGATCGGATAAGGATAATACGTTATCGGAACTGGGGCCGACTGCCGAGAGGAGCGTAACTCGTCGAAAGCCTCCGCGGTATTTCGGCTTCTTTCCCCCATAATTCCCACTCCTGGATAGCAGTAGGTACAATTCGCGATTTATAGGCGTCCATTTTCTTTAGGACGCTGTAGGAATGATTGTACAAACCATTCCGGCTGAGCCGTTCTTCACTTTTACGTTCGCTATATTTTCCTCTTCTCTCTCATCTCTTTATTTTCTCTTGCCTCGCGCACGTATATGATGATGCCCATAGTTTGCTTTCCATCTTTTTCCATTTTTTTTCTTTCTTTCTCTCCTATTTTTTTTTTTTTTTTTTTCTCTCTCTCTTTTCATCTGCTTAAGAAAAACGCGGTGCGAATTGATTATTTAGACGCAATTTGCTGTCGAGAAAGTTAGGGAAGAGAAGAAGAGATGACCCGATTGATCCTCCGGCAACTGTATATACGCTATACCTACAAGACAGCATCAAAAAACCACCGGAAGTTCAGTGTTCACGCGGTATTCGTGTATCAAGATTAATGTTTCTCACCCAACTCTTCATCTTACCACGAAACCCGCACGAACTCAGAGGGTCGGATGGAAGATATGTCATCCTGCAGGAATAAATGGGAGGAAAAAGAAAACCCTTCATTCAATTGCGCGTTGCAAGAAATATATATAAAATAGAAAAATTGCTGTCTCATATTTTAATTAACTCTTTACCATACGAGAATTTCTCCTCGTTGGTCCAAGGTTCGAGCTGAGAAGATAAGACGAGAAATTTTCGGGTCAGAAATTGAATAATTCTGTTTCCGGCAATATAGTGGCAGCATATGATAGCTTCAGGAAGCTTTTCACTATCGCTAAGTAACTTCCGGCCGTTTTACGATTAGAGGTGACGCCTAGCTATAGACCGGAATTGAGTTTGTCTGTTCATGTGTTCTTGATAATGTTTGCGAAGCTGGTTGATATAATGACATATACTATATAAAATGACTCTTAACTCAATTAATTGTTATTGCTGAAACGAAAATGTCGTAGGTCTATATAGTCGTCGCGATGAATTCGAAGCTGTTAAAATTATATTACGCACAGCAAGAGCGCACCGCAGTAGCAATAGCAATAGCAATAGCAGTAGCAGTGCGGGAAGCAAAAGCAAACGACGTTAGAGACTCGCTTTATTGTCGAGGAAGCCAAAGGTAATTAGCCAAAGCTGTAAATTAGCATTCATAACCAATTGTGCTAACGCAGGTAGGTATACTCGACCCGAATTTCCGCAAAGATGTATATATACACGCTCGTTATATACAATATTTATATGCCTAAGTGTATTTGTTACGTCAGGATTCAAAACGTAAAAAAAAAAAAAAAAAAACGACGAGATCTAAAAACGGTTTTTTCCGTAACACTTCTCGTCACTTCGCAGAAAGCTACGTGATACTCATCGAATGCTAGAGGCGTGAAGATTGATTAATATCACCAAAAAGTAATGAAAAGTATAAAAAACGAACCGTCGAATCAAAGAAGATCAAAGGTCGGAATTGATTCAAAGAAGTTCTGCACCAAAATTTGAGATTTTTGTGTATGTGGTTATTGGATCAACCGCGAACAGGGTGCAAAAGAAAAAAAGCTCATAATGGAGTAAAAATTGTAATTTCGTTTGATACTAGAGACCCGAAATCGTGAAGATTGATTGAAATGATCAAAAATTGATGAAAAGTAAAAACGAGTCTCGTTGAATCAAAGAATATCAAAAATCAGGAATGATTCAAAGAGATTTTGTTCAAAAACTTGAGATTCTGGTGTATACGTGGTAATTTGATTAACCGAGTAACGGGTTTAAAAAAATGGTCCCCCTGAAAAAAAAATAAAAAAAAAAGGGAAGAAAATCTGTCCAGCGAGTCGGAGTGAAGTAAAAAAAAATTGTAATTTCGTTTAGGACCGTTGGATTTGCTGTGAGAGCCAGTAAAAGTTTTCTACTTTTAGGTGGCTTCCGCATCCGCGTTAATCTCAAGCTCTGACGAAGTGCTCTGCGTGGCTTCTCACCTATACTTGAATAACTACTGTACGGGACAGGGGGTTAGGATGTACCTTTTACTTATGTATATGTATCTATGTATCTATGTATGTATGTATTTTAGCGAGAGTATTCGTGTCTTACACACATTGAACTCAGTGATTACCTAGAAGCTAGGGGTAAAGGCGTGGTGCCACTTGTTTCAATCCCGCACCCCGCCTTTTAGACGCTTCTATTATACCCATCCACCCCTCTGCACCCTTACCTAGCTAGTAGTACACGCCGGTAATCTTATGTTTGCTACTTTGCATAACCGGGTATACTAGTGCGGCGTAACACCGTCGCAACGAGATTCTCTATAGTAACATCAACGCGGGTAAACACTAATGCATAAATAGAACTGCTAACAAAGTTCCTAGACTGAAGTAGAAATGAGAAACTTTATAAGATGAAATGGGGCTTTTAACAGTACCCTGTGCTGCCTCGGCACGTTTACAACTATTTCAACCTGACGGCCTCTATCCAGGCTGGTATACGACTCCGTATATACATGCATATATGTGGTATTCCACGTGAACCGGACCAGTTTTTGGCCTGAGGTCATCGAATTTGACGCCAATGCAGATTCAGATTCCTTGTTAGTACATGAGATGCCCCCAACAGTTACAGAGCTTGAAAATAATTGATTCAATTTATATCGCTGTCATAATTATGCCAAAAATTTAATTACCACATTTTCAACTCCACTTATCTCAGCCATGCATGAACAAAATCATAACTTCCCATAGTGCATTCTAAGCGCATAAATGAGCTCCTTCGAAATATGTAGCACTTCAATTATTTTTGGAATTCTTAAACATGTAAAACTTTTAAAATATGCGATTTCTTTGTTTTTCTACCGAAGGGTCACACCAATTGCCCTGAAATTTTCACCGAAATTACTTCGAGGTGGCACTAAGAAGTGATCAAAATTTCAGCCTCCCGTTTTTTACTTTTTTTTTTTTGCCAAAAACCGGCCCGGTTCACGTGGAATACCCCATATATATATATATATATACGCAATATATATGGTACCAAATTCTATTAGAAACTGTATCACATCAGTAGAAAGTGATTCACATCTGATAATGTTGCTCGTTTAAATTAACAACGACGCGTTAACTTATTTCCACTTTCCCAAATAGCTCTCCTATAGTATAGGTATGGCATGCATAATATATTGGCGAAATAATTCTCGGATAAATAAATGCTAGATGTGATGTGATTCCTGCATTCGAATAAAGAACGTGAAAAAAAAGGGTGAATTTTATTTTTCGTTGCTTTAACGCTTTGCCAGCTGGTAGTACCTATACGGTGTAAGGGTACAAAATTCTGTATGGTATTCAATAATGATAAATAATGCGGCTCGATCGGTCACGTCGCAAGGGTTTATAAGGCAGCGGATGGACGCCCCCGAACGAAAACCCCTCGGCATCCAACCGGGTAAGGAAGACGTATCACCCGAAATAAGAAAACAAAATACACTTCCGCGTTCTCGGAGGCTCGGTTTTTCCACCGAATTCCCTCGATTCCTATGTATTTTATGTATACATATACGTGCATACCCATACCTATATATGTAAACAGTATATATATATACATATATGGGTTCCGAATTTTCGGTATGCAATGATCCATAGAACTGGATGTATACACATTATACACCAAGACATTACACTATGTACCACTGTATTGCTATATACCTATACAGTTGTATAAATAGGACCATTTAGATACCCAGATACATTAATACTACAGAAATACAACCACTATATACTACATATATCTCCGAAGGGGTTACAGCCCTCACGAATCACGTGACAGTTGAATAATTGCGACGGCGTCAGTGATCAATTACATCATCTCCGTGCAGGCACTGTTTCCTACAATTCTAAGGATCAATTCCGTACCTAGGAAGGACTAAATTGTAGCAAGACCGTGATGCATTATAGTTTAGAATGTCCATATGTGACGAGATCCTTGTATAATAGATCGATAATTGATAAAGCTATATTATGTACCATATATTGAAAATTTGAAGATATGAAAAAGAAATTCTCTTGTGTTTCTTCTATCTTGCTATGTTTCGGGGGTATCAACGAATATTTACTAAGCGCTAGTTACTCGCAGAGGGTAAATCGATAACTTCCTAGGTAGGTGGGTGTAGGGTACGTAGTACGTACAGCGAGTAGCTGGGTATAGCTCTGACAAACGAGCTAAAACAAAGACTAGGATTCTCTCAAGGTGTCTCTGTAAAGTCAGACGGGCAATTCGCAAGCGTTGAAGAGGTAATTGAAGTTGTTAGCAAAGGAAATGGTTTCTACGTGCGAATTTCTACTGATCGCGCGTATACCTATAGGTACTACTATAATATAATAAGGAGAAAAAAAAGTGTAAGTACGCTTATTTCTAAAAGATCTTTTGAAATTTACTGCTCAGTGAATTAAGGAGCAATATAATGCCTATCAACTTGGTAATCCTTGTTTGTTTGCTCTCGCTAGTGGTGCGAAACTACGGCGTCGCGTAGCGTATAGCGTAGCACCCTAGCTATCTCGGTTCGCAATCATCCAGAGTGAAGAATAAGGGGCCACCGCCAATGTAGGATGGAAATAGAGTAGCTATATAGGAGAGACTGGGATACTAAAGGCAAGAGTGAATGAAGCTGGAGGAACAATGCCGAGATAGAGGTAGAGGTAGAGGTGGCGGTGGCGGTGCAGAAGGAAAAGGAAGAGGAAGAGGACCTTCGGACTGGCTGGCTCGGTCTAGGAACACAGAGACAATAACCAAGAATTTATTGTGAATGCTGTGTTGCAGTGGAGACGAGATTCTCGGGAGAAACAGAAACGGGAAGTTAGAGGTATAACCTGAGGTTACCTGGAGGTAACACCGTCGTTTTCAAACCCTTGGTTGCATGAGGCGATCTTACCTCCTCGCATGGTGCAGATCCTCGAAACGCTTCAAGATAAGCGGGGAAACAAAGCTCTGCAGACATTACTCTGTAAGGCAGAGATAGATTTCCCTGCAGGAACATTACGCGTATAGGTATATGTATAATGTTACCCCGTTTCGCTTATTGCCGGGGCATCAGTGCAGGGAACGAACGAATCCTTGGTCAGTTCCTGCAGTATACAGGGGTCATAAAATTCCTAAAGATATTGCGAATATCCGCGAATAAAATGACCTGATTTTTATTGAATATTTATTTTTGAACCTATGGAAACCTCGGTTCGTATAATCAGATGTACTTCACTACTGTGATATTTCCAACTCTCGATTTATCGGAGATAAATAAATTCGGTTTGAGGAAATGAATTTAATTAAAAAACGCTCAGTCCCTGCAGGGTGAAGGAGATGCTGAAAGCGGACAGATTTCTATCTATGATAAACAAAGATGTCCGCGCGTGAAATCTGAGATCACTATCTATTATGGAATATATTTTCAATACCTAGACGAATGTATGAAGGCGATCGATATCTACTGCATTGAAATTATGCATTCACTCTCTCTGGCTGCAGGGGCAAAAAATTTGAATACGTTAATAGGGATGAAAACGGTGTGTAGGTATAGGTGCCTATCCGCAGATAGATGGAAGATTCAAAGTGAAATATAAACGCATAGATAGCGAGCTTTCCAATAATCGTTAAAAGCTTACCTACTGAAAATAACGCTTCGATTTGTAAGAAGATAAATCTACCCCGTAGGTATACGCTTTTTTACGCGCTCTCAAGATTCGATATTTATAGTTTAGAACCGATACAATATACGAGGATAATCAATTTTCTCTTTATAAATAGAAATTGGGATAAGATCATGGAGGAATTTTCTTACAACTTAAGGTATTTTCACCGAACGATTATATATATAGGTATGTATATAATCGGCGGATTTTCTTAAAACTAAAAGAATTTGAGATTCTGGTATATGAATCTTCTTTCCCTACAATTTACCACCCTATCGCGTACGCCATTACTGTTTCACTATTTTACGTGCTTTTTCTTAGTTGAACCAAGACTTCCAAGACTTCCTCTTTGAAACATTGGCTCTTCTTAATAACGGTATCTTTTTAACCCTGCACCAGCCCCGCCAATATCCATTCGCAAATTGTACTGTCAGGGATATATAGGTATGTGTAGGTAGGTACGCACCCTGCGAAGGGCGACAGATGCTGCGCATGCTTCGGGACCGGGATAAGGATCAACATATATTTTCTATCCTATCCAACCCCGGCGTAAAAGAATGAAAAAAATAAAAAAAAAAAATAACGAAAAAAAGAAAAAGAACAAAAAAGGAGGTGAACTCCTTCCTTCCAATATGGAGAGGACTTCATCTCTTTAAATGCTACACGAATCGGAACCTTGTTTTAATATTCGAAAGCACTCAATCTTCGGTTCCGCGTCGGTTGCTACCTCACAGAAAACCCTCTCCTGCCTTCCTGACTGCCTGTCTGAACGCCTACCCTTCACCCGATGCGAATGATCCGGACGCCAATAATTCTTCTCCACCGAATTTCTTTACCTCATTTATTTTTTTCTTGTTTTTTTTTTTTCTTTTTTCTTTTCTTCTTATTTGTTCCTTTTCTTCTCTTCTCTTTCTTTCGTCCACCCTCACATTAAACGGAGGCAGTAGTATATGGTATAAACGTTGTCTATGTAATTCTGAACGTTGATAAGAAAAAATATGGTCTATTATATTAAAGAACGATGAGAATCGAAAAATTGAAATAATTCCGAAAGACTGATAAAATTTCTTTACAGAAGTGAAAAGTACAGAAAAAAAAAAAGAAAAAATTCAGTAATCAGTATAATAATTGATTAAAAAAGTTGTAATATGAGATTGAGTAGAAAAAAAAAAAAAAAAAAAAAAAACAAAGAAAAAAGAACCCTAATTCTGTATTTAAAATGATTTATTATCACCGTTCCCTGCGAAATTATGTTGGATCAAAAAGTTGAGTTGTGAATTCTTTTTCTTTACTTTTTCTCCTTTTTTTTTTTTCTTTTCCCTCAGCTTGATGGGCAATTAACTTTTCGAAAAGCCGATACGTATAAATGAGCCGTAAATAAAAAAAAAAAAAAAATCCATCCGAGTCACCAATTTCATTATTTTGCGGGGATAATCTTTTTTTAATATTATCGGTTTAATTGAAAACTATAAATATCATTATAGTCGCGAATAAAGCATATATATTAATATATATATATATATATATATATAGTTTGCTCGACATCTGGCTTATACATATGCGAGGGATAAAATTCTAAAAATTCTTTCAGATTGTAGATCGTTTGCATGCGGTGAAAAAAAAAAAGAAAAAACTTTCAGTTTATTTTTTTCTGTTTTACACACACTGAACCACACACTCGTGGTTATTAAAACCATTTTTATACCTATATATCTACCATTCGCGTAGTCTACTTCAAAACTCTAACTAAATAAGTATATAGTATGCGGCTTTATCTGTAGACCGTAAAACCCTGAGTGTAAAATATGTAGTGGTATACTGCTGGGCTATACTCTAAGTCTATACCGTAGTTTAGAGGTATACGTAGTAAAATATAAACGCAGAAAGAAAACTCACCGTCAGTCTTCTTCTTCTTCACCACACGTATAGGTATATTACTACTATGGAATAAAATTCCGTTCGATTTCCGGCTACGTCCATCAATACTGCAACCCAACGTCTATAATATACCTATACACCTATAACTGTATATAGATCTTCAAGACACCTTAAATGCCATCAAAGTCTCTCTCGTCAATATATTATAGAAACTGGGAAAAATAAAATTCAGGTATATTTATTTTGTGCTTCAAATAAAAAGGAAAAAAAAAAAAAAAAAAAAGGGGGAAAGGAGGACAGAAAGAGAGATATAGAAATTTTCACAAGCAGAATTTTTAATTTTTTTGTTTTTTGCGATCGATTGATTGACTACTGCAGTTCGGTGAGGTTTTCTCTCTTACCGTATAGTATTGCGTTTGTTGTTCTGTATACCTATTACACCTACAGCTACGCGGTTTTTCAATTTTATAACGTCGAACGATTTCATTCAATCAACGATAGAAATATATCTATATATACATAGTCGATTCATTTTTTAAATAAAGAAGAAAAAAAAAAAAAAAAATCGAAAGAAAAATATCCACCGTACAGGTTCTCGGAATATCCTCCTTCGTAGAGAAAATTTCAATATAAGGTATAAGCCTATACGTCGTTCTAATCTCGACGTTTACATCCGGGTTCGATAATAAATTCTTGACTTCCGGATTTTTATAATCTATTATACAATCGATGTTTCGGAAATTTATATATACAGGTAGGATATGACTCGCGATTTAATATATCTCTTCGAACGTAATGTATGCGCACGCGATACTATATCCTCAGTATACTACATTATATCCGTATAATTATAGTACGTAATCATTACATTATTAGCGTGTAGATAATTGTAAAAATACACCAAAGGCTAACATAAGATAAACTGTGCATGCCTATAGCTATTAGCTAAGGACGACCGTCTGCACCACTTTATGTATAACAGTATAAGAAAACGCGTTTAACGGTTCTCATACTATCTTGAGTATGTTATAATATAGGCACACTATACCCATACTATGCCTATACAACTTGCACCAAAGAACTTATGCCCATGCACTCTTAGATAGTGTCTGTATATCTTAAAAGAAAACTGCACCCTGCACAAACCGGGGCTACTAATGATAAGATAAAAGGACTTTAAGCATCGAGGCTAGGAGACGTAAAGCGAAGATATTGAGCGCGAAGGATTATTATGCTTTCAACCCTTATTATCATTTTCTCCTTTCTTTCTTTCTTTTCTTATTTCTTATTCCTTTTTTTTTTTTTCTTCTTTTTCCTTGTTCGCAGCTATATAGGGGAGGGAGGGGGGCAGAAGTCGCGGTGTTATCGGAATTAAATCTGGACCTTACCTACTAATGGATTCTGCGTCAGTTTTAAAAGAGTTTCTGTTATATAGGGTACCTATCAGCAGCAGGGATGTGTAAGGTAGTACGAGTGAATTCGTAGAACTTTCAGCTCTCTTGCTTTCTCTACTTTTTCATCATTAAAAGAGTTTAATCGTCGATTTAAATAAAGAGTCGAGTATTTGAACTGACTTTTACGAGCTTGCTTTCCCCCTCACCCCCGGGGTTACTATTATTTTTTGACTGCAGGGTATACTGGCCAGGGATAGGGTGGGGGTATATTATTGGGTAGGTAAAATTTTACTGCCACGGTATACTAAGTAAGCAATATATAACAACGGCAGTTACATTTTTTATTAACTTTTACCCGGTATAAATTATTCGCATTTTAAACACACCCAACTCGACTATAAACATGACAGTATCGGAGCAAAGGTAATTAAGGGATCATTATTTATTACTTCGTTCGCTCGTGAAGTAACGATCTCTTTAAATGGTTACGATTCCAGTTATCGACTTTTAGTTTCGATGGAAACAATATTTGAAAAAAAAAAATCATCGTTCCATGTCAAATTTTCCACCACTTGTCATTTTTCTAATATACTTTTCAATAAATCACTTTACTAATTCTGACGTTTCAGAAATCAAATGATTCTTTCCCCTAAAAATAGAGACTCAAGAATTCGCGATCGAAAAATAGATTTTTTTTTTTAATTTTAAAGAAAAAAGAAAATCCGGATACAAATTTCTGAATAGGTGCACACTTTTTAGAAGGCTTGTTAAAGATTTTGTATGAGTATAATAATGTAAAGTGAAACAGTGCGTTTACATTTTTTTCATAAAAATATGAAAAGATATAATAATTAAATTGTTCCCTGGGAAGAAGGAAACAAAAAAAAAAGGAAACAAGAGACAAATACCTGGATGAAGGACATTTCGTTTGATTTTTTTTTTTTTTCTACCTTCTCTGCAAGTGCTGAGCAACTTCCCTTTCCTCCAAATGGACGGACTGAGCGATTGTAATCCACTCGAGGATTTATTTAATTCTTTCAGTGTTCAAAGCAGCGTTCAAATAAAAAAAAAAAAAAAAGGCCATTCAAAAAGAAAGATTTCACCTTCTTTGTGCGTTCAGATTTTTCATTCAACATTTTCCTCTTCTCTTCTCAACGTTTATTAACTCCGAACAAATACCTACTTTTCAGAATTTACGCGTTATATCTGCTTAATACCTTCTCATTTCACTTGTCAACGGCTACATATACTTGGAAGTATATATATATATATATATATATATGCTCCTTTGAATCACTAGAGCAATTATAGAATAACGTTGGACGTGATTCAACCACGTTATCATATTTGATTGATACGATAGCATATAATATAGATAGTAGAAAAGAAATTTTCCTTTACGTTTCTTTTATGATAATACTATGAGAAAATCTGATTTTTGCTATTGAATAGAAGATGATACTATATTTTACATTTCCGACTATCAAAGTTGAAGAGGAAACGGAGCTGAATAGAATGCCTGGTTCCTATATATAATACATCCGTAATTCAAGTCTCGGAAAACATATTTCTCGAGAATAGTATATACCTAATGTCGAGGTAGGTAGGTATAGACCAGCCACCAGGCAATTAGCTTTGAGACCTGGAACCCGAGCTGCGCCTCAATACCGGAAGCCAGTAGTTGAAGCACTCGCTATAATTGACGCGAATATGCGCAACTCTTATTATACGATTGATGATAATGACGCGCTATATTCACGAAGAGTCTTTTCAGCCGTGGTACTCGCTGACCCAGATTTCGGGTAGCTGATTCAGGTAAATCAAAAAACAAAAAAAAAAAAACAAAAAAAAAAAAAAGAAATTACAAACGGAAGGTAAAAGTGTTTTTTAATTTCATATACATACCCCTAATATGTACATAAAAATCTATTATCTTGTTAATAAGAAAAATAAAAAAATAAGGATGTGTTTCCATCAAAATTGTTCTCATCTCACAACCCCCAATCAAAAGAGCGACTCAAACCGCGTGACGTCGTTATTTCGCGGCCCCACAGGTAAAAGTAAATCTGGAAGTAACGGGCAATAAACGCCTCCCAAAGGAGCTCGTTCTTTGCGCTCTTAAGGATTTAAGAGAAAAACCACCCCTCGGTTTTCGCGAACAAGAGACACGGAGCAATGTCGACTTTATTATTCTCGCATAGGTGTGTGTATACTGTAGGTATATATATGTACGTACAAAGGCTGGAGGGTTGCTCGCAAAAAAGTACGGGCATCGCAGACCGGATGCACACATATCCGATACTTGTCATATGCACCTGTTCGATATGTCGATTCCGATTCGAAAGTGGTTTTGAAATTCACTTTTCGCTTTCGCTATTCCGATAGGCGATCCGGATCTAACGCATCAAGCTATGCACATAGGAGGCACTCCAGTCTCCACGCGTGAACCTGATTTTTCTAAAAATTCATTTTCGACAATTTATTGAATCATATATATAAATTCCTTCCAAACCGATGCATTACATATCGAACGATACCTCTGACGAAGATGTGAACATCTGCGAGAAACTGAGAAGAAAGTTAAGAAAAACTATGGAACAAGAAGTGCCAGCGTTGAAACACTGTCATTCTTTTGTTCTCATTCTTTCATATCAAGAGACTCCTCGGTAGAGTCTCGCGCCAAGTGCATTAAAAAAATAATGTTTTGTCTATTCTCACACTTTACTTTGCATTGAATTTCTCTTATTGTTAGTTTCCAATCACTTTACAAATCTTAATTATACTCCACTTTCAGTAATGAGCAAACTACTTTTATTTATCCCTTTTTATCCCTTAGCGGAAAAAGTATATTCGACTATACTTTCGAGCTTCAAGGACTAAATTTTCGGTTAGAATGATCACAGAAATTCTATCATTTATGCGTTTTATTTTTTCTTTTTGTTCCAGAAATCACTGGGTCTTGGTGGTAGTCGTGACGTCAAGGTATGTGATAATCGCTATACCTAGATATAATGCTCACCGTGATTGGAGGGGTAGATCAATATTGGAAAATTGAAATTGATAGTGGATTTGTCTATCATACTCTTCCATTATCGTAAGCATAATGTACCCTGTGCCCTCAACTTCCACTGTTTCTGTTTCCAGAGCCATGATTATATTATATACGATAGTCGCTGTGAGAGCACTTTCACGGACATGGGCATCATGCGCGTAATATACGCTTGGGTCACAGAGGTATTGCCACGGCCGATGAACCTAAACGTAAGCATGTTATATCATACATTCCTAAACGATTTTATTTTATTGCCCCCAACCCCCGCGACGCTCTCGCATGTGACGGATTATGATGATTGTCAATGCTGTTGCTTATTCTACAATAAATCGATCCCTTCTCATTTTCTACTTCAAGATAATGGATTGCCACCAGCAAAGGCCGGCTAGCAATGACTGTGGAGTATTCACAGTACTCCACACCATTTATTGGGACAAAGTATACATAAAGTTTCAAGATTTTTGGGTACTCGCCAACAAATGGTAGAAAAAATGTTCGAGGAGTGATTTTGAAGGGGAAACTTCGAGTTTTAAAATGGTATTTTTGAAAATTAATTTCCATCATTTTTGACGAAGTTATAACGCTTTGAAAAATGATAGTGTCAAGTTCGTTCTAGGAATTAGTTTCGTCAAAGTTTGCTAGGGCGCTCCCTATGGGGGACATATTAGACTTTAGCGTAACTCCGCAGGACGAAAATGACGCGGTGTCGAGGTCGTCGTCGTTCACCACCGACAACGTGTCGGGTAATTTGGTCGTAGGTCGTTCCTGAGACAAGGTGTTGTTTCCGCTCGTCAGATGTAACGGGTAAACTTGAGTCAAGATACTCGCAATATTCGGCCAAGAATATACAGATATACCAACTAGCCTCTATATGTATATACGCACTACTACCTATACATAGAATGTAATAACAGAGCTTTGGGAATACCTAGAACAACGCCAAAGGCAGTTTCCCTATTACTGTCTGCAATGTAACTCGTCCAATCGGTATGCCTTACTAGGGTTGGTGTAAGGTAACAACACACACCGCTTCACGGTTCACGGTTCACCGTTCACGGCGAGGGAAACTTCATCCTAAACTTCGAAGATCCGACTATTTCGAATTCGAATTCTAATATAGGACGAGACTGTTAAAGTTTTGTAAAACCGAAAAAAAGAAAACGTAAAAAAAAAAATGGAATATGATGATCTGTAATGTTACAGAAGAGAAGAAATTGGGTTTAAGGGAATTTTTTCTTATAGTACCTAATCGAAGTATATCGAAAATATTTTTCATTCCATGCAGGAGAAAGGTTGAGATTTGAAATTCTAAAAGCTTCGAATGGTCGAGATTCCGAATTCATTTAAGACGATTTTGAATTTTCCGAAACGTTGAGATTCAGAAGATTAAAATACCGAAAGGTCGGAATGCAAGCATCTCAAAACTCCGACAATCCAAGAATCCGAAAATTTCCGACAAACACGACTCAAATATGTGGGAGGCTGGAACAATTTGGTACAAAAATCAAAATGTAAAAATTTTCAAAATCGTTGGGTTAGCAGTTTTTATTTTATTTTTTACTTTTTCTCTTTTGAATTTCCAGTGCGTAAAAAAATCGCTACATATGGCAGCCACATTGATCAGATATTACTACTCCTTGAAATTATTATTATCATCGGGTATGTAACATCAAGACTTTTTCACCTATATAAAAATGATCACGATTTTAAAGTCCACTGATGTTTCTTTGCCTCTTGCTGTTATCTATATAACTATGTACTATATATCGGTGTAATTCGTACCTGCAAGTATTATACTTGAACGAAGTATAAGGAAGGAAGGCGTGAGGAATTTTTTCTTCAGAAGCAATATCGATGTTTCATATTTCACATATCGTGTCTATGCCGTAAAACGAAAAAGCCAGTCGCACGATTTTAGGATCCAACTCTACTACGTATGTAACCTACCTACCTACCCACGTATGTATATTCGTGTACTGTACCTCTTACTTAACTTGTTCAATTTTACAGCTGCAGGGAAATGTCGGTATCCACATTCACATTCACATTCACATTCACATTCACATTCACATTCATATTCATATTCATATTCACCTCCATATTCACACACACACACATACGTATAAATTTTGTCTATCTTATCATTTCTTTCTTTTTACTTTTTTCTTCTTCTTCTTCTTCTCGCTTTCTTTCCTTTTCTTTTTACCATTTCTTTTATTCACGCAGATCGCTGTTGCTGCGAGCTGAAAATTTTATACGATATAGATATATAGATATATAAATACATACATATATATGTAGGTATACGTCATATATACTACACATGGAAAAGCGAAGAGCCTTCGATATCAACCTATAAACATAAAATATCAGGCATCGATCCTGTCATGAGTGTACCATATATAATACACGAAATTTGTTTTTTACGTATCTTTTTTTTTTTACGTATGTAGGTACGAATGAAATCCCAGTATTTCACATTTTTTTTTCCTTTATTTTTTATTTTTCTCCTCCTCCGCCGTCATTTTGAAATTTATATACATATATATTTATATTTCAAAGGGATCAATTTTCGGTTAAATTTTCCCAACTTTAAAATTACTTTGATTTCTTGTATTTTTTCTTTTTCTTTTATTTTATATTATTTTATTTTTTTGGTTGCTATATTTATAATAACGTGAACTCGCAAGTTTACGAGATGTATGAGACTTATATAGTATAGAAATTGAGACTTATCCTCGAACCTACCCCGCTAGACAGCAAAATTTCAAACTATCTACCGAAGGCAACTTCCCGACCAGTGCAGTAGTCTGACTTCGACCACATCACAAATTTACCTATTACTCTGTACTACGTGTATACATACATACCTATACCTATAGGTATAGGGTATACCCGTTTCGACATCGTTATAATAAGTATTTATATATGAATAGAAAAGAAGATTAAAAACCGAAGAAAATAAGGTAATCGGATTATTGTTGTAAATAAAATCTACCGATATATTTCGTTAGCAATTAGCAACTATATATATGTGAACGGAAGAGAAGGAAAGAAAAAAAAAGAAAGAATAAGATGAGAATAAGGAAATAAGAGAAAATATAGATAAAAGAAAAAAAAGAACTAGAGGGGATATATATACCTTACACGGGGTAGGATTTTGTGAAAACGCATGACTTCGCATAAATTGATTTGATCTCTGTAGCAAGAAGTCGGTACGTGATCTCGTCAGGCAAAGTCGCGTCGCGACCCCTCGAAAAGTTGGCAGGCAGGCGAAACCAGCAGCAGCAGCAGCAGCTAGGCCAGGCCAGGCCAGGCGAACTAAGGAGAGAAAATATGGGGAAGAGGGAAGAGGGAAGAGGCTGAGAAGCAGATCAGCAGATCAGAGCTTGCGAGAGACGTGTGTAGGAAAGAGAGAGAGAGAGAGAGAGAGAGAGAGAGAGAGAGAGAGGAGAGAAGTAGTAAAAAAAAAAAAAGGAAAGGAATAAAAAAATGAAAATAAAAAAATCAAATAAAAAAAAAAAACGGATGAGGATAGAGAAAAGAGAAAAGAGTACCACGTGCGGAGTAATGGCATCTTCGAATGGCGTTTCTCCCAGACGCGATCCTAATAGAGGCAAGGCCGGTGGAGATTTATCGCTTACGCTGCAAGCTCGCAAGCTCGCGAGCTCGTTCGTCGTTCGTTCGGTTCGTTCGGTTCGTCGCACTTATATACAGAGCTTTGAAACGTTACCGGGTTTGGGACTTGGTAGGATATATAGGTATCGAATTCACGAAGGCGTATTCACAACCGGAACTAAAAAGGAAACGGGCATTCCATAGCCATGGGGTTGAATATCAAAACGTCAACCAGAGAAAAAGGAACGAGAATTAGTCGAGGTATATGGGTATATATACATATAGATATACGTAATATAGTACCGTGGGTTATAGAAGCGGGCTACCAATTGTCCAATTTCATTCATGCGTATCGTATACGTAATAAAAAAAAAAAAAAAAAGGAAACGTAAATTATGTACGAAAGATTATGTTGAACTATATAATCAATTAATTAATTGACTCATTAATTGAACATAATGATAAAAACTTTTATTCATATAGTTGGCTGAATTAAATCTGCGCAAAGTAGAGTAAAAAAAAAAAAAAAAAAAAACGAAGAAGGGAACCAAAGTGGAAGAGTATAAGTTGTTCCGAAAATTGTATAAAATGATATTGAAATTTCTTATCAAAATGACGGAGAGTTTAAACGGTTCGTATTTAATTAAAGCGAAATTTCATTTAAATAGAAATTCTGTCCGCGTATATTAAATCGTCCCAGTTTCTCAGATGCATTTTATGGTTTTAGTTTAATCTCAGTATTACGGGATCTCGGAGAGACCCGGGTGACAACGTGCGCGAAGGATATGGCCAAAGGGAAACTAAAACTCTTTGGTTAATTAGAAGACTTAGGACTTGACTTTGAAGGTGAGAGACAGAGAGAAATATATATATATATCGTCGTAATTAACAAATTAACAGAATCACAGTTCAGAACTACACCTATCGTATGAGGGGTACGAACGACGGCCATACTACAGCTAGAGCAGTAACTATTTCATAGAAGAAACTATTAAATTACAGAATTCTGTGATTAAATAGGATTCACGACTTACGACAATTTGTAGAGCCAGTTTCTTCCTTCTGATTATCCTTATTCAGTAATTATTGAAGTATAAACTTCTGATTTTGGATATTGTTCATATAGCACTAATAACGTTCTGTTATACCCTTTGCGATACATCCTGCGTCTCTAACAACAACGTTACGTAATGCATACATAATCTTAACCTTTGTGCATATATACTAATTTAACACTAAAGCTACATCTTCGGTTAGATTAGATTAGTTATACTCCAACAGGGTCCAGAGGCTTCCTTAATTATACCCAGTGCATATCAAGTAGTAGGGAAATTCTTGACTCGGGTTTGATCGGGTCAACCGTATCTATATATATATACATGTAAAGGAGTAAAGAGTGATCGAGGAGAAAGAAATAATGAAAAAAAAAATGAAAAATCGCAAGCATAATAATAATCTGAAAATGAATCTCCTTCATCCCTTAATATCGATATCGAAAGAAATTGAGAATGTCTGAAAGTTTGAGGATATCTGGTAGAAGCTGGCACTGTCCTGCGGTGCACCGCAATAGTAACAGCAGGGTGAAAATTAATTAAGGAACAGTTGTCACAGTCCTGGTATATGTACATGTACAGCAATGCATCGTGGTATACCACTGGTATATAGAATATACGTGCAGGGTTTGGAAGCAGTCAGGAATTTGATCAAAATTGAACGATGTAACCCTCACACTACGACTTGGCCACTACTACAATCTGCATAATCAATTTACATGCATCAAAGCCTGACCTAGCTAGCTGGTCTTCTATCTAGGACTAAGCAATATGGATAAGATACGAATTGATACTCGTACCACGTTGCTTAGTAACTATGAGTTTCTCAACAGACTTAACTATACCTACTACATACCTTGATCAAAGCTAATCAAGATTGCCCAAAATCGATACGAAATAAATTTCATAGAAAAGCTTATTGCGTCTCAGGCAACGATTTTCTTATTATTATTATTATTATTATTTTTTTTTTTTCTCTCTATTTTCCGACAAATTGGGATCCTAGAATTTCTGCTGTCGGGTCTAATCGGTGGATAGGAATAATTTATACTGTGTGCGGCTATTGCGTTTGAGAGATTGTTTTTTCTAATTTTTTGTTTTTTTTTGTTTCTTTCTTTTTTTTTTCTCTCTGTTTCCTCTTTCTTTTTTCTTGTCACTGGTCGTTTGAACTTTTATTCAAGATCGATATGTATACCTATGCCCTAGACGTTCGTCGAGGTACGTTACGTGCCCCGTCGCGTCGATGGATAGAATGAGGAGAAGAAGAAAGAAAAAAAAAGAAGAAGAGGAGGTAAAAGGAGGAGAAGGAGGAGAAGAAGGACCGTTAACTTTCGAAAATTTCATGTCTGAAGATGAATTCTGCGAGCGACAACCTGTTCCCAAGTATGTTTGACGATATTCCACAGTTTCCTTTCTTTCTTTTAGTTTTTTTTTTTTTTTTTTTTTTTTTTTTCATTCTTTCTTTTTTCTTTTACCTCCTTTCTGTGTTTCTTTTTTCTTTCTTTATAACAATTCAGAGAAGGTGAACACCCGGTCATGTAATTTCATTTCGTAATATACCGAAAGATCATCGTCAATAAAAAAATTAATAAAAATAAATAGGTAAAAAAAAAAAAAAAAAAAACTCCGCATTGCATATTGTTTAATGAAACATATTATAAAAGTGAAAATAAGAGGTACACTGAACCCCAGGATAATTAATTATTTGTAGAAAGTTGAGAGTTGAATATATACGAAAAAAAAACACCATATGTAGGTACGACGATACATTGCTGCGTATACATGAAATTTCCGAAAGTGGCTATAAATTCAAGCCCCTATACCAACGTTATTACTTGCTACAGTATTGAAAATAAGAAACAGTTTAAATTTTCGCAAGTACAAAAAGCACAAAAATTGGTTTTGCAACCAAATGCGTCACTTTTGATTTGCCTCAATAATTTACAGAAAATATTCTCAACTGTTGACAACAACCGTATATTTTTTTAAAGATGGTTGGCTCAATCGTTTGGAACGTTTGCTTTATTATTTCTGTTTTTTTTTTTTTTTTTTTTTTTTTTTTCGAAAAAAAGAATTAATAAAGCATACCTTCGAAAAAAAATCGTGGAAATATGTTTCGGAAAAAAAATATGAAAAATATTTAAAAAATGAAAAATAAAAAATAAAAAAAAAAACCAACAACAAAATTGAAAACAATTTACCTACCCGAACATTTTACATATAGATATATATATATATATACAGAAGTTAAATAACCCCTGAGGGTAAAGATTATACCGTACGAGATGATAGGTGTGGCTTAACCGACATTTCAATTTGGCCTGGCTTAAGCTAAGCAACGGGAACATATTCTGGGCAGACGGGCGTGAAAATATATAAACCCTTGTAACGACCGGTCGAAACGACACTTGACTCGCGGCTACCCAACTTAACACTCAGCTCTTAGGGTTTGGTGGCCCTCTACCCCCGGTGTACCACCCTTTCCTAAAAGTCATAATATTTTTTAGCCAGGCTGACCCCTGTAATGGGGCAATGGGCCAATGGGCCAATAGGGCAAAACCCGAAGGGGTCAGACTGCGAAAGGACGAAGGGTTTTCCCTTAGCTTTTCTCTCTCTCTCTCGCTCTCATTCTCTCTCACCCTTTATCCACCTTGGAGATCCCTACGCCCCTGTAGCTCTATACTATATAGATTATTACAGGGTAAAGTCGGGCCCTCTCCTACTCTACCTTCCTTACGTTTGTTAGGTAGATATAAGCGAATATCTCTAGCTAAGAGATGCTGGAACACCCGTAGCCCTGCAGAGCCTAGAGCCCAGAGCCCAGAGCCCAAAGAGCTTCTGAGCTTCGAAGCCGAGAACCCGGAGGCGGTTCTCGCTGAGCGAGCGAAACCTGGCCAGGCGAAGGCCTTAAATTTACGTTTTACAAAGTTAATTGAATGGGCGTAGGAAACTGCCGCCCTCTTACTCTCTACTCCGACATCGCGAAGCTTATAACGCCGACTAGACTAGAAACCCAAAATGCTTATCGTCTCCGGCTATATGTATCTATAGTATATATACAAACTCGCTGATAGTTCTTGGACTAGCTTATGAATAACGACTTGTAGACTATTCACAAACCCCTCATTTCTACCCCATAACGGTATAGTTATCCATATGTCAAAGGATTTCGTTTAGGGATGCAAAGATTAATCACGAAAATATCCCGTTATTTTTTCTTCTTTTCTTTTCTTTTTTTTTTTTTTTTTTTCTTTTTTTATATTCCGTCAAATTTTCTTCACCTTGGATTATTTTGAAAAAAAAAAAAATATATATACATATATACATATTGAATATATTTCCCTCACCGATCGCTATTTCACACGCTACTGATCGTGACAACAAGTGGTTTTCTCGATGTGTGATACGCACGTCAAACGAATCCGAGACTACCTATATATGCATATATATATATACGTATCCAGGGCACAGCGGGCGGATATTGCTTCCGATATTTTTCCTCTTTTTTTTTATTTTATTTTAGTTTTCATTTTTTTCATTTTTTTTTTTTTCTCTCTCTCTTTTCTTTTTATTCTTTCATTTTCATTCTCTTCTCTTTCTCTCGAAGTAGTCTGATAGTAATGCCGCATGAGAGAGTAGAAAACGTCGTCGTATATCAGGCCGCTAAACCATCCGCCAGCCCCCAAACAGCAGTTTAATCTTGAATTCTAGAGTTTGATATTTACTCTGCTGCACTTTATATACTTATACTATATTATATATATATATATATATATGTATATTATGCTGCACCCGTGGAGTTATTCTTACCTCCGTTATATCTATTACGGGGGTATAATCTACGCTGACGTAACTTATACTAAAGGGTTGAAAGAAGCTCGCTCCATATATACCTTAGAGCTCGAAGAATTCAACAAAACCGAACGAATATGTATTACCTATAACGAAAGATTTATTATAACATTATAGTCAGATGCAATGTGTGGTGTAATAAAAATTGGTATCGAGCCAGGATAATGTATATACCTATATATTATATTATCGCATATTATTATTATTTTCACACGGAATGAAAGAGAGGAAAAAAAAAGGAGAAAAAAAAAACTGTTTAAAAATATTTAGAGAACGATATGAAAAAAGTAAGAAAAAGAAGAAAAAAAAAAAAGAAAATTTATGGAATGCATAATTTTATTTGAATTTTTTTCTGAGCTCTTTCTTCTTCTTTTTCTTGAGGAGTTTCATATACATAGATATATATAGTAGGGGGGGGGGGGGGGGGGGGGATCATGCAAATCAGTGAAAAATGTCCGTGTGTGCGAGTCTATTAAGGGTTGGAATTTTATTCTCCGAATATTATATAATAATATTATAAAACGTTGAGAAAAGGGGCGCGCGCCGCCGCCGCCGCCGCCGCCGCCGCCGCCGCCGTCGGTTATGGTTGGTCCCGTTTTCCCAATAGACGGTTTTTCGCAGTTTCTGATAACACGAAAGGCGGGATATATATGGTGGGCTCTGGGCTATACCCTCCTTCTACGGCGTTACGGTTCTTGCTCGATTACCCGTGACGAAAGTGGAACGAGAAAAATAGAACTTGGAAGAACTAGAGGGGAGACGAAAAAAGTATTTTCGAAAATAATAAATAAATTGTCACAAAAATGGAAGAAACGAAAATTGGGAAAAATGAATCTTCAAAGATTTTTCACTGCAGTTAGGTATACGGACCGAATATCAAATGTAAGAAATTATTTCGACGATGAAATACCCCCTCATTGTACTCTAGCCTGTAATATAATTTTCTGCACGTAAAACAAATGTCGATTCTTGGTATTTTCGCAATTTTCGAGTACATGTGGTATGGCAGTAAGGATATAGGTAGTCAAGCCGGGCGTACATATAAGGTATATGGTAGAAAATTGCGACGTGCCTCGGATTGAAAAATTCAGAGCCGGAATTCGTACCGAGGAAGACTTATAACTCTGTGGATTTTGAGCCTCAATCAAACCCAATGTTTTAGGTTCCAGGTTACATATATATACCTAGCTAAACGTAATATGTAGGTATAACATAAGGTATGTAATCCTTCGAGCTTACTCTTCCAATTTTTCGAAAATTTTTCCTTTTAAAAATTTTCGGAATTTTCCCCATGAATTTCAGACTCTAAATTCGAGTATTTTATTCGCATTACGCAAGTAGGTGAATGTGAATACCTAGAATCGAAATCGTATGGATAAAAAAAAAGAAGAAGAAAAAGTCGTCTCGCTGCGTCCCCAGTCCATCAAACTGTGCAAAAAAAACCCCAAAGAGATTTACGGTGCCCCATAGGTCGCAGAAACTCGAATGATAAAACGCAGGGCCAATACTTATACGTCTTTATAGGTATACCTATAAGCGAGAAAAACTTATGAGGCGATCATTTGTCGGGCAGTTGCTCCAAAATTGAGCAGTTTGTTTCACGCGAGGTATAAGGGGTAGTTCTGCTTCCTTCTTCCCTTCTTCCATTTTTTCGTTTTCAGTTATTTGGTGGTCCATCGTTTCGTCAGTTCTTGATAACCAGCTGTCGTTGGTATATGACCCCGTAGATCAAACTCACGGAAAACACCATTAGAGAATACTGATATAAAAGGAATTGCGAAAAACGTGAAAAACTTTTGATGTTACTAGAAAGCTAGTAAAATAAGGCTAAAGTAAAGGGTCTGATTCGCTAAGGAAACGGATTTTCAACATCTGATATGTCTCTTCTATAGTTGCACAGCACAACGCGATATGAGATTCAAAATTACCGTACCACCCCATACTCCTTCTTTTTCCACTTCCGCTACTGCTGCTGCTGCTGCTGCAAAGGTAGAGAGGCATATCCTTCTCGGAAATTGCTACTTGTACGGTACTGTCTTCTTCTTCTCATATACGCGAAATATATCCGCGTATAGTACATCATCGCTCAAAAGAAACGATGAAAAATATGTTGGGAGTAAAAAATGGGCAAAAAAAAGTCTAATTTGAATTGAAATATAAAAAAATTAATCTTCTTGCTCTTATATCACATAATGGGATATCCTGTGCCTCTACGGCACATGGTGTACATGGGTGGTACAGCTCTCGTCTCATCTCATAGAGAAAGGTGGGTGTATAGTCCTCGTATACGATGTACGAAGCGATCCAGAAGGACCTCACAGCAGGGTTCAAGAATCTTCACCCCAGTCTCACACAGGGGTTTCGTTCAACGGCTTTAACGGTGCCTTCAAAGGAATGCCCTTGACTGGTTCAGCCTGTTCCTAAAAGCCTACAGTTCCTCCAGAAATCGATACCCTCAAGTAATACCCGACTACATACAGTCTCTGCCCTCCTCATTCACTCTCTAGCTCTTCTACCTCTATCTATCTTTTACCCTTCAGCCCTTAGCACACCATCCCTTGTTCATATTTTCTCTGTGCCTTCGCACCACTTAGGGTTATAATATACCTACATAGTTATCGACACTCTTAGAGTAGGTACCTATATATCTTTGCTATATATTAGAATATGATCGAAATTATGCGAAACATGAAATTTCACCTTTTTCTTTACTTAGGTAGGTACTATACGTATAAATTGCATAATTTGTACAACTGCAGCACAGTTGTACAGTTTTGAATAATTAGAACCCACCTGAACATCGCATTTCATTTCATTTCTTCTCAGTTACTTAGGTATTATAATATGTAGTATGTATATGTATATATAAATATACCTGAGCTCGTTGCACGTTTAAGTTGGTATGAGAATCACTCGTTCTTAATGATACTCTTTGCAGTCTACGAGACGATTACACTGTGACAAAGCAACAGCCTCGACGAAGAGAAGAAGAAAAAAGCATTAAGCTACAAGAAGGAGGCTAAAGAAAGAAAAAAAAATATTTGACAGACTAAAAGTGAGTCGTGTAAAAAGATGACAGAAAATACAGAAATACAAAGAGAGATATATATACAGAGCAAAGAATTTTTATATCTGACAAAGTACATTCGCGACAGATATATATAGGTAGGTAGGTATACATTTCGAGTTACTTTTTCACTCTTTATACGGAACCGGCATTCGCTATTTCCGGGCTAAGTATCATTTTACAGATGTTTGCACAAGAAATATGAACACACATTATAGGTATATAAAAAGGTGCTCCTTAATTCGGTCATATTAGAATTTCAATGCTTCCATGGGGAACCCCAAGTTCATATCCCAATTCTAAGTATACTGTTCCAAAGCCTTCGAACTTTACAATTTGAAATTCGAAAATGATCACGTTAAGGCCCATCCCTAGTCGTCCACCTCCTTTTGGTCGAAATGTGTCACATTTCGATTATTATCCGAGCCCAGGCGTCAAAAACGCAAAAAAGGCCAACTTAGCGCAAATTCTATTTCAATTCCGAACACATACGTCCAAAAAAATGTTCGTTTCGTGCGAAAATAGAGTCTACAGATGGTTTTCACATTGTTACAAAATTATTCGAATTCGATTTCCTCGACGAACAATGTAAAAACCATCTGTAGACTCTATTTTCGCACGAAACGAACATTTTTTTGGAAGTATGTGTTCGGAATTGAAATAGAATTTGCGCTAAGTTGGCCTTTTTTGCATTTTTGACGCCTGGGCTCGGATAATAATCGAAATGTGACACATTTCAACCAAAAGGAGGTGGGCGACTAAAGATGGGCCTTAATGCTTTTTCATAAACGTCGAAGACTCGGCATCAAGGCCGGAACTACACTGGGGCAGGCGGGGCAATGCCCCGGGGCCCCCGACCCGAGGGGGCCCCCTGGCCGAGGATGAAAAAAAAAATTTGAAAAAAAAATTAGATCAACCGGATCTAAAATTGAAAAAAAAGTTGAATAAAAAATAAAAATCCATTAAAAAAATTCATAAATGGCGGGGGAGGGGCCCCAAATTTTGTTTTGCCCCGGGGCCTCCTCAGTCCAAGTTCCGGCCCTGCTCGGCATAATATATTGCTTTTAATTTTGGTAAGTTACATAGATCTATATATTATGTAGGTACGATAACACGTGAGAGACAGAAGAAATTTTCATCCCTTGGTTCGAGTTAAGGTCTGCGTCACAACCCCTTTACCAACACCCTTAAGCATCGTTAACCGACATACTTCCTTGAGTTTAATTAAAATCGCAACAAAATCTCGGCGAATACCTAACCCGTAAGGGATGGTGACTAAGGGCGACTATTTACCTCGCTATTATTTATACGATCTTAAGCTCTTGAAAAATTACCTATATACGAAACACACGCGAGGTTGAAGCACTGAATAAATAAAAATCAATTTATGTAGGTATATAAAAAAATCGAGAAATTTGATTAAAAAAAAAACAAAAAAAAAACGTTATGCGTGTGTAAAGCGATTAAAATAATTATCACCTTATTTTAAGTAGTGAGAATTTTTATTCTCCTATATATAAAATATTATATACATATATATGCGGATGTATATATACTATATAGCAGACATACTTCGTGATTTTTAATTAAAAAATCCCTGGAGTAGGCAGCCGATTATAAAACAAAGTACTTAAAAATGTCAATTTTGATAATGAAAATAAAATTCCTATCGATTTAAATCCCAATCTAATACCTAACGGTGGAATTACGATCAAACAGCGATTTATATCTTATGCAAAGCGTGTGTAGGTAGATATGTATATATAGGAACTTTAGCCTCGTATAACTTATAGAGTGAGATGAAATCAATTTACAATATTTAATATACCTATCGTACCTTGCTATATGCAGAATGGATCAAGTACAAGTTTACGGCTTTATGTCCTATAGAAAATTGATTGGAAATTTAGTTTCGACTTTTATGTACTAATACTACAAAGCAGATGCCGGATTGCCAGACTCGACTTTGAATCGATTCGACGTTACTTGACTCGCACGATCTCTTTACGATAAATATTAGATATATATATATATATATATATATGTAGATACGTGGACAAGTAGCATATTTTGTTGCTCCAAACGGCTATATACCTATCTCTAACCTGAAGGTATATATAAAAAGTTGTTTTATTACATAACGATCTAACGAACTAACAGAATATAATTATACAGTTAACGGTTAAACGACTCGTTTCACTTTGCCTATACAGCTATCGCGTTTATAGAAGATTAATTTATAAACAAGTCTTAATAGCTTGACACTTGATTTGCGGGATGATTTTTTTATTTTTAATTTATTTTCTCAATTTTTACACCTAGGTAGTATAGCGAAAATTAAAAAAAATTAGAAAAAAATTGTCATAGATTTGAAAAATCCCTCACCCAAACCGTATACACTACTGGGAGTTATTTATATACCTATACGCAAACCGTAAAAGTGCGGAGTTTAAATTTTGATAAGAATACGTGTGGGAGGATCCAATTTTCTTTTATCGAGTCGAACGGGCGTCACACTTTTAACCCTCCATCGATAGGGTATATATTCATCGAAAGGTTTAGCTTGAAATTTTTCGATATTTCGTGCGAGGATTTAAACGAATAAGTTTTATGTATATATATATATTCCTATTTTATCCTATTTACTATCGTTGGTATATTACGTGTGTTCAATATATATATAATACATATATATATACCTATAGGTATATGTATACTACTAGTGCACAGATTAATTACGGTGCGATACGAAACGAGGAGAATAATAAAAATTAGTTTTACCGCAACCAGAGCCCAGGTTTCATTTTTGTTTTTAATCGAAGTGCGTTTGAAAACTGAAAACTTTCAATGCAGTTGGTAGGTTTACCTAACCGAATCAAAATTTTACGCTCGTACTAACAATTGCCGTGACCTGATGTCCAAATGAGTTTGAAAGTACGACACTCATAGTGAATTGCAAACCCAAAGCTCAAGGATCAGATCGAGGATGATCATCTTATAACACAGAACACACGCATATATGTATATAAACTTCTCGAATCGTATTATAATATATCCAATAATCGCTTCCTTTCACCGCATACATGTTCGAGTTGATCTCTAATCTTTCGAGATATTCAAAGACTATACCTGCAACCTCTGTGTAATAAAATAATTTAAAAAATATAGATATATGTTTATATATGTAGATTTTTATTGGCTGACAGTACGATGAGAGAGACGAAGATGAATATATATAAATATATATAACTGCCAGGTCGAATTATATTAGCAAATATTTAATATCCTCAGGCATTGGTATATCGAAGGTCGTAAGAGCAATATAGATATAGATATCTCTAGAGTCTAGAGGCTGTATAGAGGCTCGTTATCTGTGACTGTAATTATGTTACATTTTGAATCTGGGACAATTATGATGTATGAGTGTGTGTGTAGGTAATGTAAGTGTGGAGAACTGCTCGGTTGAGTCTTCTTCTTCTTTTTCCCATGGCATATATCATTATAGAATATTTCACAAGAAACGTAATACCTGTGTATAGATTCAAGGCTTCGATATGGTGAAAAAAAAAAAAAAAAAAAAAAAAATTAAAAGGTATTTTTAAATGAAGGAAAAATATAATATATAATCATTCGATAAATTATTTGCATTCGATAAATTTCGCTAGACGCATATTCTAGCTGCGTTTTTTCATACATAATTCTATCTTGTGTACTCTGTAGATTCTAGAACGACGAATCTCTCCAAAGTGTGTGTCTTCGTACTTTTACGATTTTTACCTATAAACCGCATATAGATGTTTACTCTGGGATTTCTCCCTTCAGTTCTCTACACACAAACGAATCTCTCTTATCAATACCCTGCAATTTATATATTCATGGCACGTCCGGGTCTTTACTGACTTTGTATATATATATATATAATATAATACCTATATTTTTTTTACCGATCGTAAAAGCCAGGAGCATTATATTTATATTTTTGTATTCCATTTTTATTTCTTTATTGAAAAATCAGAAAAAATGTATAAACGTATTTATATATATATATATATATATATATATATATTGAAATATATAACTGCATACATACATTATTATGTGTATATGAAAATTATACAGATTTTAGAGACCTTTCAATTATTTTTTAATGATGTTCTGGAGGTACAATCGGCATCAAAACAATAAGACAGACAAAAACCGAATTTGACAATTTTGTATGATATTAATGCGAAAAATGATTGAATAATATCGAGGAGCGGATATTCCGACAACCTCAGAAAATGAAAAAACTCTCAATTTAGTGACAGAATTTCGAAAATACCAACAATCATGAAAAGTTGTAAAAACATTTTACAAGTATGTGCTGAAAATGGTGAAAATTGTTCATTTTTGATCCGATTTCAAAATTTCAGGGTTTGTTATACTCAGTGATAAAATCTCTACGAACTCACTGAAAAAAGTTTTGCATAAAACACTCATATTCAAGTAAAAAATGTAACAGTATATGTATCATATGAATCTCAGAATGTATCGGATTGTGAACAACTGAATTCTTACTCAAATATGAGTGTTTTATGCAAAACTTTTTTCAGTGAGTTCGTAGAGATTTTATCACTGAGTATAACAAACCCTGAAATTTTGAAATCAGATCAAAAATGAACAATTTTCACCATTTTCAGCACATACTTGTAAAATGTTTTTACAACTTTTCATGATTGTTGGTATTTTCGAAATTCTGTCACTAAATTGAGAGTTTTTTCATTTTCTGAGGTTGTGGGAATATCCGCACCTCGACATTATTCAATCATTTTTTGCATCAATATCATCAAAAATTAGCAAATTCGGTTTTTGTCTGTCTTATTGTTTTGATGCCGATTGTACCTCCAAAACATCCTTAAGATTTTTTTTCTTTTCTCGACCTCGCGTATATATGTATGTATGTACCTACTACATATACCTTGACTGAGATATATATATACCTATATATTATATATATGCTAACACGTAAAATACGCATTGCGAAGCACTTTGGTCTAATATATACGTACCGTCGAAAATAGCGTCAAAAGCGAGCTGCAAAGAGGGTTTACCTTTAGATGTGCGACCTTTCCGGCTGTCTTGGTTACTTTTACTTATCCTCGGTACTGCAAGGATCTCTATCTTCTTCATTTTTTTTTTTTTTTTTTTTCGTTTTTTTGTAAAAATAACGTGTAGGTAGGGAAAGTATCACCGCGTATCTACGTACATACGTCTACCTATGTAGGTATACCTAGCTACTACCTGCTTTGAGATTTATCGACGAATCTCACCTCTACTCCTTGAGTCGGCCTATAAATAGCCGACTACCTACGATAAAAGAGCAGAAAGAGGAAAAGAAATAGAAGAAGAAGAAGCAGAAAAAGAAGAAGAAAAAGAAAAATAAAAAGAGGAAAAAGAAGTAAGGAAAAATAAAAGCACAAAGCTCAAAGGGAAGGAATAAACAGAACCAAAGTCCTAAGGGAATGGGAACGGGAATCGAAACCTCAAAGGATATCGTGGATATAACTACATCGTTGAAAATGACGGCTCGCTTGTTCGCGAAAACTTTCGCGACGAGTATATCGTTTGAAATAAAAAAAAAATTTGTCTCAAGTAAACTTTAGCTGCAGTATAAAACTTTTGAGATTAGGCAAGGAAACCTGATCGACTATATAGGTAGTATTATTGTTTTTTTTTTTTTTTTTTTTTTCTATCGAACTGAAAACGTGGAACGAATGAATTGAAATAAGAAGAAAATTATACTTCACTTTGCTAATAAACTTAGGTACTACATATGAAAATTTTCTACAGAACGAAAGAAAGAGATAGTGAGGCTCGATCTTCACGAGGATAGAAATCGCGTTGTGAAATTGAAAGCAAAAAAAGGTACAAAAAAAAAAAAAAGAAGGAGAAGATTCAACCGTTTTCAGAAAAACCTGATACGAATAACGTCTGTGGGATTGAGATGGATTTAGGTAGGTAGAAAGACCACGAAATATTTATTAGTTACGTGACGTAGTAGTATAGGTATACAATTCCTATATATACTTATACATGTGAGCAAAAAAAAAAAAAAAAAAGACGAAGAAGAAAACGAAAGAAAAGAAGAGAAAAAAAAAAAGAGGAACAGGAACAAATTAGAGTAGAATTAAATAAAAATATAACAAATATTTTATTTTTTTTTTTTTTTTGTTTTTTTTTTTTTTTTTTTGTATTTCACTGTGAAGAGGCCTTGAGAAATTTTACCTTCACCCTGCGAATTGAGGGTAGGAGTTAGAATGAACATATATATATATATATTCAACGAGGGAATGAACCGGTGGAGATAAGTGAACCGTTTTTCAATTGTAGTAATTATTCCTCAGCTCTTTTTACTCCCCTGAAGAAATCCTCGAAACAGTATAGGTATATTATATCTTCTCGAATCTCAAAGAAGCCAATGAATAAATACTACACGTAAATAAATAATTACGACGAAATTTTAAGGGTCAGATTAAAAACTGGTATACATGGCGGCTTGAACGGTAAAGTTATTCGATACGTGAAATTAATCTCTGAAGCAAAATCCACGGATCAGAGTTTAAAAGGGGGAGTAAAATTTACGAACGAATCTCTCGAGATATAGGTATAGGTACGAATCGTGTAATACAAGTACCGTTTCCCGTTTGAATATAAGACGCAAAGTGGCCATTAGAGTGTGGCGATGAAGTTAGCCGGTGAGGGTCTGCAGTCGTGACCATCCGAACCGAACAAGGGCGAAGGTGGAAGGACCTTCGATCTGAAAGGGAGGAAATAGAAGATAGGACATATATAAGAGAAGTAAGAGAAAACAAGAGAAGTGAAGTGGAGAGAAGAGAAGAGAAAAGAAGAGAAGAGACAGGAGGAGAAGAGAAGAGAAGAGAAGTCGAGGACGTGGAGGACGTGGAGAGCACGAGATTGAGACGCCGGAAGCGGAAACCATTAATGGGAGAACGACGAATGCTGCTGTCGTACTTCCCTGCAGGGTAAAGAGGGGAATGGTGCACAATGCCGTAGTGAATTCGTAACCGAGCCCACCGCTTCTCTTCTCGGTTATATCTTCGATCGTTTTGTTTTTTTTTTTTTCTGTTTTTTTTTTTTTTCTATACCTCTCTGTCTCTCCCTCCGGTCCCTGCAGCAACGTCGAGTAATTGCTCCCGATGAAAAACACCCTTGTCATTTATGCGACCTGCTCTAGGGAGATAAAAAAAAAACGAAAAAAATAAAAATAAAAATAAAAATAGCCACCGTTTTCGTACCATCACTTCTGATTCCATCCCCCCCTCCTCCCTCGATTAAACAAAATTAAAAAAAAATCAAAATCCTAAAATTCTATGGGTAAAAACGACTGGGTAGAAAAATAGTCACCAATAATCTATTTTTTCTGCGTTCGATCCATTGTCGTCTTCTATTCCAATAAACCGATAATTGATAAGAAAAAGAAGAAGAAGGAGGAGATGAGGAAAATCTGCAAAATCTTATCACTGTAAAGGAGTTTTTTTCATTATTTTGTCTTTTTTTTTTTTTGTTTTTCTGCTGTTTTTCCCATAAATTGTAAACCCACCCTTTATTAACGCACCCTTAGACTCTATCTTGTTCGCCTTTGCCACTGGCCTTCATTATTAACCGAAGACTTCGAGCCTCAAGGCAGCTATAGTCTGTTATATCGTCGAGGCCGCGAAGTCTCACGAGAAATCGTATTTCGTTCTAGGCAAGTAACGCGATAAGGCACATTTTCGGTGTACGACGTGCTGCTTGTCTCGTTATTATTGAAATAACGATACACAGGTATTATATAATACAAGTTCGGAGAGTCAAGTATCCATTTAAAGTTCCACGTTATTTGAGAAGAATATATACCTATAAGTACACACCTAGGAATATAATAGGCGAAAGCGAGGCCAACTGCAGAATTGCAGAAAATCATTCCGACAGATATTATATATGCACGAAACTAATATATGAATTGATAAAAACGAGTTGAAATTGACGAAGACGTCCGAAAGGGGAGAAAAAAAAAAAAAAAAAAAAAAACTCAATTTTGAAAATTAATTGGCCTTAATTATTATGAACGTCAGGATTCCAAATGAGAAATGAATACTGAATGGTTTAATTTCTACCAGCTTGGAGTGTTTCGAAATTGCATTCAGACCTGGTCAAAATTAATTATGTCGAACGTGTCTCTGTACTCGTATTAACAGGTCGAGCAACAATCGGCTCTCATTCCCTTGAACTGCAACTGCAACTACAACTGCAACTGCAACTGTAGTCCACACATGAAATTAGTTGAACTTTAGTTACAGTTGCGTTTCAGGGTTTGGTTTGACCGAGAGAAATTCCTGGTTCCTGGATCCCGGTTCCTGGTTCCTGGTTCCTGGTTCCTGGTTCCTAGTTCCTATGTTCATCAATCATAGAAACGCAGTACCACTCGGAGTAGGTAGCCAGTCCTCGCGCAGACAATGCCACGGAATTATTTACTCTGAAGATCCATGGAATGCACAATGCCATTGTCATCATACCTAGACTCACTTGTTATATGCATATAAATATATATATATACCTATCATTTGTGTACGTGGATGAATAATACGAGATATAATGTGTTACGTATATACGTACGGGTAGTATAAATGAGCTAGAATAAAAGTCGAACGAGGTGATGTCTACAGAAAACTTTCATTACTATATAAACTTTACTCAAACACTCATACCCTAATTAAATTTCAAATAAATGTATATTTCCATTAAATTTGACATCGTCAAAATACGAAGTGTGTACCGACTTTTATTTGGGATTTAATTAATTAGCAACGAATCAACAACGAGGCGTATTTTGACTGGAGAGAAATTCGATCTTGGCGAATGTTTTTTAGGTAAAAAAAAAAAAAAAAGAAGAGATTTAAAAAAATTCATGGTAAATGAAACAATTTTTTTTTCTGTCTTTTTGTTAATTTTTCTGTTTTTCTCTTCCGTTTCACAAATTATACATTTTTTCTACTACTGATAAATACTTGTGGTCTGTGTACCCCGGAGGCTGGAGTTCATGAATCGCAAATATAACGGTGAAACTATATACAGCCTCATCGAAGTCCGAAACGACATCACAGACGTTTCCAATTAATTTTCAAGATCCCCTTAGAGAGGTATATATATAGACATTAATTATTGAAGCCTTGATAGAAACTCATATCAGCGCAGCGGGTATACCGCGTGTGGGTGGAAAATTATCTCATTTTCTTTGCACTACAACCATAGCCAAGTGACCTTTTCCTATCAAAGGAAATCAAAGAGCGATACTGCGAGGGTATTCGAGCCTTGATATTATACATAGGTAGGTACCTACTACATGAAATTCGATACTTGACCCATTTTCCCTTCCGTTTATACCAAATTCGAACAATTTCGTATTACAGAAGGGTCAGTTGAGTAGAATTTCATCACTTGTTTTATAGACATTAATTGATTTTCTCCGACCCCGAAAAATATCAGAGCAATATCTTAGATCAGAAATTTTCTTTACAAATATAATATATATATTAGGGTGGGCCAAAAAAAACTTTTAATTTTTTTCTTTCTTTAGTTACCATGAAAATATTGTTCAAGATGATGAAAAAAAAATCCTCTGAAAATTTGAGCTCTTAATATTAATATTAAGAGGTGCCTCATCGCGATTTTTGATTTCCCATTTAAATAACACAGGAAATTTTTTTTTTTTTTTTTTTATTTGGAATTTTATTCCGTTCCAACGAATCATCGTGTTGTAAAAATCAATACATATTCTTATAGGAAATTAAACGATCTCCAAAAAAGGTCAGATGTAATTTTTCGCTAAGTTCACGCGTTTCAAAGTTATTCAAGGTTAAAGTTCAACCTCAAACGGTGTATGACGACTTTTTTTTCGACTTAGCAAAAAATCACATCAGACCTTTTTTGGAGATCGTTTAATTTCCTACAAGAATATATGTATTGATTTTTATAACACGATGATTCGTTGGAACGGAATAAAATTCCAAATAAAAAAAAAAAAAAATTCCTGTGTTATTTAAATGGGAAATCAAAAATCGCGATGAGGCACCTCTTAATATTGATATTAAGAGCTCAAATTTTCAGAGGACTTTTTTTTTTATCATCTTGAACAATATTTTCATGGTAACTAAAGAAAAAAAAATTAAAAGTTTTTTTTGGCCCACCCTAATATATATCTATATACGTAACGCAACCTTAATACGGAAATCGATCATCCAAGAAAGCTACTGATCATACCAATCCTACCGAAAGCTTACCCAAAACCATTTGAGTGACAGACGGCTCGATTGGGTACCTGATCGCCGAGGGTTATAGCCAGTAGTAGAGACACTTCGACGAGGGGTTTGAGAGGGACAAGGTTAATTCACCGACACTGTTTCGAATACTCGATTTTTTTTTTCTTTTTTTTTCTTTTTTTTTTTTTTTTTTTGCTCACTCAAAGTTATCGGTCCTATTCCAGATCGAAGATGTGAAATATATTTTTCCTGATGGAATTTCTATAATCCCTCGTTTTCCTAGCATGTGTATTTAATATTTAAACATGAAAAATGCAATTTCGCTTAGAGTTGAAAATTACTGTAGCTTTATCTTGAAATACAAAATTCCTGCGCGTGTTCTATCGACGCGCGGACGCTTTTTTCTTCTTCTTCTTCTTCTTGTTCTTATTTTTCTTCGTCTTCGAGCAAGATTATCCAGAAACGTTGGGAGCTTAACGGGTCCATAGGAAAAGTTGTAAATGGCAAAAAAAAAAAAAAAAAAGAACTTTTCGTTGTTTCGAGTGAGGAAACTTTCATATCCCGAGAAAAAAAAAAAAATAATGAAAAATAAGGATAGAAAATCCATAAATAAATTTTCCTAGTACCTGTATAATAATAATAATGGGGATTCGAATCTCCGGATTTTTTCTCAAGTAATCAAGATAAGAATAAGAATAAGAAGAAGAAAGAAAAGAAAAAAATGGAAAGGAAATGAAAAAAAAAAAAAAAAAAAGAAAAGTCTAATCGTTATAAGAACAAAAGGAAAGCGAGCGCATTAGTAGAGATAGCTTGAAAGAGCATTTGGCCAAGTTTTCCTTGGCGCTAAAAGTTCGGTTGACAGTTCTCACAGCGTGCAGCAGCACACCAGCCAAAATCGATTTTAGCAAAGCTTCTATCGTCGAACCGAGACGATTCTATACCAAAGTTAACGAATTATAGGAATTATATATATATAAAGGAATTCAATGAACTACTTTTACCGTAAATGGCAAACTATAATCGACTTTAGGAGCTGTTCCATCGTTAGAACTTAGGTAAACTGCCCAATCCCATTAACTAGGAAACCGTTTTTATTATTTTTTTTATTTTTATTTTTTTATTTTTTCGTATCACTTTATATTCTCGAACTGATCGGTAAACCAATAGAAAAAAATAAAATAATGAATATTACATGAAAAAAAAAAGACACGACATTTTTATTTCCATATAAGTATATAGGTATAGAAATTTTCCCATTACTTTTATTAACACTGCAATACTACCTATTCTATATTATATACCTATACCAATTTTGCAGCTGAAGAATTGTCCTGGGAATTCTCTGCCGCAGCACCGTCACGTTCATTGTAACAGATAATATACACCTACGTTCCAGATATAATTGTATAGTATAATACGTAACACATCGTAATCATACATACATACAGGTAAGTAGGTACATTTGATATGCATAAATCTGCAGTTTGTTCGCTCGTTTGCCATAGAATAGTTGAAGTAGGCTCATTTCACTCAATTTTATCAACTAGACTAGACCCTAAAGGATAGAAGCGACTAGTAGGGCAATAGTGGGTTAACATAACGTCAATAGAAGCTGTGGCTTTCGGAAGCCATCGACCAGGTAGCTTCATCCTATTGCTATACTATACTCGCACTAGAGATTTAGCTGAGCTTTTCATGTATATCTAAGATGAATGAAAGTATATTATACTATACACGAACACAGAAAATTGTGTAAACGCGAAATTTTTTTTAGTAGGACAGAAGTAGGTATATTCATGGCGAAAATTGATCAATTTATACGAATTGGTAATTAGAGTTTGGTTCTGTATTTGCAGGAGGCGAGTTAGGGCCGATCGATCAATGGCTAGTAGCCTCGATTGATCAATGTCATGAGATATGCTAGCAAGAAAAGCAATCAATCATAATTTGTAAGATTCCTATTTGGCATCTAGGTGATCCTTGGCTAATAAAAAGCAAAATAACAGTCGGGATGATAACCGAAGGAGACGAATATCGACGACGTTGAATCTGAATTTAGATTCTTTGGTGCTTATATTCTGCCTCTTTTTTTTTTTTTTTTTTTTTTTTACTTTTAGTTAGAATTGAGCTTGTCGTCGTATAATACACATGATTCGTGAATTCGATTCATGACGTAAAGGAAAACGAGCTTAAATCAATTTTTCCCCTCATATCTTTAAAACCGCGCGGAGCTGGCGAAGATATCGAGGTAGAGATACCTGCTTCGAATGTACGTACCTTCTAAAATACGTGCTCGAACGAACAGTGCAGGGAGTAAAAATCTATCGGTTTTCTGTTATATATAGTTATACGACGAAAACGTCGTCGTGAAAAATATTGAGAAAATTTTTATCGAAACAATAAAACAAGAAAGAAAATATTATAGGAAAAAAAATAAAAAAAAATTTGAAAAAAAATTCCTTTGTATGTGTAAAAGTAAAGTAATAAATTTAAACGACGAAACTCACCTTAGATCGTTCAATTTAATCGCAGGTATTGGCACTTCGAAAGTTTTCACACCTGAAACAATAAATATTTTATTAATTGATTATAGAAATAAAACGATTTAGGTAGATATCCTTGAAAAAATTTAATTAGAAATATTTTTTTTTTTTTTTTTTTTTTATATATAGAATTTATTCAAGTCTCGTTTCGATTTGTTGATTTGTTTACTCGTCGTCTCTCTTTCTATCTGGAAATCATATACAACGAGTAGGTAAATGCGAGCAAATTATATAAAGTGGTATAGAGTTTGATGTGTGTACTATAGGTACTCGTATACTCGTTTCAAATCGAGTGGTGAATCCAAAATCCAATCAATAGAATGTTCGAAATGCTGAAATGAGCTTCGACTATAATAATAACCGTTGTGCACGTGAGGGATGTGAGTTTAGTCGTTCAAGGAACAGGTATAGATACTTGATGGAGGAAAACCGTATTTCGAATCGCTTGAAGATGACGACGGGATGGATGTGAATGTGAATGTGGGGAAGAAGCTATCTTGAAACGGGATGAAAGGGAAACGCGAGAAATTCCGAAATTACGAAGTTGCTCAGCCAGAAACTCCACCGTACCTGCAAGAACGCGTGAGAAACTTAGAGGGGAATCTAATATATGTAGATATTCTGCATCTATAGTACCTATATAAATCGCAAATTCACATACGAGATCACATATACAAAGCTAAATTTTCCGTGCCTGTATATATATATATATATATATATATATATATATATATAGGACCGGAATTTCGACAAGTGAATTTATTCACGCTCTCAAAAAGAGCTTTTCTACCGTATTAAACAGAGAAAGAAAAAAAAAAGGAAACTTGAAAAAAACGAAAAAAAAAAAAAACCAGTCCGAAAAGCGTGTCGATCGATGAACAGCCCTTATTTATTTACTTAATTCACTTATTCATAATACAATTTTCTTCAAATTCGTCTCTCCTTTTACAGATACAAAATAAATAAATCGCCAACGCGTTTACCTAAATAGGAGGGCGATTTTGTCCATTAATTTATTTATTTATTTATTTCTATATGGGTCTAAATATCAAGAGTCCAATTTCTCACAGGTGATATAATATCTGTCATACTTCATATATAGGTAGAAGGATGTCTAGGCCAAGTTGAAGTAATCGAAACGGTAGCTGGCTAAACGTCGCGGTTGTGTCGTCCAGTGGGACTAGGCACCTACCTACTAGGTTTACGTACATTCTATGCTAGATGGAATATATATGGTAGGTGTCACCTGTCAACGAATGATTAATGTCTACCTGGGTAGTACGTTTACAGATATAATCTATGTATGGAAGTATATAAACACATTTTATACACGTGTGACAACACTTGGTCTTTGTGAAAATGTGGAGAATTATATAGGTACCTACATAATTCGAAACGTCCTTTAATGTAACTGATCGATCCAGTTTTTCCACATCATCATTTACGATTAAAAAAAAAAAATGCCTTAAACATAGTTGAAAAGAGTGAAAATTAGAGAAAAAATAAAAGTAAAACTTCGTATAAAATGGAAATCAATGATATAAATAATTTAATCATTGATTCACTTCAACCACCACCTCTCTACGTTCATGTCTGAACTCGAGAAGTAAATTTATTCGGTGATAAGGGTCAACGCGGAGACTGTCTGACCTACCTATAATAGTATACTACCATACCATTGGTAATCAGAGAAAACCTAGTTAACCCAATTAATTAGCATAAAATCTTGGTACTAGCTCTAGGCTGACCTCCACCGCAATTTTACGTATATAGAAGAAGTTGCCTTTATTTGTAACTGATTAAATCGCAATTTAACAGCTGCTGTTTGCGAGTTTGAAATAGCGGATTAATCGACGTCAATTATCTCACGATTCACGACTATAGGATGGGACGTCGTAATCCTTTTATAACCTGCGTGACGTGATAAGAATATTCGCTTTCGTCAAAAATGGCTTTTGCTCATTTCAACATATAAAAGGATCTGAAATTTACAAGACTTGAAATTGAAATTATGAGCATGAAGGAAAGCCGTGTCTCGTTTAAGGGGAAATGAAAGGTGGATTATACACCTCGAATTTTTGGCAGCCCGTTTCTCAGCTAAAACACATCCGATCGATGTGAAATTGATAACAGTGACGCAGAAAAAGTGAACGTAGAGCATGATGCTCTTGGATTTCCAAAAAACGAAAATTTTTCGGGTGTTTTCATATTTATCAAGTACCAACGTCAGCAACAACGATTATTCGTTACAGAGCACTCTTGATATAAAATTGTACATTTTATTTTCGCTTTTTGGAAATCCAAGAGCATCATACCCTCCGTGCACTTTTTCTACGTCACTGATATCAATTTCAAATCGATCGGATGTGTTTTAGCTGGGAAACGGACTGCCGGAAATTCGAGGTGTACAATTCACCTTTCATATCTCCTTAATTCAAGAGGAAAAAAATTCGACGCTCAATTTTTGAGCGAAGCCTTTTGTTTTTTTCTTTTCTTTTCTTTTCTTTTCTTTTCTTTTCGAAGTTTAATAGTATATCTGCGTAAATGCCGATAATATAATCGGTTAGAATTTCTGGTGACAGAGTGTTGATTGAGTGCGGTAATCGAATAATAACAAGGTGGACGTGGTTGACTTGGAACTCCTTCTCACCTCTTCGATTATTTGCAACCCTCGGGTCAAATGTTACGACCGAATTGTCCGATTCCTAAAGCAAGACACTTCGCCCACCCTCATAGCGACACCCACTTTGATCCTAAAGTTACGATGTTCAAACTTAGTTAGAATTTAACAGACCTACTTCAAGGATCGTTTGATTCGAATGAATCTCGTTGGTAGTTTATTTCCGGTTCGGAAATGGGCGTCTTGAAATTAGTTATAAAGGCCCCTCCAAGATTTTATAGCGTAATGTCACGATGCGAACATTTCTTTAAAACTTGTGATAAAATAAATATTGCATGACAATCCGCTAATGCACAGTCGAGTAGAGAATAATTAACCGTTATAGTATGACTTGTAGAGAGGTTGGCACCGGTTATTTTCTGAAACATTGTACCTACCTACCTAAATAAAAAAGGTAAAAGTTAGGAACGCTGCTTGGGTAATAGGAATTTACGAAACCTGGTGTCGTATAAATTGCGGCATCGTAAAAACTTAAAATGAAACGAAAAGTTTCATTCAAAGTTTGACGGTGAAGTTTAACACGCGCTACTCTCCGCGCCGCAGACGAGGATGAACACAGAAAAATGACCGTGTTACAGGATCAGGGGAAAAAATATTTCACGACTATAATATAAAGGAGCAAAAAAATAAAATAAAATAAAATAAAAAGAAGAAGAAGAAGAAGAAGAAGAATAATAATAATTAGATGGAAAATATTATCGCGCTTACATAATTTTAATTATTATATGTAAATATTACATTATTTTTAAATACGTGACAAAGAACCACAAATGGTTTTAAATTTTTCGAGATTATGATATTTTGTCGCATATTTAGTATTCATCTCATGCGATTTTTCACATCAAATTTATTTTGCCATTTCATTTACTTTTTCTCATATCATAGTCTGTGACTGCAGTATATATATAATATATGCGATAATTAATTGTGAGTTACTACATGAACAACAAAACAATAATAACGCAATAATGATTATTACCAAGCCAGGGAAATAGAAGGAGGAGTTTGAGTACGGTGAAGGTAAAGCTGACAGGGGAACAACGAGTTTTCTGCAAAAATTGTAGAGAGCGATGAAAATTCACAAAGGTAGGTACATGCGTAGAAGAAGGTATTTTATTTATCTCAGCATATTCCTAATTCATTATGAAAAGAAAAAAAAAAAAAAGAAAAATTAAGGGGAAAAAAAAAGAGACCCTAAGCAAAAATAAGAAGAAAACTCAGAATGTACATATATAAATTTTTTTCGCGAAGAGGCTGCACACCGACCACCATTCTAAATCAATTGATAAAAGTACCTACCCGATGAGAATTTGTGAAATAAATTCGTCCCCCCATCCACAAAAAGAAAATAGTAAAAAGAAGAAACGATATCGTATCATTTTTTCTCATGTACTAAAATTGGGGCAAAAGCCACGTTGACACTTGGGCATGGGTCGGTTCTTATAACTCCCATTTTCTCTCTGCAGGGCAATACGTGACAGCTTAACCCGCTTGCTTCCGATGGGGTAGAGAAATAGCCATAAGAGAAATGGTGTAAAAGAGATAAAACTTATTACTTATTAGACATAATTCGGGATATAGAATCCTGCATCGAAATTTACGACAATCAAAATGTTGTTAATACGAATTTATTTTCAGAGTTTGATGATCGATCGAATTACGATTATACGCCCACCAGCGCCGTATTATGTTCGTGGTTATATTATTATTCTCGATATTTGAAATATGTGCGTGAATGTTTTTTTTTTTTTTTTTTTTTTTCAATGCGAATCATAGAGGTCTTTAGATATCAAAGTAAAAAAGCAACGCTAAAAGCACTTTACTTTAGTTTACTCTACAGCATCGTTCATAAGGTGGTATACGAAGAAAGCGTAAGAGAGAGAGAGAGAGAGAAAGAGAGGGAAGAGAAGAAAAAAAAAAGAAGAAAAAGAAGCAATACAACAAGTTCCATCTGCACGGCCATTTCTTATTTCGATGAGCACTCGAAAGTTCCAGGCAGTAACTTAAAAGGAAACAGCCCTGTGCAAAAGAGGGCAAAGGAATACAACACAATGGGGTTCCCACAAATACCTAGAACCACGAGTAAAGTGGGCACACTCAAATCCACACAACTAAAAAAAAAATCTCGTCTGTATGCGGGGTACTACTACCCTACCTATGTATGCCCGTTCAACTAGCCTTTCGTGCAGAGATCTGTACAGAGGATATCTCGATACAACGATATAACATATATATATATATATATATAGCTATAGAAGGGCCATGTGTTCACTATACACTATCGCAAAACCAACAGCCAAGGTCTACTGGTACTGGGCACAATGCCAAACCAGTTCACTTCATATTCTAACCACTTTTGGGGATTCTAGAATCTGGAGAAACTATTGGTTGCCTTTAAAAATGAAGATTTACGTGCATATATATATATATATACATATACATAGGCTTCATCCATATGTGCCACATGTGGATTACACTAAACCGCAAATGACAGTGAGAAATTTGTCAATTATTGTAATCCGAGCGAAATAATTATGAGTTCTTTTTTCTGTTTGCAAATATTCTTCGAGAATGATGATTTATTCGAATGTCAAGATTACCTAAATCAGCTATGAATTTCCTAAACGAAAATATTTTCCCTAGATATGCAATACATCGTTTTCTTGCGTGTTTTTTTTTAAAGTAATTACGGTTTAAAATGTCCGATAAGCAAAATGCACTAGCCTGCAGTAACTGCAGTGGAATCCTAAAAATCTCCTAATTGTTTTTTTGTTTTTTTTTTTTTTTTTTTTCTTCTTTTTAGTTTCAGATGAAATGAATCATTTCTTCGTAAGTGTACGTAAGGCAGATTATACGATAGTTAAAAAAAATGGCTTGTTTCAGGTATCTAGATACCTAAAATACGCATAGGTATTCAAAACCAATGCTAAAGACCATACCGTCCACCTATATACGTTTACGTTCAATCTCTTGCTGCTGCAGGGCCAGTTCAGCCTGCAAGTGACTAATGGGAGTGGGTTGAATGACCCGATGTATAAGCAAGCGTCGAGAAGGCGTTATTATAAATAACGCTGTTCCTTGTCACTTCGGACTATTTTGAAACGTTAATTTTGTCAAAATCTTAATCGAATCCACCCACAGTCATTTATACATACCTATACGTATAATATATCTATCGAAAACCCGATTCCTCGAGTAAGCTATCTTACACACACGACGTAAAGTTCGAAATATCAATTACAATATCGCAGAAATAAATACGAACTAAAATTTTCACATAATACGTTTAACGTTCAATTATTATACGATTTGTTAAACAGCTTGATTGATCAATCGAATGATCGATCAGGGCCGTCTTAAGCCATGCAGGGGCCCCTGGGCACACAGAGTTTGGGGCCCTCTCAGAAAGCCAAAAAAACGTGAGTGAAAAAATCAAAATGTACTTTTGCTTAGTGACTTCATTGGTTTCGGGGCCCCAATCAGGCCGGGGGCCCTGGGCACGTGCCCCACGTGCCCTTATGGAAAAGACGGAACTGCGATCGATAGATTGATTGATTGATTGATTGATTGATCCTATTGTTCAATAGCCTGAATGCATAGCGATCAGTATTTGAGATATACATGTTAATCCCTCGTAATACGCAACTGTACGCAAAAGTATTTTTCCCATTTAAATAACACGGGAAATGTTTTTTTTTTTTTTTTTAATTTGGAATTTTATATCGTTCTAACGAATCATCGTGTTGTAAAAATCAACACATATTCTTGTACGAAATTGAACGATCTCCAAAAAAGGTCTGATACGATTTTTCGCTAGGTCGAAAAAAAAGTCGTCATATATCGTTTAAGGTTGAACTTTAACCTTCAATAACTTTCAAACGAGTGGACTTAGCGAAAAATCATATCAGACCTTTTTTGGAGATCGTTTAATTTCCTACAAGAATATGTATTGATTTTTACAACGCGATGATTCGTTAGATTGGAATAAAATTTCAAATAAAAAAAAAAAACATTTCCCGTGTTATTTGAATGGGAAAAATACTTTTGCAATGGGCCACGCCAAAAAAAATCGCACCGTGGTCATATTGATAGGTACTGATACTGCCCTCATACACTCACATTTTGAGAGGTGCGAGGGCAAATCAAAAAATATAACCCCAAAATGATTAGCCCTAATATACCTATACCATTAGTTCTACTTTTGATTAAAAGACGCGATTCCATCAACCAACTAGCGAGTTGTTTAATCAACGAATTCACTGCTACTATAGAGGATTAAGTAAGCTTCTATATATATAATTCTTGTTTTCTTTTCGCTTTTGCTTTTGCTTTTGCTTTTGCTCTGTATTAGTTTCCTCGACAAGTGTATATATATATATATATATATATAATTTTCTCACTTTTGTGATGCTCTATATGAGTAATAGCGGAGCTCGGTTTCTTATCTTTACGGGTTTTTTTTTTTTCTTTCTTTCTTTCTATTCCTTATTCCTTCCAATTTGTGCGGTTGAAATTTTTTCCGTAAATAAAGATGCACATATATATGTATATATAATAATAATATGTATGTGCGAAACACGTATCAACGAGACTATAAATAATTTGCTTTAAACTTTTGAAATTATTTTCCTTGTATAGACAGAAGCCAGGAACGTTATCATGTCACGTGAAACCTCGTGTGGACTTTATACGTATACACAAGAAAAAGAAAAGGGAAAAAAAAAAAGAAATTAATTTATATCGCGTGCAATTCTCTCTATACACCTGCGGTAATATAAGAAGCGCTTCGCAAATATAGGACAGATTAAACTCGCGTGCCAAACCCAAGGAATTGTGATTGAGCTTTTTTGAAGCAAATTCCAACCCGTTGCAGTCTAAAGCGTGTGACATATGCAGTAACAGAGATTACATATTATACCTACCTACATACATACGTATAACTACACACACACATAATAAAGAGAAAGAGGGATTATTATTCTGCGTTTAAAAGTATGCGTGTATATAACTATCTACCAGAATTTTATGCATTTTATATGCATCTGGTATATTAAAGAGACTATCTATATCCACTTTTTTCCGGAATATTTTTTTACCATTAAAACAACCCTGCAATCCACTTCCCTAAAGCTCACTGTCGCACATACATATATGTATATATGTAGTATGCGAGTAGTATAGCTGCGAGTATCCAGTGGAACTGGATGATAGCTCAGCTATTGATTTTTCATTTCATAATTTATCATATATCTGCATATTATATATATAATATATTATATACAAATATTATCATATATCATATATATGATATCCTATATATTTAAGGGAAAAAAAAAAAAAAAAAAAAATTTACCCCAAATATTAGCCGACGTTAGGCAACGTCACGTTATACCTATCCTACCCACTTTCTGAAAACTTGGAGAGAAAGAGAGAGAGAAGAGGATGAAGAAACGAGACGTTTGATCAATAAATATGAGTATGAGTATAGGTGTGAATATTAAAGGGTCGTTTCTAGTCTGATTGATACCTTATAGTAGTACCTACCTACAACTTCGAGTTATTAATTTTTCTATATATCAGTTAGGTATATATATATATATATAGGTCGTAGAAATACTTAAACTACGAATGAAATATGTGTTTATAGTTTCTTATACTTAGGTACTACGAGGAAGAAGTCTATTATACAATTTCAGAGTATATTTTACTTTATAGTTTTAGTTTATTTTTCTATTATTCTTTCTTAACTTTTGATATAAAAGTGAATAAAAATTCTCTCTCTCTCTCTCTCTCTCTCTTTCTCTTTCTCTTTCTTTCTCCGTATTTTCTTCTATTCCTATATATATATATGTATAAAGAAAACAGTTTTTATATAAAGGGCTGCACTGTAAAGGTTTTATTCATAAAAACAAATCTACACATAGGCCATAGGTACATACAACTTTGACTGGTATATACGTATATATTATATAAAACTCTTGAATAAACTTGAACAGCTGTCAATCTGTCGAGGAATGAAAATTAGGTCGAATAGATACACGGATTTATATGAGATAGACAGCTATGTATGTATGTATGTATGTACTATATACGTATACCTAGTATAAGTAGTAGTAAAATTTTTAAGGGTAAAAAACGTAGAGTAATTTTCACGACCCTTGAAATTCATCGAGGGTGCGTGTTGGAATACCCGGTATATAAATACTTTATAGTAGCTGTAAAGTTGTACATACATACACGCGAAGAAGATAAATCCTTGAATGATTTAGAACGCAGAAAGGATTATCCCTCGATACCTTGTGCCGGGGAGGGAGCTGCGGTTTTTAAGATATTCAACCAGCTATCAAATTGAAAAGGAGTGTCAATCATTATCCCAAATCAGAGCTAAAATCTGTACCGGATGTGGAGTGATGATTTTATTTAATTATCTTCGAAGATATAAAGTGATATATCTCTCATTAACCGGTTCACTGGTAAGGGCACATATATGTGCAAAAATAAAAAGTGCCACAACTGGTAATGGCACATATATGTGCAACGTGGATATCTCTGTCAGTTTTGAACGGATTTGCATCAAACTTGATGTTCCTAAGTTTTTTGGGCTTCATGTTGAATACGAAATTATTTCCTTTCACCAGTTTTGGCACAAAACGTTGATTTCGGGTCCACCAGTGAACCGGTTAATAGTGATAAAAGTAATAAATCAGTCAATAATAAGGTCGTAAGCGCAAAAAAAAAAAAAAAAAAAATTCGTGTTTTTGGCGGCAAAATCTTTTTCGTGGTATATAACATCGTTTGGGCATATCCGCAAAAAAAATAATTTTTTAGCGCTTACAACCTTATGGCATTAGTGACGCGATATAATAAATTGCCTTTATTAGTTCATTAATTCTTTTTTTTTTTTTTTTTTTTTTTCATTTTTCACAAAATTTCTCTCAAAAAATCTACAACGATGTGAAAATAAATTTTTAGAACCAAATTTCGTCCACTTACTCAGCTCCTCGATCTTCCCGCGACCATAACTTTAACTAGTCGCGTTTATTCACTATGACGAAAATTTGAGACCCCGGAGATCTTGAGTCAAGGATTTTCAGATGAAAATATATATTTCGCGAGGATTTCGCTTGACGAAATCTCTCTTTATTTTTCTTTTTCTCTATTTTTGATGTTTAAATCTACTAGTATGTAGTAAATGTATACCTAAATAACTAGATAAACGTCTAGCGACCTATACATGCATATAGCTATACGACCTCGCCGACCTGGATGACCGTATCGTTACGAACGAACCAGGTCGACAACGAAAAGAACCTGGGACTTGCAACCGGTTTGACCACATGTTTGACCGCGGTATACGGCAAGGAATCGGTCTGAAGGGACCATGAGGGTATGTGATCGGAGGCTGGAGGCTGGAGGCTGGAGGCTGGAGGCTGGAGGAGTCTTTCTTCTTCCTCCTTGGTATAGACGACCGGCTCCTTATAGCCTTTAGGGTATTCTCAAGAAATGCGAATATGTTGGTATATACAGATATACATATAATCACATTGGATTTACAGCAACGGTGGTTTTTTTTTTTTTTTTTTACAACATTTTTCGAGAAATAGAAAGATTTATAATATATATTACTATATAAGTGAATTCTTTAGAAATAATTCTTAAAAATTTTTCAAACTATTTTCTTTTGACTGAAGGAAAATCGAAAAAGTTCTTATTATATATAGAAAACCGAGAATATACCCAAAAGAATTTCTAAACTTCGTAGGTACATCGCGGATTTGATGCCCTTGAGATTAATCAATGTCCCCCAAGCTTTTATGTACATCGATGACTGCAGATATTTTTCCAAGTACTACATACTATATACAGACATCGTAGAGTATCGGAGAGGTCAGGTTGAAATTACGAATTTTTCAAAATTCCAAAAGCTCAAAGATCCGAGAGGCAAAATCTCTGAAATTTGAAATTTACGCATGTAGGTATATATGTATTAATTCTCAATTAGAATGAACTATTTTTTGTATTCACATCCTGATAAATGGACCAATTTTTTTTTTTTTTTTTTTTTAATTTGTAAGCTTTCGGGGATCTGAACTTCCCGAGTCTTGCAGACAATTCGGATCTTTAAAAATTCCGAACTTCGACGCGGTCCGGAAACTAACTATCGATATTAAAATATTCTAAGACATGCATATTGCATATACTATATGTACTACGCCTGAAGGAATTAATCACCGTTATTATACAGGTAGGTAGGTAGGTAAGTACGTACCTACACCATTTATCTTTGTCACAGTTATCAATACGATACGTGGTACTATTACTGCTTATTATTATAGTCTACCTGCTTCTATACCATACGCTCAGGTATATATATCTCTAAAGAACGGACTTTATTGAACATCAGAAGCCACTAACCTCGAACATACTGATACCTACATATAGGTATGCGTTTATCTTCTATATTACAGATAATCCTCTATCAGTGCAATTATTGCAACTTGCAATTGCAATCGTAAAATACATAATATTAAATAACTAAAAAAAAAAAAAAAAAAAAAAAAATTAGGTACATCTCTTACATCGTTGATTTTCTCTTCTTCGCCGTATATAATATAAAAGATTATCTATACCCATAGTATACGCTAAGCTTATAGCTACAGCTTTTATTATACATATACTACTTCCAATAATTATAATATCGATTGAAAAACAGCAGCAGAAAATATCGGAGAGCTTTTCTTTTATATCTTTATATAATATAGGTAATAGGAATATAAAATTTTCATTTAGGTAGGTTTTATTTTTTTACACGACTGCAGACTGTGACTGTGACTGTGACTGTGACTGATTGATTGATTGATTGGCGAAATCGACGAGCGTAACTTGTATAGTAATGAGGGGTTCAATTAAATAATTACGATACTGATCGCATAGAATATTGAAAAAATTATTGAAAAATCGTATAGGTATTTTCTGGTTTAATATTTAGATAAATGAAAAATATGACGAACATATTTTTTTTTTTGTTTTTTTTTTTTTTTTAATTTCTATATCCGTACGTAACTAATATATATGTTTATATATATGTATATGCCGATGATCTGTGCCAAGGGAAACATACATCAAATTAGAAAAACTAGTAAATGCGACTGGTATAGGGATTTGTCGCGGAACTGCCAACTCTCTGACGGTGTATAGAGGTACAGCAAAAGCTCGAATTAGATCGCGCTCAGTTTCTTAATACACTAATATACTGACTTTAGTATATACAAGTATAGGTATTGTACCGGTGTATATTTCTTCGGAGGATACGCGTAGGCACTGTAGCTGCTATATAAGACTGGCAGCTGCCATTCGACACAAATCTAACAAACTGACGTTTTTGTTAAATTTATGGTAAGTCGTGATGGGTTTGAGTTTCTCTCCATTTCTTTATCTGTCTTCATATTATTTTTTTTTTTTTTTTTTTTTTTTTTTTACCCTTTTCTCACAGTCCCCTTTTCACGAACGAGTTTATAAGTGCTTGTCGAAAGTCACTCTCGAGAATAGAGAGACAAATACGAGTAGAGGTACTATATAGAGGATCGATTGACGGGTGCATAAATTTACAGTTATTTTTTTTTTTTTTTTTTTTTTTTTTTTTTACACAGACGTAATATCATATTTTAATGATTCAAATTTTTTTTTATTTTATGTTGAAATAATTCCTGAAGGCTGTTTCCTTTTTTGTTTATTTTTTTTTTTTTTTTTTTTTTTTTTTTATTCTCCAGCTCTTCTCTCTATCATTCGAGAAAAAAAAAAGAAATAAATAAATAAAAAAGACTTCTGAATAAAATTCAAGTATAACGAACACGCGTTGTTCTGATAATATAATTTTTGTTTTACTTGTTAGACTCGAATCAGCCTCCGGCGAGACACAAAATATAACGAAAAATTCTATACATCGATCTATACGAGTGCAAAAAATTTGAGTAAATCCTTATATCAAACGATCAGGAAGAATAAAGTAGAATAATAATTTGCAAGTTTTTTTTTTTTTTTTTTGTTTTTCCGGTTTTATAATCCAGGAAATTTGCGAGATTGCTGTAAAATATTTAACGCAAAAAAATAAAAGAATGAAAAAATCGAATTCACTAATTGTTATATATTAGATAAAATTAAGGTCAAGGCGTGCGTTCGCTGAAGGATAATCCTGCTGGTCAAACTTTTACAATTATCAAATCTAATATATTTATATATATATATACCTAAGTCCTACACCATACAAACTTTATCTAGTATTTTTATTATTTTTTTTTTTCTCAGTTTTCTTTTTTTTCTACTTTTTTTCTACTTTTCTTTTTTCTTTATAAAATCAATACAGATATGAATCGCTGGTGACGTTTAGCACGACTTAAGCGACTCTAGACTCTCTTATAACCCTTGGATGGTCACAGTGTATACATATAGGTATATATATATATATATATAATATATATAAATACGAAATAAATAGGTGAATAAATTCATAAATCAGGATTAAGAAGAAAAAAAAAAAAAAAAAAAAAAAAAAAAAAAACAGATTACAACAAATTACAAAAAAAAAGTTTCCTCAATTTTTCAAAATCTCAAATTTCATCTATGATCGAAATTTTTTTTTAATTAACAATAAAATATATATCGTGGTTTTTTTTTTTCATTTTTTTTTTTTTTTTCTTTTCGTATAATAATATTATAATTTCTATAATATTTACTGACCTGATAAAACGATATCAATAATTAATTAATTAATTAATTAATTAATATCGAGGAACGATTTACGATTTCCTAAATAATTCTTGTAGTCCGCATTATAATTTGATTTTCATAATTAACGTAACAGCAACAGCAGCGAAGATATAACAAATCACCTGGTATAAATATATATACCCTAATGAGTATATACCAATTAATTTACTATAAATATTTACCGCACGCACTGATCACAATATTATTATATTATATATATATATATATATTATATTATTATTATGAACTGATATATAGAATTATAATAAAAATTAATTATTAAACCACTCCGAATGAATATCCATATATATCAATAAAATTGATTTTTTTTTTTTTTTTTTTAATTATATAATAATAATTACACTTTTTTCTTAATAGAAATAATTAATCGTGTGTGGGACAAGGGGGGGTGGGGGGAGGGGGGCGGAGGTAAAATTTAATATTTTGTCACGGGGGTATGTGATGAGATTCACCTGCGAGAAACGTAAAAAAGAAAACATCAACAAACCCGAGACCCGCACTATCTCACGACTCACACGCCGAGACAGACTGCACTCCACTTGCTTCGGCGGCTGTCGACTGACGACTGTCTACCTAACCGGCGCTCGGTCGACGCTGTCAACGTCTACATGCCGCACGCAATACGCGCACCCCCGCAAACCAGCTAGTAATGCACATGCGCACTTTATACACTCTGTCTTCTTCTTATTATTATTATTATTATTATTATTATTATCATTGTTATCATTATTATTGTTCTTCTCTCTCGCTCTCTATTGCTCTCTCTAGGTTCTTCTTCCTCCTCTTTGCTCTTCCGCCGAGACTTTTAGCTCGTCTGATACTATACTATACGCGAGGAAATCGACGCTGAAACTCGCGATGTATAGCATATAGTGTATATATAATGTTACATACATTTTTTTTTTTTTTTTTTTTTTCTTTCTTTTTTTCTTCTATCGATTTCAAATTTTGACAAATTTTTTTCATATACGTTGGCGTTTGATCGCGGGATATCGTTTCTTTCGAGAGGCTATAATATTATTCATTAGCGTAAATTATCAATACCTAAGTAGGTATGAAATGATTTCAATTGGAATTGATTTTCTTTACAGATTTTGAATTATTTCAGATATCAGTGCGACTATACGGATTTGTTATGATATCGAGATATCGAGATTTTCAAAGATTACATTATGGTTATTTAAAATTCTCGATTTAATACGATAATTATTGTCGAATGATTTCATATACGAGAAAATATAACTCGTCGACTCTGTTTATTCTTATCATTTTTTTTTTTTTTTCATTAGATCGGAAGAATTTTTATTACTTATCTAAATCACCTGTGTATTTATATATTATATTCATTCATGTTAAATATGACTTTTGAATAGCTCGAACTAGCTTCATACATTTATATCGAAATATATATGAGGTAATTTCGTTAGTTTATTTACGAGGAAACTTAAGTCGCGGGAATGAGTATTTCTTCTCTCTCTCTCTCTTTGTCTCTCTCTCTTTCTCATTCTCTCATCCCTATATTATATTGCAAATTATTATACCTATGTACATACAAGTGAATGGCAAAGATGACGCAATTAAAATTTTACAACTATGACCACTAAGCGGGTTATAACCCTGAATCATCTCTACCGCAGCATCAGTATCTATAGATATTAGAAATTCTATTTCTACAATGTATATAATATAAATATATAATTAATTAATATATATATAATATGTATTACGATATACGAAACGTATTGGTGAAATATATATAGAGAAATGTATTTCTTTACCCTTTTTATTTAAAAAAAAATAATTATTTTTTTTTTTTTATGAAAAAGTGAAAAAGAGAAAATGTGTCGGCATATATATCCGCAATCACGGCGGAAGAAATTGAGCCATTACGCTCGATGGCCTCGCAGATTTGAATTCTCGTTTAGGGAACGAGAGTAGGATGAGGATGAGGAGCGGGCAAGTTCACAGCGAGGAACTAATGTCCTTGCGGTAACCAGATCAGCCCCGGTGAAACGGTAAACCCCCGAAGGAATTTGTAAATTCGACGTGGGGAACTTTTAATCGCCAATCTAGAGAATTAAAAAACAAAGAAAAAGAAAAAAAAATAAAAAAAATAAAGAAAAGACAAAAAAAAAAAAAAAAAAAGGAGAAAATTTCACGGGAGCCAAGTTTTCGACTCGTAATAATTCTCTTTTTTCCCTATGGAAATGATGCCACTGCTACTACTGCTGCTGCTGCTGCTGCTGCTACTACTACTGCAGCTTGAAACTGAAGAAGAAAAAATAAGTAGAAAAAGAAGAAGAAGAAGAAGAAGAAGAAGAAAAAGGAAGAATAAGAATCCTCCGAGGTCACGAGGAAAAGGAAACTTTTAATGAACGGATTCACACCGAACTCTTAAAAATATATAAACTCCGCGTTAAATTCAGCTCCTATATATATATGGACAAAAATTACGCAAAGAAAAGGAAACCAAAATAGGAGGTAAAAATGGTTTGGTACAAAAATTTGAAGAAAAAAATAAAATAAAAAAAGGGTGATTCAGAATCATTAAAATTACCCTCGTATAGTATATCCAGATGTCAGAATTCCGTATTATTGGCGATAATCGTCTGGGCTTTGATCGTGCTTCGCGTTCATCCGGATCATTTTGAAGAGTTTTGTCGTCTCGTTTCGTATTCTAGGGTAAAAGAGTTTCCGAAAACCGCGTTCTTGAATCTTCATTTCCGAAAAATCGATAATTTTTTGATTTTTATGGCTGAAATTTTGGAAAAAAAAAAAAACACAGAATTTCGGTAATGAGTCTCGGATACGCAGGATATCGCCGAATCTCACGCACTTGGTAATGGTACCCACCCTGACTATATATTATACGAATCGAAACGACAATCGGTACGATTTTTCTCTTATATCGATGGAAATAAAGATCGAAAATTTACCCTCACAATATCAGATCGTCACTGATGCATATAATGTCAATGCCTGACTGATTTTTATCAGGGATCACCTGAAACCATGAACGAAAATCTGGAACACAGCGAATGAATTCATTCGAATCAGAGGTGACGCCAAGTAGGCCAGGAATACAATTTGAAGTAAATCGTTCAATTTCTTACGAGCTGCACTGATCAATAAATAATAGTTTTGAACCGACGCGACCCTATCAATGATCGCGTATCTAAGCTCTGCAATTAGTCAACTGAAACCTTCCGTAACTAGGAAAATATCGGTTCCTCGATTTTATATGTCGAAGGAAATTCGGTCTCAGATATCCCATAGGGAATTAACCCACGACCTTTGTCACCCTTAATTTTTAATCACCTTGTATGGCTATTAATTACACATTCACGGTGTCATCCGTCGAAAACGAAGGTTGCGATTTACTCGTAAGCTAATTTCTATACCTATACTCTATAGATACGTATAAATCGACATATATGTATGATGTTTTCACTTTTTTTTCTTCTTTACACATATATAAAGTCTGTTCTTTGCATCCGCTGTTGCGTTGCGATCTGATGCAAAGATCGCTCAGCCGTTAACATATTATATATATTTATATATATATATATACCTATATATAACTATAGATATTGTACATATACCTACATGTATGTGTTTAGTGCAACGTGTTACATCGGCAGATGATTACTACCGTCTGTGTTGTACGTATCTATAGGTATAGCTACATATAGGTATCTCGTTTCCCTTTCTATTTACTCGTTCTATATATATATATATATATGTATATATATGTGTACGCTTATCTACAGATTTATAATTTCTATAACATATATGTATGTATTTACGTTGGAATTTGTGACATGTATACCTATATTACTGATACTAATTGTTGTAAATTACGATATGCCTGCGAATTATGTAGACAGCTCAACAGTCATAGAAACCTAAATATCATGCATCGAAAATTTTGCACAAAGAATTCTATACGCACATACTGTACATATTGACATATATACCTATACGTACGTATTATACATACATCAATGATAAAAAAATTAAAATAAAAAAAAAAAATTGAAATTTGCAACTGGTAGACAATAATGGAAATTTCATTTATCAATTAATTATCCACATACTACATATTGTATGCGACATATTCGTTTTCGAATTACATATATATGTTTCATATAATATTATATACGCATTTTATTTCTATATATATTAGACCGGTTCTAAAAAATCGACTATTCTTTTTTTTTCAATTTTCGCATTGAAATACTTTCGGGGGGGGGGGGGGGGGGGGGGGGAGATGTCTGTTAAAAGCGGAGCTCTTAATATTAAGATTTAGAGGTCGCTCATCGCGGATTTCTATTTTCCATTTAAATAGCATAGGAATTTTTTTTTTTTTTTTTCTTCAGAATATCGTAGCTCACAAACCAATGAACAAATCTAAATGACTCTTACATATTTTCATAGGGGATTGAACACTCTAACAAATGTATCTATCATTGTGGAAAAAAAAATCACAAAAAAAAAAAAAATAGTTGACTCAACTATAAATTGAACTTTGAGCTTGAATAACTTTGGAAGGAGTCAATTTATCAAAAAACGATAAGAGAAGCTTTTTGTAGAGTGTTTAATTTCCTATGAAAATATGTATGAGTCATTTGGATTTGTTCATTAGTTTGTGAGCTACAGAATTATATATAAAAACAAAAAAAAAAAATTTCCCATGCTATTCAAATGGAAAATAGAAATCCGCGATGAGCGACCTCTAAATCTTGATATTAAGAGCTCCGCTTTTAACAGGCATCTTTTTTCAACCCCCCGAAAGTATTTCAATGCGAAAATTGAAAAAAAAGAATAGTCGATTTTTTTGAACCGGTCTAATCTGTGTATATATAGAAATTTTCAACGTAGGTATTCCATATATAAAAATACGAGGAAACTCAGTAAAAATGCATTACATGTCTTTCTCAATATAGAGAAAAATAGAAGATAACTGACAAAGATGAGAGAAATTTGCAACTGCACAATATGGGCCACAAGTGCATATAATATTATATACATGTATATATGTATATACTTATGTATATATTTATATGACTATATTATAGATGCTGAGGTCCATGTGTATATCTATACCTGACCTACGTGTAGGTATGATCTGTCTGCTGCAGCAAATGGTAGTCGGACCGATATAGGTATCAGCTATATCCTCATCTCGGAAATATATTACGAAGAACAATGGCGGGAAGATAATTGGTGCGGAAAGTGTTTTTTTTTTTTTTTTTTTTTTTTTTTTTTTTTCTCATTTTTCAATTTTCCATTCATTCTACTGCTGCACCATGTATTAACTTGACAGCAGATTCTCCGTAGTGCAGCGCAGCATTGTAGCGGTTTATCTTCCGAAGAGTTTCACCCGCTTGCAGCTTAATTATCACCCAGATATATTATTTTACACAAAAAAAAATTGTATACATTAAAAAAAGTTTTTGAAAATAACAAAAAAAAAAAAAATATAAAAATAAAAGATAGAAAAGAAAAAAATGACAGGAACCATTTTTCTTTCCCGCACGTCTGCAGAATTTCGCAGGAATTCCATATATATATATTATACATCGCAAACGCTCGAATTATCCCGCAGATGGTTTTCAGCATCTCTCATTACCTTCGCGCTGCAGCATAATACGCTGCAGGCATTACGCCTGATTCTACAAGCCGCTAATTTTGAGGTAAAAAAAAAAGAAAAAAAGAAAAAAAAAAGAAATTATACATACACACATACCCTTCAATTCATATATTCATTACGTACATATTCCACTTTTATATATGGGCTTATAAAAATTCCGCATTTTTTTTTTTTTTTTTTTTTTTTTTATTTTTTTTTTTTTCTACCATATACCTACTCAAAGAGAATTTTATAATTAAAATCCTGTATATCTATATACTATATGTGTATAATATACATATATGTGCGGGTATACCTACAGAGAAGCGATTATCTGATACGAAAAATGAATTTCCTCTTACGGTATGTGTGCATATATATTATATATTATATATATATTATATATATATATAAAATATATGTATATGTACCTTCTTCCTTCCTACACTATATCCATCCCGTCGAGACTTTATCAACTTCGCGGACTTGAAAATTGTACAGGCTAATTAGAGCCAGCGTCAAACCAACGTAGACTACTAATTGTAAGTTTCTTCTAATTTTCTCTGTATTTCACATCTTTTCTTACCTTTTCTTTCTCGCTCTATATATATATATATATATACATATATATATATATATATAGGTATATAAACTGTAAACGAGAATCGCGGTTCATGTATAATACATGAATTTGATCTCTTTCCCTAGAAACGGAAAATGAGAAAAGTGAGAATGTTATACCGTCTGTAATTCTCATTTTTCTTTATTTAGATACATGTATACATATATACATATAATATTATATATTATATATTATATATATGGAAAATTCATTATACGCGATGTATTCACGCGTGTTCACGATCGCAAAGGGTCAAAGTGTACCGGGTGTTCAAGGTCCCTAAAAAATATCTTCGAGGGTTCAGAAACAAGGACAAATTTTCGTACTCCACAAATTGCCGTGCGTGGGTCAAACTTTTTACTACTCTATATGTTACCTACATACGCAGGGCTACGAACCTTTTCATTAAAGCAGCTAACACACCAGTTAAAGCCTCATCTCATGTCTTCTATTAAATTACCTAAATAAGGAAAATTTTTGTAGAAAGAAAAAAAAAAAAAAAAAAACTATTATTACACTACGGTGTTTCCCTAACTTTAACAAATCTTTACATTTTTGAGCCACTATAGTATCCGATAAATATACATCGAAGGAAGAAATAAAAATCATTACCTAGAAATAAAAATATCTGAAATTTACACGATTCTGAATTCAAATAAAAAATTTCTATTTTCAATTTTTTTAATCGACAATCTAGAGTCTCTCCTCTTCTTCTGAATAAAGCATCACGTTTTTTTCTAGTAGAAAACAGTAATATTGAGTATAGCTTTTCAATCGGCGAATATTATCAAAAATTTTTTTAAATTTATAAATCCAAATTTATTTACACACCCAGATTATGGGTATTGAAATATTCCCATATCTCGTTCGATTCTAACGGCTATTTTTACGATTAAGAGGAAAAAAAAAAAAAAAAAAAAATCAATTGCAAAGACGATCTAGTATATTCTTGAAAGTTTTTTTATTTTCTATTTTTTTTTTTTTTTTTTTTTTTTTTCTTTGCTGTAATTACACGGTTTCCAAAAAGGTAAGGGTATAAAGTATAGGTACTGAGAATAATACTATATCTTCATACGTTATGGGTTTGATTAAATAGATATTTTATTTTCGATAGATATTTTTTTTTTTTTTTTTTTTCTTAATTTCAAGTACATATTTTATATATTAAACTCGTTCTATCAATAACTAGATTATTATTATTATTATTATTATTATTATTATTATTATTATTATTATTATTTAAATCTGACAAGTGCGTGAATACCCAGCATGAACTCCCTCTGCTTCAGCAGACTCCAAGTTCCTTATGATTAGTCCTAAGGATTTGTATATATGGCTATAACATAAACATATTATCTTAAACGTAAAAATATTTATCAGTATAAAAAATCCTCCACATATACATACTACATAATATAGGTATATTATATATATATACGTATGTATGTATATATATATATATGTAAATGTATATTCCATACAAAAGCAGAATTCGTTAAACACGAATAGGTGCAGTAAACGATAAGGAGAAGCGTATATTTCGTTCATCGTCGCCTTATAGACGCAGTGTACTACCACCTACCCCTACCCCATAGAATTTTGGGCCTCATTGCCAGTATCGGCAAAGTTGTCACAGTAAACGGATCGTTCATCGCGTTTAGTCAAATTTTAAAATTCTGCCTATTTATTTCTGTTTTGAAAAATTAAATTTTGGAGTTATTTAAGATTCACATTTTACACGCGTTATTATATAGATATATCGTGGATATAACAGTGTGTGAATGCATTGACTGAGTTCTTAAAACTATGGAATCTACAGAGCAGAATGAATGGTAAGTGCAGATCGATACGTATTCTTAAAAATTGTTTTTAATTCATTTTATTTTATTTTTTTATTTTTTCCCTGCAATTTTATGAAACAATTCAATCTAATTTTTACGATCAATGTTTAAAACGTTAATAAAATTTATTCAGACGACTTATATAAATGATAAATGATTAAATAATTTTTTTAATTAATAAAAAATTCACATTAATCTAAAATCCGAAATTTTGAAATCGCAAGACGAAAGTCTCTATAAGTACACGCGTTTGATCGGCAATAAGAGATACAAATAGTAATGCCGCTTGAAGGACAGGCACAAAGAAGACTAGAATTATTATTGCTATATCTCTGTCTTTTGATACCTTTGATATACGCCGCCTTAAGCAACTCCGTAACGCATTTACAATAGTTCATCAACGTTGTTCTTAATTTACTGTAGTATATAGTAAACTGGGCTAATCTATAATATAGATTTTTGTAATAGAATTTATTTTTACCTACTGCAGAAATTTTTCTATTAGTTACCCCGAAAACTGTGAAAAATTATTGAAAAATTATTGCATTCTTCGTATGGAAAATTACCGGAAAAATACTCCGTTTATTCACGATTCGAAAACAAAACAAAAAAAAAAAAAGAAAAGAATTTCTCATGAAGATCTTTAGCTGCAGCTATGAAAAATTTTACATACCTGCATCGAAAGAGGTTTATGATGCAATTGCAGCATCCGTAATCGTAGTAGTTATACTGACTCTAATTCGTATATTGTTAGTTTTATTGCGAGACTAGAGCATAATATTATATTAAAATCGTTGGTTTATTTTCCCTCGATTTCTAGTCGGCGTAGAATGAGAACTGCAGTTAGAGGATCGGAAAAAATGAAGTGGAAAAGGATAAAAGAATATACCTACTGTACGGATTGTGGTTTTAAAAGTAAACGAGCATTTAACGTCATCAGACACTACGAGCGAATCCACAAGCCTGCGAAAAGGGTTCTGAGATGTTGCGGTAAGAAATCTCTTCATTATTATTTTATTTTATTTTTTTATTATTAATGCAATCAATCGTTTTTTTTTTTTTTTTTGTTTTTTTTTCTGGTAGTTTGAAACTATGATATAAATTTTTTGAATTTTACTATTTATAATTACAGGTAAAAAATTCTTAAACAAAGGCGAATATTATCAACATAACGTCGATGTGCATCCCGAGTCGCGAAAATCATCGATTGTTTCGTTGACCAAGTACCGAATAACAACTAATTCGGTAAGGAAGAATTACGATACGGTCAGAAGAAGGTCCTTGAGGAACGTGACGAATTTTAAAAAGGAAGAAATCAAGCGGGAATTTGACTTCGACGAAGATACGCCTTTGATTTATTACCTTGATAATCGAAAATTGATCAAAAATAAAGACGAAAATAATATAAAATTAGAAAATAATTTCAAAAAAATCGACGTAGGTAATTGTATCGAAATATTTTTCAAGGGAGATACGACGTCACCATTGCACGCTAAAATTCAAAGAGAATATCTCCGAAATATTGACTTTGATAATTTTAAAATTACATAACTGATATCGATAAGTGAGAAAGAAAAAAGTAATACGAAGGAAGGAAGGAAGGATTTTTTATCCCATATACGCTCTTTATGTGATTCGTTAATTATTTCTACTTAAAAATAATCGAAGATTCAAACAATTTGGAATTACACTTTATAATACAGATTTCTTTCTTTTACCATATTTTACAATATAATTAGAACCATTTTTTTTTTTTTTTTGTTTTTTTTTTGTTTTAACCATCATCAATGAAATAATTCAATAGTATACCCAATCAACTTATTAATATATTAATCAGTTTTTAAACGTACAAACCATTTTTACCATTGCCAAAAATGATGTGGATAATAATATTTAGAAGATAGAAAAAAAGAGCATAATTACTTATGTTTAAAATTTATATATGTATGCCTCTAACACAAATCTATATCTATATTGCTCAAACTCTATGGTACCTATATATAATACATACATGCATTTTTTTTTTTTTTTTTTTTTTTTATACCGTATTTATACGAATTAGCATTAGAATAGTATAAGAAATATATTTTATAACTAGATATTATCCGAACTCGTACTACCTCTAAACAGAGTTTAAAAAAAAAAAAAAAAAAAAAAAAGCGAAAATTACATCGTGATAAAAAAAAATTTCATACAGCAGTTGGATCGATTCAAAAACTCATGGAATAAGGTCGGGGTCGCGATTTACACAAGTCGTAGAATCCTACGGTCTCGGGGGTTTGGGATTGCTACACTATGACGGAATGGAGCTTTTGACCCAAACCATTAAATCCCATGACTTGTATCCCTTGTCGTGAAGGGAGGCAGGCTTATATTGTGCCTTATATAAATTTGAATCGGCAAATACATATTTTTGCGAAATAAAACCAAAAAAAAAAAAACGAACATATGTTCGTTTTTAAAAAATAAAAAGCTGTTCGCAATTTTTTATTTTTAATAAAGTAATCGCGTAACGAGAATAGTTGCAGATTTCTGAAAATTTCAAACATAGATATTATTCAGTTCGCGTTACTATAGCCATAATATTGTTCGTGTTAGGTATGTACACACCCCCGCACGTATACTACACCTCTCTGTTCACTATTCGGGTTAGCACTTGGTGAAAATTTTGCTAGTAAAGTTTTCCAACAGCTGTTTATTGCAGTCTACAAGCTCTTGCTGAGTAGATTCTCTGCGGCATTGGGGCGTTTCTGGCTTGTCTGTATCACGTAGCTACATACATACCTACCCTTCCTAGTTTTTCGCTTAAAACTTTATCGCCCATGTACCTTACGATGTAGTTATATAAACTAACAAAAATAACAAAATTTACAAAAAAAAAAAAACAAACAAAACTTAAATTAAACTACAATAACGCGGATTCGCTATTCGCTATTCGTTGATTGTTCCTATTAAAATTTAAGACAAATAATTTATATACCTGAAACTATTTTGTACCTTTACACTTATATATTATAAAGTCACTAGATTTCATATATAACGATACATATTATATAATTAATTTATAAGTGCTATTATAGAATATAATATAAAACTCTCAAGTGATAGAAAAAAAATATTGATTATTGATAATAAAAATTGGAGAAATTATTTTTCGTTTTAATTCATTTATTTATTTATTTTTCTTCCCCCGTCTACCTATTCGTAGCTGGAATGATAATTCGAAACGGTGTCACGTTTGATCTTCAATAATTAATTAACGTAAATAATGAAAAAAATTGTTTTAGCTATAATTCGGAGTAAAGAATTCTATCGGATTTTCAAGTTTTCACCTATTTATTAAAGTTATTTATCGGGCCAGGTTTAAGTTATGAATTTCAATATTACCGATTCACACTTTCCCGGAAGCCTACATAGCCGATTTGAAAAAACTTTCAAACGATGAATATCGAAGGTTCAAAATTCCGAAAGCTAAAGATCCGAAGCTTGAAATTTACGTCTTGATTGTCATTACTTGTCTTGAGATTTACTTTTTGGAAAGAAAAGTTAAAAAATTTGAAATCCTTACTGGAATTCTTAACTTAAAAAAATTCGTAACTTGAACCCGGCCGAAATTAACAATTTCATATAACTATTTTATTTTCGAAATCAACCCTGTCTTATAATAGAAATATATTTTATTTTCTCATAGCCTGCGGACGTCCTGCGGAACGTACAGTCCCTTTTATATCGTAGAATGAAGTAATTTTCCGATCCTTGATAAAAAGAAGAAAAAAAAAAAAAAAAAAAAAATCGTATAAGATCGTTTAGCTCGGTCAATTATTCGGAAATAAATCAAACGTAATGTTATTTCGTAACGGGAATTGACTGCGTATATATAAGGTGGTGGTTTAGGGTGGAGAGTCGAAGGCTCGGTAAGTATGTCTGATTCTTGATATAGGGGTTTGTTTTGGGGGTGAAACTCATGGCTACTGGTATGAGAATATAGAATAATGGAATGGGTCGTTCAAGGTACAGAGCTTGAAATAGATATGAATTACTTCCCGTGAGTATTGTACCGCGGCATGCAAAATGTATAAAGCGTATACCTAAATATTCATTAACAGTATAATGTACGGGGCTAGTTTTGAACATTTTGGCAAAGTTCATTTTAATTAACAACGTTCTCCAATTTGCTACATGGGTACTGGGGGTACCGGACGTCGTCGTCGCGACGCTCGACTTCTTCTCACATATACTTATACCCATATTGTAGGTATACGTATTTTCACCAATACCTATACGCACAAAGTATACATACATATATATACCACGTAGATTTTAATTTTCTCTTCAGTCTCGAAAAGTTTTTTTTTTTTTTTTTTTTTTTTTCGTTCTGTCTTTTTTCTTCCAACGCCGTGGCTTCAAGGATCAGTTCTAAGACAATTTTTTTTTCTCATCATTTCTTCTTTTACGTACGTATCCTGTGCGTTTTCGAATTTCGAGAAAACGAGAAACCCGCAATTCTACGCTATATATTATCTAGATAAAGAAATTTTGTTTCCCTCTGTTCAATCAACCTTTTTATCTCCAATTAATCTCTAAAGCTTATTACTCAGTCATTCTGTATTTTTCAGTGCTTGATTTTTTCTTTTTTCTTTTTTTTTTTTTTTTTTTTTTTACACACTCTGTTCACAGAGAATCAAATTTCCCTGTTTATACAGAAAAAAAAAAAATCTTTTTTTATGTAAACAAGGCCTTTGCCTTTCTGCCTCTATCTCACCCGCTGTTTTTTCTTCTTCTTCTTCTTCTTCTTCTTCTTCTTTTTTTAATTTCTTTTTTCTTTACATAAATCTGCATATTCCATGATCAAAGCAACTCATTTAGCTTCGCGAATATATAGCGGTGCACGAAATTTTCTTAACACTTTGATAAAAGCTTAAACAGACTCGTATAAGGCTTGTGAGTCGATATTGATTCGACAAAAATCCAAAAATCCTAAAAAAAAAAAAAAAAAAAAAATAACAATTCATAACATTAATAACACTATATGATGATAATAACTAAATTCACATATTTATCATCCCTATTGTATAAAGTTTGAATCGTTGACACAGGACCGCTATCATTCATTTCCCTTAGTCTATGTACTACCTATATTTGCGAACATTACCTACCTACCTACCCGAAATTTCTAAACTGATAGATAAGAATTAGATAGTAGAAGTTGCGGTAGGTATATAAATTTGAGTATAATAAATCGTCCCTTTGTTTAGTCGTAAGAAACTAAGAGAGAGAGAGAGAGAGAGGGAGTATATTCATTAACGTTATTAATCTTTACTGTCGTAGTCGTAGTCGTCGTTCTCGTTTTCGTTTTCGTTTTCGTTTTCGTTCTCGTTGTCGTTGTAGTTTGTCGTTCCTTGACGTTCGTTGTTCTGAGGTGGAAATTTTATCACGAGGTAGGGTTGGAGCTCCGCTATATCCCGCAGGAAGATGGAAAACGTTAAATAATTCAGATCTCGTTTCCATTCGAACTTTGAGACGGTAACTCGATCGGTTTCGTCTTTCACTTCGAATAAATTTTTCCTCTCTCTTTATCTGACTGGCAGCAGCCAGAGCATAAGGAGCCTAGGCTTAATAAATCGATTTTTCTCTTTCTCTTTCCAATATATATATATATACATCCCTCGTTCACTCATCGGCAGACTTTCAACAATCCGGGTTTGAAAAATTCGAAAAAAAAAAAAAAAAACTTAAAAAATCCGAAGGCTGAAATTGAGCTGGGGCTCGTCGGTTTCAACAGCAAGTTAATTATCTCACACCGTACCAAACATAAAAGGCTTTTATAATTAACCTCTTGATCAGACAGAATTTAAAATTCGATTAAAAAATATCCTCCGTACATATTATATAGTATATAATACGTAGTGTTACATCTTAATTGACAAATTTTATATCTCTTATTTAAGGGGACCAGTACAGCGACTTTTCGAGAAATTATCATATTCCGAAATCAATTTATTTCATAACCAAAGTTCATTTCACATGAAAATATTTTTCTTTTTCAAAATCATGTGTCGTAAGGATTTCAGAGCACCGTTGGACCGATTCAGGTCATCTTGGATTCATTTTCTTCAGAAAACAAATCCTCATCATGTGGATGTAGGAATTTTGAAAATGTTTCGTTTTGGTCAAGTTGTTTAAGAAATGAGTGATAATAATTTTTGCAAATTTGGTAAATTGATCATAACTTTTGACAAGATTTTTTATTTTAAAATTCCTACATTCACATGATGAGGATTTGTTTTCTGAAGAAAATGAATCCAAGATGACCTGAATCGGTCCAACGGTGCTCTAAAATCCTTACGACACATGATTTTGAAAAAGAAAAATATTTCGATGTGAAATGAACTTTGGTTATGAAATTAATTGATTTCGGACTATGATAATTTCTCGAAAAGTCGCTGTACTGGTCCCCTTAATTAATCTGATCATAAAGAACCTATAATAAAATTGTTTCATTTGAAATCTATTCAGGCGTCGAATCTTGAATGTACATACCTATATAGTAGGTATATTATACATATTATCGTATCAATTATATTGAACGTAGGAGTGTATGACCATAATCATTAGATAAAGACAATATGCACATTGCCTCCCCCCCTAATCGTGTTTCTAACTGGGAAACACATCAACCAGGCTTACCCCGATCCCTGGAACAATGGATACACCTATACTGTACCCACAATACACATGTTCACATATTCCGTAGGATAGGGTACAGATATCACGTCGGCACTGACGATGTGCATCGGATTGATATCGCTCCGATGTGTTGGTAGGTATAATATACGGTCTGTACAGTATAGTGTAGGTATAGGATCGACTATATACCTACACATACATAACATATACACAGATCTGTGGATAGGAAAGGTACATACGTACGTATCCTACACCTATAACATAACAGAGAGCACTGGACCCTAGGGAAAATGCGAAGGAGTCTCTGAACAATACAATACAGCCTGGATCAGATACATACAGTGCATGTTTGACCGGTGTATGTTGTTCGATATAGTGTATATATTCCACGGTAGATTTCTGACTTTGGTTCACTTCACTGAACACTGTATATAGTGACCAGTGAAGGGTGTCGGGTTATAGAAGGAATCCGAACTGACTAACACCGGATATAGATTTATAGTATCAATTTTTTCCCGGAATCTAGCGGCCACTACAGCTTTCTTGTTCATTTTTCGATTTTATTTTACCAAAAAATATTGTCATCCAGATATATGCTTTTTTTTTTTTACAGAATCGGGGAATCGGTGAATCGAACTGTCCAGTCTGCTCGGTTGTCGTAAAACTTGAATTATTATACACCATTAAGGACGTATTTCGATTTTAATTTCGTTTTACGTCATCCGTATATTCGTCCCGTGCATGCAGATTGGGTGACAGGTATTATTGACTATTTAAACAACGCGTTGTATACACGATGCGTTATCAGGTTTCAATAAAATCTTTATAATTATTTGATACGATATAGAAACCGGCACCGTATACATATATATCTAATTAAACGACCTTTTATTACGTATAATATTTCTATACGTACATATTATATACTGTAATAAAAATCTTCCACTATACCTCAACAATTCGCAGCCTAGTTATCAATTTTCGAATTTAATTCAATCGTATACCTACACGTATCTATCTATATATATCTATACATCGCGTTTATAGAGTTTGCGTGTTATATACGATTTAACAAGATATTAACTTCGTATGCAATATCAAGTTATAAGATATTTTTATAACCTTCGACCTTACTATTCGTCTCGCGTGTCACAATTCTGTAATAAAATCAAGTACCAACTTTTACCTTAAATTTTTTTTTTTTTTTTTTTTTTTATTATTATTATTATTATTTTAATTTCAACCGACTCAGGTATACCTACATTAGCGTCGGTGTTAATGTCTCTTGTAATTCTCTACCTTCACTTAAATTACTTTTTCGATACCGATTATTTTCTTTTTTTTTTTTTTTTTTCATCTTGTATTTTTTTCGCATAGCTAAGTATAGAGACGCGTGAATCAAACATTCAAATATAAAGAATTTTTTATTTTTTTTTTCAATCCTATTTTGAATCAGCTATGACGAAACCAAATAATTTAGGAAATTCTGGAACAATATAACTAAAGCCGCGTAATATGGAGTACGTAATATCAATTCCCTAAATTACGGTAGAGCGCTTCTACTACGTTTGTCTTCAGTTTCCCAAATGTACCTTCACTGTTCCGTTTGTCCACTATATAATACGATGGTCATACAAAACAAGATAAACTACATATCACTTGTTGTTCTTGCCTCCCGATATACACCGTCCACCGTTTCTCCCGCTGTTGAACAGTTCTATAAATCATATAGCGCGAGTCCCGTATGCAAGGGCAAAATTGTATATTAAATTTGTAAAAATAAATCGAAGTGATAACTGATCGTTTAAAAGTTATAATTTGAAAAAAAAAAAAAGAAAAAAAAAACGTCGAACCGTTGAAAAAAGAAATGAAAAAAAAAAAAGTAGAGAAAAATTCGCGAGACGCAGGGAATTAAGTTTTTCTTTTTTTTTTTTTTCTAAATTTCGGTATTCGGGACAAATTTTTTTTTTTTTTTTTTTTTTACTTTTTTTTTTGTCAAAAGATTTAGGAACGCTACTTTCCACAAGTTTTCTCATTTTCTTTGCTGCCGGTTCCAGATGATTAGTCACTGACTAAAGGCGGGAAAGTTTTCATTCGTTAAAAGTAGCTTATATATAGGCTACAAGCGACGAAGTTATTCACAAGGATTAGCACAGCTTTTGCGGGGTAAGCACATCCTGTCGTTGCTTCCTTGCCATATCTCTTTCTCTCTCTCTCTCTCTCTTTCTCTTTCACCCATATTTTTTTCATTCTTCTCTAATTCTCAGTTTCATTTAGTCCTTTCATAATTTCGCTAATCCTTGATAAGTACCTTACACACTCCCGCGCACATATGTCATGAAAAAGAGGATTACGTATATAATATCTACTATAGCAAAATAGGTATTATCAATTTGCTTGAAATTTCTGCTATCATCATTTTTTTTTTTTTTTTTTTTTTTTTTTTATTTATAAAAAAAATTATACAGTATTATTTCCGATCTTGTTTTTCGATTTATATATAGGTAGTAGAGTTGAAAATGATACAAAAAATAAAAAATAAAAATTACTAATTTCATCGTCAGCCTCGTTAGCCGATCGTTTAGTTTAACGACTCTAACTAGCCTCTGTGCCAATCTAGGAATTAATGTTTGTCTCATTCTGCAGTAGCGAAGCGTCTACGGATCAAAGGGTGGGTAGAGAGGGATGCCTTTGCTTTGGCCGGGCACGTTTATGGCTAGTTCTCGTTAATTCTGGGGTGGTGAGTGGGGGGGATGGATACAAGTTATAATTAATTTGCTAACATCATTCAGTTAGCAGAACCTGCAGCTACTGTATAGATGGTTTAATGCCAGAAAGGACTGAGGAACTCGAGGTACGCGCCCAGAGGCGACTAATCAAATCGTTTGCTGTTTACACGACCCGAATTATAATTCAACGTTAATTAATTCCCAAGACGCGTAGCGTCGCGTCGCGCGGCGTCGCGCCGTTGGAGGTCGACTATATATATATATACACATCAACCCTCGAAAATTTCAAAGTTTCAAAACGTAATGCCACTCTGAATAATATCCAAGTATTTTAAAGAATGGGGGCGAGAGTTAAAAAAAATTAAAAAACGGCACCAAAAACAAAAAAAAAATAAAATAAATTAAACACGCACAGAAAATTTATCAAGAACCATGTATAAAGTATATATACATATATATATATATACGCACGCATTATTCGCGTTAGCGCGACGTGATGCAAAATTGTTATACACTCGATATTAAAAAGTGAAAGAGCATATTAATGCGTTTCCTGCGCGAAAACACGGTTCATCAATTATATCAACCCCCCCCCCCCCCCATTCAGATATTGTGGATCATTTATTATATTTTATGATCAGTTTTTACTGCTTTTCATTATTATATACAAGAATTTCGAGAGGTATCGATCGGACGATTTTTCTTTGTTTTTCATTTGATTCTTCTTCTTCTTCCTCTTCTTGTTGTAAAAAATAAAAATAAAAATCTGTTGCAATTAGTCTATTCGTATACATACCTAAATAAATTTCGAGAGGTATACGAAAAACCGAGTTTCTTTTTTGAGTTTCTAAATTTCTGATCAAAAATCCAACAAATTTATGATACATTTTAATTTTTGAGATAACGATTGTATTTATAAAAACCGATTTTTCTCATTGGAAATAAAAAAAAATAAAAAAAAATCGCTACGAGTGGCAAATTATTTCATATAAAATCTGTGAGGCGAAGTCGACTACCCCGGAGCTAAAATTTCCCCCTAGATTATCTATAAAAACAGTTTGAATCGAATAGACGACTCTAGATAGACGCCGTGCTCGGATGGACCGGCGGCGTCAGAAAGGCGGCCCGATATTGGCGAGCGTCGTGACGCAGGCGCACCCCGGTATCATTTGGCTCTTAGAAGTGTACCCGGAACGAAATTTTGGAATATTGACAACAAAAGCTGTGTTCGCATCCATACGCTCTCTGAACTAGAGTTAAAAAATTTTCGTCGTACAATTTGACCGGCAATTATTAAAATTAAGGGGTTGTTATACATAAAATACCCAAAAAACGTATAGAAATTATTTGATTCCAGTGTCTGTAAAGCCGATAAATCGACGCCCGGAAGTAAAAGTCACGTGGATTCTAGATCGAAATAATTTTAACAATAATAACGTGAAATTATTGTTCAAGTATACCGATATAATGGAGCAGGTCGATTCGACCGGACATACTAGCCCCTCGAATTTCAAAATTCTCCTGGATCATCCTCAAGGAGTATTTTATCCCGGTAGTCAAGTTGGTGGAAAGATTTCTTTCGATCTGGACGAAACGAGCCAGTTTTTAGGTGAGTTTTAAAATCGGCAAACAAAAAAATATGTGTAATAGATTTGGTATAATTATTCCTGTCACGTATAAATTTATACAGGCATGAATAACTGACGTATAGCTAGTCTGTGCGAATTGGTAGGTACTAGAATACACACAGCTAGAAATGCATGGCTAATAAATTTTCTGCAATTAGAGGTGTAATTAGTATTGACTTTGCGTTATCGCTCAGCTTTACGCTTCCATCTGTCGAGTTTCCTCATCGATCGTATAGCGTGAGTGCAATTCTCTCTGTAATCGTATACGTTTTCTACACACATGTATACCCAGTATATACATACATGTACATACATAAATCCGACAACTAGTTGTCACGTAGTAGGGTATATCCCGCTGTACTTTGATATGTGCCTAATTCAACGTGCAAAGTACTCGTATTTCCACTCTAATTTCAAATTTAGGTTCTGAAATTAGACTTGAAAGAAATGTGAAGATGAAAAATTATCATTTTTCAGGATTGAGATTATCATGCCATGGTGAAGGATTGGTTTTCTTCACTGATCGATCGGCAGGATTTCGTAGAAAATTTACAAACGATCAGTCCTACCTATGCGAGGAGTTGTATCTCTTCGGTGGTCAGTTTCAGATAAAATTTTAAGTTGTGTAAAATTAAGTTCATCAAATCCTTAATACCAGTTTTTTTTTTTTTTTTTTTTTTTTTCTATTCTTCTTCTTTTCCCTCTACTATTATGGTGCAGACGGAGATTCGGAGGTGACGATTCCGGTTGGTGAAAATGTATTTCCATTTTCCGTATCGTTGCCTGAAAATATACCATGCAGTTTTGAGGGACGTTACGGAAGAGTGAGATATTCGATATCAGCATCTTTGGAACGAACCAAACTCTCATGCATCACGGAAACCGTGCCATTCACGGTGGCTCCTGTTCTAGACCTGAATCAAGATTCTCTTGCTCCGGTAGGTGCGTTGCTCTCCTACCCTGCTTTACTTATAATTGAAAGCTGTGGGCCGCGTAAAGGCGAGAGATCGCTAAAACGTTTTCTATCGTAAACTTGATATAAAAAAAATAAAAAAATTCACAATTTATTTGAAACTTTTGATAAATCAATTATCGTATGACGAATTCAGAAAATTAAGATCAGATTTTAGTATTATAATTGTTGCTATATTTTGTAATACTATTTGCAATTCTTGGATTAATTATCCCTCTCGAACAGCTTCCAATCAGCGAGAACAACTCCAAGGTAATAGTTGGTCAGAATGAGCCTCTTGAAATGCTGGTCACTCTACCAGTTCGTGGTTTTGTACCTGGCCAGACGATACCGGTTAAAATAGTATTGGAGAATTTAAGCAGCATTGAAATAAGAAAACTTCGTGTTGTTTTCAAGAAGGTATTTTCTTATATATATAATATTCTATCAAATAATGATAATTAATTTTAAGACGAAACTTTTTTTTTTTTTCATAAGAGATTCGAGCATCGATAATAATCAAATGAGGCTATAAAAAAGGTAACAAAAAAAAAAAAAGACCTCAAAAAATTTAGAAGAAAAAAAATAAGTAGCTCACCTTCGGACTTATGGAACGAATTTTAACGCCGAACAGGTTTTTGAACTTGACTGCTACTATACTGCTTTACAGAAAATAAAGAAAATCGTATTTTAGAAGCTAAAGTGGGAAGAGGAGAAACGCAGCTCGCTGGCGAAACCTCGAGCTCGCGTATAGAACTTTGATGTCATATTCTTGACAAAGTTAGTTACGAGCTTTAATCAAATTGTTCCACCCTGGACCCGGCACGAACCTAGTCTATACGTATATCATACTTCCTTTATACCTATAGTGGCCGCAATTACATTAGTTTATAATATATATTACATTCCGTACTATGTAATATGGATAAATTATTACAGCTACGACGTGTTTGATCAGAGTTTTTTTTTTTTTTTTTTTGTGTTTTCTAATACAAGAAATTGAAACAGGAACGAAATCGTAGTTAATTAATTAATTAATTAATTAATGTCGTTTTTTTCTTTCTATTTTTCAAAGGTAATTACGTATCATACTGATCGCAAGTCCCGAAGGCACAAGGAGATCATAGTAGAGATTGAAATCCCGGTAACTAAGGATTCGAGTGTGTATGAAACCGGTGTTGATGTGCCTGCAGTTCCACCAACAGGAATGTCGTTTTGCAGTATCATCGACGTCTGGTATACCCTGAAGGTTGAAGCCTGCATTGAGGTGAACGAATGGTACCTCAAGATTCTAAAAAAGAATTTAAAAACCAGAATGCGGATAGTCGTCGGTACAGTACCGTTGAATAATTACGAAACTCCTGAAGAAGAAGGTCCGAAAATTGATTTTGAAACTTCAGCCTCGATGTCTACGTCAGGAAAAAGTCAAGATTCAACAAGGGTGGAAAGTGAGACTGAAAATTCAATTTCAAAAGATTCCTGCAGTGAGTTGATTTTTACAATTTTTGATAAACGCACACTACGGATACTGACGTATAATATCGATGCTTCCGGTATTTATTTATTTCAGACACGGATTTTTACGTCCAAAGTAAAATCTATCCATCTTCAAAACCGAATCGCGATGATCCAACCGGCGATGACGAGGAGGATAATGGATCTGTGAAATCTTACGCTCCGCTATATCGGGTTTACACCTTCAATAACGAAAAAAAAAGATGTTCAAAATCACGTCGTTGAAACGATTTTCATTTTCTTCGTAGATTAGCGCTTTATAGATTTCATTTCCTTTTTCTCTTTCTCGTTTAGAAAAATGGCTTATAATCAAATTATACATATACGTAGTATTGATATAATATGCGCTTGAATACTATTATCCAACTTTGCGTGCAGAGAAGAAGAAAATAAAAAATAAAAATAAAAAAATGGGGGGGCCATGTAAAATTATAGTATCCCGATTAGATAATTTAAATAAAAAAAAAAAAAAAACTCGAAACGACGTCAAGAAAAAAGAAGGCAGACGAGCATTTAATGGCGAGTGTAGCCCAGCGTCGTATTGTTTAATGAGACGATTTTCCAGCTTTTGTGGAAAAAAAAAAAAAAAAGAAAAGGAAAAGAAAAAAATAAGACCGTAGGGTGGCGTAATATTTGGTTAAAAATGTCTGAATTAAAATAAATTCAAAAGGCTATTAATTAGCCGCACGTTGTTTAATATTTACGATTACCCGGGTCGCTGCGGTCCTTTCATTACTGATTTTTATTATTCCTTATATTCTTCGTTCTTTGAGGAGAGAAAAAAAAAAAAAAACTTGTAAAACGAAGCTAAATAAAACAATTTCCTTCTCCTCGCGCAGATACGAAAAACATTTTCCCAACTTTCGCCTTTTTCCCAACGCGTTACCCTAATTAGTTTCACAGCAATTTCTATCAACTACGCTAACAACTACCTACGTATTCTCGAATTTGTGCTTCAAGGGATCGTTCTTGTTCACATAAGGACGATCATGATCCCACACCGAGACGGCTGTCCGCTCTTTATTGGGTTAAGTCACGTCAGTGGATTCCTGTTGCGTGTTTCCTACCCCGTAGAGACTTGGACGAAGCACAGCCGCAGAGGCTTTAGGGATAGGAACTCATCGCCAGATTCACGAGCTCGTTAATTCCCTCGAATTTTCCATCGCAGAAATAAACGTTAAAAATTCGGATAATTCAAGCTGCGGTATTATATATATACATGCAGTGTTATGTTAACATCTATAATGTGTTAAACAAACGTAGAATAACGTTTATTATACAAAATGGGAATAACTAATTAACTAATTATGCGCATGGCAGCTGTACTACATGCAGGGCATTAATTACACCGAATTGGAACTAATTAATAATCAGCCTACTATACTGCACTTTCCTCGATTTACATCCGCATATGCGAATTTACATGGTCAAACTTTTCACTGCAATAATATAATATACCTACACGATATTTAGTTGACAATCGTCCGACAAAACGAGTCCATAAATTTTATAAATACTGAACTATAGTATATGAAATTAGAGATATAATTTTTTTATAATATATATATTTTTTTTGATTACACCTATTATCGAAAAAAATCTATACCCAATATATTATTACTATCAATAGAGAGATTCAATAATAGCGATTTATTTTCGAACCAGGTCCGGGGTAACGAGATGTGTGCTTTGGACAATGAAAATTTAATAATCTCAATTTATTTGAAAATTGATTCTTCAATCTAGAACCGCGTTATATCCATTTAGCTATATATCCTCGCATATAATATAATCCGGATGAAAAAAAAGAAGAGTAAATTTTATAATTGAATTCATTATTCATAATGTTATCAATAAATATACAATATTATATTATCGATCAGTTATTTTATTCATAGATTGTGAAAATGGGTGCAGTTTTTCTGCATAGCTTTATAAATAAATACGTTAATTTGGTGATAAATTAATAATGAATGATCGAGTGATAATACGTTGTATATAACTTATACTTTGATTAAATTATCTCTTACTTAAGATAATCCTCGGAGTAAGAGCGAGGAGAAATGTAGATACGAAATACTACGGGGCAAGCCTACTCTCCACCATCTCAGACTAAACTACTAATCACGATTTAACGCCGCCTTAGCTGTCCTAATTATATGATATCAACTAATTCAATCACCGAGGTTGAACGTCTCGAGGCTTTAAGCTATGTAGGTGGAGGATTTATATAAAGGGGTCGTAATTCCTTTAGAGAGAATAAATTACCGATTCACCTCATCAAACGCTTGTCATAAAAATAAGAGGTTCGCTTATATATATATATATACATAAAAGCACAAAGCTCATTCCTCGAGGGTTAATTTTGTTTTTAATATTATCGAAAAGGGGATATTCAGCTTCAGTATATAGAAAATCTCTTTTACTTTTTGCCCTTTTACAACAGTCTGCCTCTTCAGCTATAACCATATATATATAGATATACTATATGTAAGAGCTGTTTGAAAGCTGTAAAATTTCAATTGAAATTGCAATTTTCCGTTTTTCCAATCTTCCCGTTTTTCAAACGCCGCGCATTCAATTTCAACAAGCATTTTCTATACTCGGGCCTTAGCTGCACCTAGTCCCAACAAAAAGAATAACAAGAAAATGATTCGGTTGTTAGCCCAAAAATAACGACATCCTTACGCCGCCGACTGTTTTCCTTCCATATCTTTCCATCACCTCGAAAATTCTGTACCAACGTATACATCTACGTTGGTAAAGAAACCAATTTCAACTCAATAAGAGAAAAATGAAAAATCTAAGTCTCCTTTTATCCCCAGCAAAAGAATTTCTTCATTCCGTATACTTATTCCTTTTGATAACAATAAAATGATTAATGAATGAAACAATTAATTAATTTACCCTATTAGGGGTCTTTAACAATTTCGAAAATCACGTATATACGTTACATCGGCTTGAGTTGATGGTAAACCGAAGGATTACATTCCTTCGCACACTATGTGTATATATAAGGTGCGCAGGAGGCAAGAGGGTAGAAAAGTGTATACATACACATCTGCGCGATAGCTAAGGAAAACTTTTGAAATTGGTTTCTGGAGTCTTACTCAGGATTATCAGGATTGAATCGAGCTATGTCAAATTCGGAAATGAAGGATATAAACAAGCTGTGTGGTTTTACCAAAACCTTGCGAAATCCGCGGAGTGAGAATATAATAGATACGTGATGAAAAATTGCTCGCTTAAATCCTACCGCGAGCATTTTTCAAATTCTTAATCTCGCACCCATCACCAAGTATAGTATAAGTATAAGAGATTAATACTTTAAAGTCAAGATTTATACTGGTATAGTATTTTAAACTTGTCGCAAAAAAATATCTATCGAATAAACTTTGATCTCAGAATAATGTGATGCGAATTCAAAGCATGTGAGATAGTAGATCCGTATATATGATAGGGTTTCTAAAGAGATAAAATAGTACTGAAATCTTTGAATTTCATTGAAAAGTTTTAAAGTCATTCAAAAAGTTAATAGTATCCTGAAATTTATTCACAACTTAAAAGCTCGCAGCTCCTATAATACTACTATGTCATTTTATTTTTTTTTACTTTTTGCACCAATTACCAGCTAAAATAGACTACGAATAGGTGGAACGTTTACTTCTGTTATATACCTACCTGTACTTACCATGTCACCGCACGAAACCGCGCACAAGAGATGCATGCATGCATAGTCTTCTCGCCTTTCATCTTATCCAAAAGTTTTGTCACTGTTAGAAGAGCTGCTGAGTTATACCAAGCTTGAGAGCTGGTGAATTGCCACGTTAAGAACGTATAGTAGGTAACGTATATGAGATATGAGAACGTAGAGAATAAGAGAATAGAGATAGAAGATAGACGACTAGGTATGTGCTACGTATACTACATAAATTCTGTTATAGTAGCAGTATATACATGCAAACTAGATAGCCAGGTAATACACCTACTTTGATATACCTCGATGTTACCTAATCAGTTTTGATGACAGTCTGGTACAATATGGAGATAGCTATTCAAAATTGACCGCATCATAGCTAGACATCAGAGAATTTCGCATCCCCCGTAAAGGGGCTGGCCGAAAGCCCTATAGAGCTTATTATTTATTATTAATCAAGAAATTAATCAACTTTGAAAAGATGTTATACTTATATCTACAAATGTGAATTTTGATGAGAGTTAAGTTTTCGACGAGATCTATAATTACATCGATTCTTCAAAGAGAGGTCTTCGTATTAGTACCTTCGTGTTGAAAGTACCTATACTTATGCGTTGAGGAGAAAATCTTTCTTTTGAAAATTGTAAAATGCGTTGGTATATATATATATATATATACGGCCGTATAACTTCTTTGTGCCTGTATACTATTTACCTTAGTTAAAGAAAAATATATAGAGACGGAGAGAGAGAGAGGGATGAATTAAAATATATGTATATTTTCTTCGTCTCTCAGTCAGAGAGTTGCAGAAAGGCAAGGCGAGGGGATAATGAAGGTGAGGTTGAAAATATATATATATATATATATAATGTGTTTTTTTTTTTTTTTTCATTTTTTTTCATTTTTTTTTCTTCTCTCTCTCCTTCACTCCGTCCGCTTAACTCCGCGTAAAAACAGGCCGCCGGATAATGTCGGTCGACAAAGGAGCCAGCTTAGAGAAAATTACGGTCGCAATTACAAGCCGGTAATTATTATTATTCTCATTCCACGTTCTTACCGAATTGCTCAGAGCTTCCACTATATACACCCACCGCGAACGCGATGCTATGTGAATCTGAAACTTGTAATTTGTGCCTTTTCAGTAGTATATAGCCGTGAATTATATCTCTTCTTAATTAACTTCGATTTATTTATATATATATATACCTAATATAGTAATCGATTGATTCTATTGGCTAATTATTATATTTGATCAATGTTATTTCATTAAACTTCTATGAAGAAACTCTCATAACGTATATTTCGAGTTTAACCGTATATACCTAATGATAATGTGCACTACCTAATATCGAGGAAATCAGAGAACGCGGTTGAATAGAGAATAGGAATTTCTAACTATTAGCAACCCTCATCCGGGTGGCTAATAATATTACCTACTCCTGCCCAAAAGACCAGATGGGATGATAAAGTTTCTCCCCAATTTCCCGTCCACGATTCACGCGGATAGCTGGTACACGGGACTTTGGTATAGGACAAGTTTCACCGAAGCGGTTTCATTCAATTAAACTTGGCGTGTATAAAGATTTAACGCCAACGAAACTTTCGGCGATTTGTCCTCGTCACTTTTAACGATCACCCGTAACCTACGCTCCTAGCAGACCCCCCGCATATCTTTCTTCTCGACGTCCCGTCGACGAAGGCGTCGTCATGTCACAGCTAGGACAACGGTATGTTACATACATACATACATACATACATACATATATACGACGTCTCTCCGTTTTCTAAATCACGGCATTTACACAAAATCAATTTTCATACAATAATTATCAGACAAGCGCAGATGCACGTAACAATTCCTTGGGGCGAAAGTTATTTGCTGATATACATCCTGGATTACGAACCCGCATATTTACTCATTCATTACCTATTTTGGTAACTGAATTTCATCAGGTGGTAAATTATCGGTTTTCGAACTGTCGGCATGTACTGCTGTAGTCTACAGATTCATTAGGTATTGAAATGGTCCAGCATCATCGCTCCAAACTCGTGCAGATATTAAGTGCACGATAAATTAATGCTGATGCTACAAGCATGTGGTCTAAGTGCAGTCCTCGACGCGTCCATCTAGTCACTCACGAATCTGTCATCCTGGAGTTAAATGGTCAGTTTGTATAGCTTACCTCATGAATATCTTCAGTTACTTATAATGAAACTGAAATTGTATATCAATGCGCATATGATATAGGGGAATGATTCATAGTTTGACGAGTACTTGTATAGTATCGCACACGTTTAACCGTGATTCCCAATAAATAATCGTATAAAATCTATATGTAAGAAGGGGGGGGTTTGATATAATTACAATTTACACGGTTTGAACGAACGATCGTTAAGCAGTCAGGTGACTAACCAGCTAACCGGCAAACCGTGGAATGGTCCCTATGAACACTAATTCTGTTATCGGTCCAGGGCGCACATTCATGGGCTTACCTTGGATTATCTCTTTGGTCTGGATTACCGTGCGTGTGTGTGGCTCAAGTGCTTTATCAAACGATTTCAGTTTCACTTTGACGTAAGCTAATAACTGCACGAACACACGGAACGAAACGGGGTACCGTGTACCTTATATTTCCATTGCATGTAACAAAGGAGGTCCTATATATACTATATATGATAATTTAATTTTTGTCTCACTGGATATGCGTATATGAAACTATAGTTTTGACTAATCAGTATCGATTATTTATATCATACAGATATTCAATTAACAAATCCGACCAGCTTTTCCCGCTCTCTTTGAAGTACGGATCCACATCTGTTATATACACATACGTGGATTCGAGGTGATCACGATAACTACGATATTCATGCTCGCGTGCTTCCTTGTGTAAGGGTCTGGCTATTCAACAACCTCCCTATGTCAGTAATACAGACATCTACCTATATGTAACCCCGCGTGTACCATTCAACGTTATCGCACCCTGCCGGCTACAGATAACGGCATGTTAGACCTAATTATCTGGGACGATCAAGTTCTGCGTGAACCTTAGTCGCCCTACATCCCTACCCATGTGGCTTGTAATTCAGCAGATCATCATATTGTAACGATTTATTAAATCTCTAGATATTCTACATATATATATATATGATGAAGAAAATGTATTTTTTTATCGGACATACTAGCGATATTCTATACTATATGCTGCACATAGTACGAAAATCCGGGAAATTCTCATTCTGATAGAAAAATAATAAAAAATAAATAAGTAGATAACTATTTATATTCTCTGTATTAAATTATGTATAACTTTTGTATATATATAGGTATAGTATATTTATGGGAGAAGCAGAGAGTAAGACAATGCGAGAGTAAACTGAACGGGCAGATGTCGGAGTTTAATAATTCCCTGAATACTGGAAGTCACTGGCAATAAGTGGGCGAGAGCTACCTTCACTCCATCCTTCATTTAGAATATTCCAGGAGGCAACGGCGGTGGAATTATTTGGAACAATTAATATTATATAATTTTAGTCGCCCTTGATTCTCGCGATGAAAACGGAGGAATCGCTCAATAATACGCAGCTGTTTGCTGGAGCCAAACGACCGGAATATGGGTTTAACTTGAAGTTCAAACAACGACGATTTTCTCTCCGTTTTTTTTTTTTTTTTTCTCTCTCTTTTTTTTTTATGAAATATAACGAGCGGAAGAGAACAATAGAGAAGAATGGAGCGAAAAAACGACAGAATTAACTCTCCAAGAAGTTATATTGTCTGCTTCTCTATGCAGTCGACGTTATCAGACTGAACAAGTTAACTACGTCTCTCCTCAGTCCTCATCGCAGGCGTGTCTCTTTGTATAAATATAATTCTAATAATTCAGCGACTTTTATGCTCTAAAGATTTTCAACTGAATTTAAACCATAATGACATCTCCATTTCGGAACTACAAACTTTGAGACTTGAGAATATTGAATTGGTTACACGATCAATTATGATCTACCATAACAATGATTAATCGAGAAGCCAGCATAGCTATTATTCACTAGGACATGAATAGTAACAAAGTTTGTTCCTAGGTCATCAGAAAATTCATTTATTTCAATCTAGTACCCCTCGTATGTCTCTTAGAAAAAGAAAAAAAAAAAAAAAAAAATGATCTTTGGGTGCATTAGAAAAGGGTTCAATATCTATGCAAATTAATATTAATTCATTCTCAGGAATAGATAATGAATTCATAAACGCGAATAACTCATAGTGATTGTCGCCCACTGTTAGCGAAAAAAGGAGTTCGTCAATTCACCATCAAGATAGCAGAGACGCCACCTCCTGGACTACGTTGTGGCGTCAATTACTGGATAAAATGGAAAGCATTAAATTGGCACAGAGCTTGCGAAATCGCAATCACGAACTATTTTTGTGCTGACATCAGTGCGCCTTGTCATTATGGCAGTCTTAAGACTGAAATTACAAGTATGGCATACGGGTTGCAAACAACAAGGCGTAGCTAAATTTGCGGCAACAATAGTTCCGTAATACGACTGCTAGATGGCGATACCATCTGAGTATGAATAACCAGGCAAGGAACACTGACCTAGATTATAGGCATTGCATTGCTGTACCAAATGGTATCGCCATCTTGCGGTTAAACTGACTAAACTACTTGTGCCGCAAACATAGATGTCCCTTATGGTATGCAACCGCAAAGCCATTCTTGCTATTTCAAGATAAGGTTGCGTATAAATAATTTAATTCTTCTATATTTAATTTAGTTAATTCATTTTTCTATTGAATTAACATATGAGGGTATTTTATTTCATTTCTTGATGAGAAAAACGATTTAAAAAATTGACCAACATCCCTGGAAGTCAATGTTACTCATTCCGCATTACTAATAAATACTTATCAATCAGCATAATTAATAAACGCGACTGAAGAAATTCGTTAATTCTGAGTTTGCATATTAGAAAACTATAAAAGCAATAAGTAAGCAAATTGTATGTATACTCATAACGTATCGAATGATCATTACCACAGAAATTAAAATCGATTCATTTAAACTGGGAAATTTAATTTATTGAATTGAAACTTAAGATAATGTACATTAAATTTATTGATTATAGTCTAAACAAAATCACCATAGATGACAAATATATTTAAAAAAAAAAAAATTTTAATCCATACCATTAAGTTCTAAGTAATAAATTGTGTTAAATCATCGTATTATATATATTATTATCCCAGAATTTCGTAAAATTTAAAAATTACCTTCATTATTATTAATATTATTATTATTATTATTTTTATATTAATATTATATTATCATTATTCAAATATATTTTTATTATACAATCAATCATAAAGAACCAAGTTTCACCCTATAACATAAATCTGATTGAAAGAATTGATAGGCTGCCTAATGAAATCAGCAATTCGAAAATCAGCCTATGTCAGAGGTGTGAAAATTGAATAGCTCTAATTGCTAGAAAGTTTTTTTTTTTTTTTTTTTTTTGTTTTTTTCTGTAGTAATATATAGTATTATAGCATGTTCTCTCTTGTATGAAATAATACGGTAAGTGTATATAATATATATTCATGTATAATATTTATTTATTTATTTATTTATGTATGGATAGGATAGATGAAGACCTCTATTTCATGGATTTACTGAATGCTGTGATGCCGCCCGCCTCCTCCTCTTCCTCCTCCTTCTCCGCAAAAACGAATTTAGTCTTTACGTTTGCGGTTTTGTTGTTCCTAAAAAAAAAAAAATCGAAGAAACATTTTTTTAATCCATTAGTAAAGTTTGTCACCTGTTTAAACAAAACTAAACGTTTTTAGTTCTTTTTTTAGACCCCTTTATAAGTGTTATATTTTTTTTTAATTTTTTAATTTCTTTAGTACCTGTACTTAGGTAGCCACGCGAGTCGACAAACATTGTAGTTATTGATTATTTGTAGTATGAATAATAAATGCATTAACGACGCCCCGTATTTCAACGTTCGTTTATCATCGTACCTTTTGAGTAAGAATAATGAGAAGTCGACGAAATACTCCGATGAAATCGATGAAAAGATCTAGAGAGTGAGCGATGAAGTCCTTGCTTCCCAATCGACGTTTTTCAATAATAAGTTGTGTGTCGTAAAGAACGAAACCAGACATAACAAGCAGACCCAAATAGAGATGAATTTGGTGGACAATTGGGGAGCGGAGGAATAGATTAGCCAATGATATTATCAAAATAGCATTTAACATGGTCATCAGAGTGCCTCCAAAGTATAACCAACGGCCACGTTCAGCCAGTATTGCCGATATACTGAATGAGACGAACATCAACGTCGTACCTTTAATAATAAAAATAGTAATATTAACATAGGATGATAAATATCGATAAATTTCCTTTTTTTTTTTTTTATTTTTTTATCAAAATTCTATTTCAAATATAATTTCTGGTATCAATATTCTTACCGACTAATGCAGTAACCACAATGCTCGGATCGACTGATATAACGGCCTCCAATAGCGGGCCCATTCCGAGTCCCGATAAGAATGCAAATCCTAGGAGATAGCCGAGACGTAATTTTTGATTCTTGTCATTATCAGGCGTTGATATAAGCGCAAAAAGAAGACCAAGGGCTCCGATGGTAGTCAGTATTCCTGCCTCAAGAAAATCAGTGTACATATGTACGTAGGCACCAGTAGCTGCTGATACAGTTGACAATGATAGACAACCGTATACATTTTTAAGATGTTGTCTGACTGGTGCTTCCCTGTAAAATGTAAAATGTAAAATGTAAAAAAATAAAAATAAGAAAATAAAAAAGAAACAAAAAAAAAAAAAAATTAGGAAAAACAGTAAGACGGCATTGAACCCACAAGTTTCATATTGAATTAGTTAATTGAATTATATTATATTATTGTGCGTACGACGATGACTGGCGATAATTTATTGTTCAAGTGATAAGAATGTAGGAGAAAGCGGAGGAGGGGGAATAGAATTATTTTTCGACGTGGTTTTTGATTTTTTTTTTTTTTTTTTTGTCTTTTGTATAAACTTTATAAATTATATATATAATAGAAAGAAATAATTGTTTTTTATGAAATAAATAATTTGTGGAAACTGTTGTTGATCTTCGTATTAAATTAAATATACATCAACGGAAAAATACAAAATTGTTAACAAAAAAAGATTAAGGTCGTGTATTTAACGAATCGCTCGGTAAACAATATGCATAACTGTTCTATACTACATATATATATATATTTTTTTTTCATTATTATTATTATTATTATTATTATTCATCGGTTGATATCGCACCTGATAAAACTTCGGGAGTGAGTATATAATATCTATATATATATATATATATATATATATATAGATATATATTACTATGTAGATATATACATTAATAAAGTAATGGCTGTATCATTGTTATCGGAAATGATTAAATGATCAAGCTGTACATAAAGTTAAGGCGATTATTATGTCACCCAATATCAGGGGTTTAAAGGTTGATTAAAATTATGAGAATTTAAATAGTCAACTATGTGCTAACGATGATTATATAGTTTTGAAATAATTAATATCGTCGTAAACAAAGTGATTTTTTTCTTCTTCTTCTTCTTCTTCTTATTCTTCTTCTTTCAGACAAGGTGGAATAATAATCGAGGTCAAAATGACGATAACTGTTTTTATTTATTTTTTTTTTCTTTTTTATTTTCTATTTTATTTTATTTTAGTTACTCACAATTTGTTGTTGAATGAATTCATAAAAGATTGCAAAGTTGGAGCCATGATGATGATGTGTCTCGTATATTCGTTACCACGATATTAAACTTCTTGATTAAACAATGAGTATACTAATGATTTTATAACGATTATTAATAATATCAGTTGAGATATATATAATCCTTGTGTAGCAAACTTTTGTGTGGAAGGTTCTCTTTTTTCAGAGGACACGTCAGTACTCGACGATGATATTATACTCTACGTTAATTTCTCCCGTATAACTTCCGATTGGCTAAAGTTAGAATTGCGTTACCAAACCCGTCACCTCTATACACGATAAAGATAAACTGACACAATTTAACCAAGTGCAAAAGAGACAAAGACTAAATACACACGACGTTAACCGAGACGTTAAGCTTCTGCAACGACACATTACATTGCATCGTATCGCCAAATGGCGACACTTTCACCAACATGGTAGCCAAACAACCGGGTGATTTGAAATTTCAAGAATATGTGTAATGGACTTCTTTATTTTATTTATTATAATGATAATGATTATAATATGAATACTTATATGATTGCCTGTTGATAATAAATAAATAAATATATATATATAATCCATGTACAATATAGTATATAATTCATTTCTTTATTTTTTTCATTGAATAGAATAAAAATATTACCACCTATCCCCACTCTCGTCAACAATCCACACACGCCGTTGAAACATAACCTAGATTCAACCTAACCTAGAATTCTTAGAATTTAAAGTCCCCTACCACGCGAGGGACGTACGTAACGCATTGACTCAAATGAGTCGCGTGTTTTATCTATAATTAGTTAAAAAAATAATAACCGATTCGTAAATATGGGTAAAAAATCAAAGATTGGAAAGCAGAGGAAGGATAAGTACTACCAATTAGCAAAAGAGACAGGTTAGTTCGTTATCTTATTTATATAATATATAAATATAAATGAAAATGATATTACCGCGTTTCGGCGAACAGATTTTTACGAAAACTATTTACAAATTAATTGATATTAATCCTATATATTCGATATCGTATAGGTTACAGATCGCGTGCTGCCTTCAAATTGATACAATTAAATCGTAAATTTGAATTTCTTCAAAAATCTCGAGTATGTATCGACCTCTGCGCAGCGCCTGGAGGCTGGATGCAAGTAGCGCGTCAAAACATGCCTGTATCATCGATAGTTATCGGGATTGATTTGTTCCCGATAAAACAAATCCCAGGTTGTATCGCTATAACCGAAGATATAACATCGGATAAATGCCGTGTCGCTATATCGCGTGAATTAAAAACATGGAAAGCTGACGTTGTTCTTAACGACGGAGCTCCAAACGTAGGAAAGAATTGGCTACACGATGCCTATCAGCAAGCCTGTCTTACTCTATCGGCTCTCAAACTTGCAACACAGTTTTTAAGACCTGGGGGATGGTTCGTCACCAAGGTATTCAGATCTAAGGATTATCATCCTCTGGTCTGGGTGCTTAAACAGCTTTTCAAAAAGGTATAAACGGCCTAAATAATCCATCGTAATATTTTTGTGTATACAATTTTTACTTGAAAATTACTTTTTCATTGATATAGGTACACGCGACAAAGCCCCAAGCTTCGCGTAACGAATCTGCAGAGATATTTGTGGTTTGTCAATATTACGTAGCGCCCGATAAACTGGATCCAAAGTTTTTGGACGCTAAGTACGTCTTCTCTGAACTGGACATTGAATCAAAGAATAAATTGAACGTCTTTCACCCAGACAAACAGAAGAAAGCTAAGGCTGAAGGGTATCCAGAGAACGATTATACTATGCATCATAAATTGTCTGTTATGGATTTTATCAGGAATGAAAGCGGCATAGAAGCGCTCCAGAGTACTTCTCAAATAGTTATTGACGACGAGAGAATAATGGCCCATGTTAAAACTACTAAAGAGATTGTAGAGTGCTGCAAGGACATCAAAGTATTGGGGAGAAAAGAATTGCGCGCACTTTTGGCGTGGTGGAAATTGTTAAAGGAAGAATTCTGTAAGCCTGACGAGGAGGAGGAAGCTGGTAAAGAAAAAGATGAGACTATCGAGGCACCTCCCGTTACCTTGGAGGACCAAGAGGACAAAGAAGATGCTGATATTGAAGAAGAAATAGCAGGACTTAAGGCAGAGGAAATGCGGGATGCTAAAAGGAAGCGAAAAAAGGCGAACAAAGAAAGACAGAAGCTAAACGAACGACTGAATTTGAAAATGGTTCACAAAGGAGACGAAGGACCAAAGTTGGAAGGAGACGACATGTTCGATTTAAAGGAAATAAAAACACACCAACATTTGAACACCGTTGTCGATCAAACACCCGATATAGTCGCTGAAAGCGAGCCAGAATCTGACGACGATAACTTTCTGCCAAAGAAAGTAAAGTACGATAAAGACTCCGGACATTTGGATAGCTCTGGTTTATACTATAAGTCTGAAGACAGCGAGCCGGAGGATTCGGACGCCGAGGATTCTGATAGCGATAAATCCGGGCTGGGTAGATGCTCTTGTTAATCAAAAATCTTGATTCTACGATGTTTTTGAATCACGACTCGCTAATATATTTGATTTTTACATTCTTATTTCAGGATTCAGCGACTCGGAAGAAGATAGCAGTGCTCCGATCAAGGGAGTGAAAAAGAATAAGAAACAGCGGAATGGAAAAGGAGAACCGGACGCTAATCCATTGGTCAGAGACCTCGATGGAAGAGATAATCAAACTAAAAGAGCTCAGAAGGCTGAGCTGTGGTTTGAGAAAGATATATTCAAGAATTTGGAAAATGAAGACGACGAGGACTTTGAGCTAGATAAAATGGCAGAAGAATTGAAGAAGAAAGGAGGCAGTATAATTGGAGAATCTGCTAAGAAAAATGCTAAGAAATTTAATAAGAAAGGAAAAAAGGGAGGCGAAGATAGCGACGACGATGGGGACAGCAGCGATTCAGAAAACTCTGATTACGATATGGAGGAAGTTATGGCTACGGATAAAAAACCTAAGAAAGTTAACGGCAAAGACGGTTTTGAAATCGTTAAAAAAGACGATCGTAAGTTCATCGGAGAAATTGGCTAAAATGAAACCTTTAATATTCACAGAGATTGTAATAATCGATTATGTTTTTTTAGCTATGAAGAAAAAGAGTAAGAGAAAATTATCTGACGAAGATTTGGCCCTGGGATCGCTACTGGTACAGAGCAAAAAGGCTCGTAGAGACTTGGTGGACGCCGCGTGGAACCGATACGCATTTAACGACGCTAAATTACCTGAATGGTTCGTTCAGGACGAGGAAAAACACATGAAAAAGGAAGCACCAGTTCCCAAAGAGCTTGTCGATGAGTACAAGAAGAAAGTAGAAGACCTTAACGTCAGGCCTATCAAAAAAGTCATCGAAGCTAGAGCCAGGAAGAAGAAGAGGGCTGTACGAAGATTGGAGAAAGCTAAGAAGAAGGTCGAATCATTGATGGACAGTGCTGATCTTACCGATCAGGAAAAATCTAAACAAGTCAAGGCGTAAGTATGAATGATGAATGAATGAAAATGGAACGTTTATTGAATTGATCCATAAAATTTGTCTTGTATTTTAATTTCTGGGCTAAAGTAATGGAAGTTTAGACTGAAATTGTGATACAAATCGTTTGATTTTTGTTTTCTTAACAGATTGTACAGAAAAGCTCATAAAGAACCGAAAAAAGAAGTGACTTACGTTGTTGCAAAGAAACATTCGATGCAAAAACGAGCAATAAGACCAGCAGGAGTAAAAGGACAATACAAAGTCGTAGATCCGAGATTGAAGAAAGATTTAAGGGCTGCTAAAGCAAAATCCAAGACTAAGGGTCGCGGAAAGAAAACTAAAGGCGGTGGTAAACCACCTAGGGGTAAGCCGAAGGCGGCTAAAGGAAAGAAGGCGAAATAATCTGATTTAGGTATAAAATTATACTAAATAATAAATATAATAAACAATAATCAATAAAATCAGGGAATAGTTTCCCTTATTGATAAATAAATAGAAACTAGTTTGTTGTCGTTATAAAATTCTAATAATATTCATAAATTGCAGAAATCTATCGGAAATGAATAATGCTATAGAGATTGACGATCGGTAACAGAGCAAAGAAGATCTGCTGAACTTTGAATTGCAAGAAATAAGAAGAGGAAAAAAAAAAAAATGGAAAATATTTTTTAAATAAAATGATGTTTAATTCATAATATAATATTATATTATCTAAGCCTGTATGAATGTGAAAGATGATTAATAATAATTCGTTTGAAGAGTTTTTTTTTTTTTTTTTTTTTTTTTTTTTTCAAACAAACGTATAGATTACTACGTCTTTGAATAAATATTAGTTAATTAACTGTTTACTAAAATTGTTTTTCCTGGTTTTTATACCCAATCCTTTATAGTATAAGAAGTAAATTTTTTTTTTTTTTTTTTTTTCACTAGAGTATAATTTAAAAAAATGATGAAACTTTTTCGATACATTTTCATTAATTAATCGGCGGTATTTCAGTCTCCTTGAACTCGTGCATTATTAAATTACAGAGGTCATTTCTATTCTACGTTTTGGCACCGAGAATAATAACGACTATTTCATATCCGTATATTTATGCCAAGTTTTCAGTTAAATCTTAGAGAATATTTTCGGACAATTTTTTATGTACGGGGAAAAAATTTATTCAAAAATGAAAAATAAAAAAAAATAAAAAAAAAAATCAAGAGTTAATTTTTTTTTTTTTTTTTTTTTTTTTCGAAGAAAACAGAACATCTATATAGATTATTTCGAAAAATACCTAATAGATACTATATATAGTGATATAATAAAAACAGAATTTTTCCCGCGTATTTTTAACAAGTACGAAAATATTTGCCGAGAATCAATCAATAGCGCTGATTATAATATATCGTAAGCGATACAGAATACAATTACTATTACCTTACATACCTACATACCTACCTAGCTACGATATAATGGTAATTTAATGACGCAATATAATTATTATCGACTACCTCAACGTGTAGATATATAACGGAATGATTTAAAAAAAAAAAAAAAAATCGTTGATTTAATTATTATTCAAGAATATAAATTATATACTCAGTATACACGAATCGGGAATACCCATAATCGTACGCGATATTTAAGGTGCTTTCCTAGGCAATTCCACCAGTCCTGAAAACATCGTGAAAAAATGTGATATTAAACGGAATATCTCTGCCTGGGCACCAAAAAACGGTTTTAGAAACGTTTTTCATGGATATCTTCTCTATTTTCGCGCAAAACGAACATTTTTTGGGCTGTACATGTTCGGAGTCGCACATAGAATTGCGCGACGTATTTTGTTTCATTGATTTCGGTGCCCAGGCAGAGATATTCCGTTTAATATCACATTTTTTCACGATGTTTTCAGGACTGGTGGAATTGCCTAGAAAAGCACCTTAATACACGCGAATTGGTTTTTCATAAAGCTCAAGGTTTTAATTATTCAAAACAGAATGAAAAATTACAACAACAACAAAAAAGAAAAAAGAAAAAAAAGTGTAATTTAAACTCCGCAAACAACAATTTAAACAAAAAAAAAAAAAAATTTAAATCAGCCACTAATAAGACGTACATACTATATCTACTAAGTTTGCATCAGTATTATGTATATATCTATAGATAATATGTAATAAGCCAGACAAGCTAATACAAAAATAAAGTATTTACTTTTCCTTTTTTTCTTTTTTTGCTTTTTTCTAAACTCGCTGAGCACATGGCCTTGAACTTTGATCTTGTCCGCATAGACGCGGGTATATAGTTGAAGGTCAAAGTACGTAATATGCCTATATACATACATTATACGCATATACATAGAAATTTTAACCGCGTAATTTTGTTTGTTCAATCGATATGTATAATATATAACTTATATTATACTCGTGAGCTGATAATATAAGTTATAATTGCTAAGTTATAGTTATTATAGGTATAATAATAATAATTTAATAAATAATAATAACAACGAAGACAATGAAACATAGTAAAACAAGTTGTTTTTCTTTTTCTATTTTTCTATTTTTTTTCATTCAGACTAAAAATAATAATAACAATTATTATTATTATTATCAAATTATATTTCGTTTTCCGTATATAATATACACGCAATAAATTATTATTAGTTTTATTATATTATAGGTACTCACTGAATAATAATAATAATAAAATAGTTTCTTAATTTTAATCTTCCATAATGTTTTATTAACTTGAATTATTATTATTCTATATATTGTGTTTACATATAATATTTAATTATGATGGAAATATTAATAGAGAGTGAAAATAATAAGAAATATAATTTTTTTAGCGCTTAAACGATATACTATACTATAATATCTAAGTTATAGATTTGTATTGGAACGCGTAGATATGGGTATATATATAATATTTAATTGGCTTTGATAGTATGTATATACTATACATATAGATATATATGTATAAAATTGAATATATAGTATAATAGTGTATGTAATAAATTGTTATTACATACATCGCGGGCGGGCGATACTCCGCTCGGCTCGTGACCTTCGCTAAACTTGACCTTGATTTATTTCAAGCAACCCTGCAGCAGCCGCGTACGTAATATCGTTACTATGTGTGCTCTAGCTACTCCGTGTGCTAGTACATACTAATGCTGATAGAAGAAAAGAAAAGAGAAGAAAATAACTGAAGAGAAATGTATTAATGAAAATAAAAGAAATGGAAATAGAAGAGAAGAGAAGAGAAGAGAAGACAAGGAAAATAAGGAAAGGAAGAAAATAGAAATATAAAATCCCTCGTATAAATAGTCACGTCTATGATTTATGCGATATTCAGTATAAAGACGATAACATACTATATGTTGTATAATTGAAAATCAAATTCTAAATTCTAAACGAAGAATATAAATTGAAAATTTCGATTAAAAAATGACTACCATAATGAACTTGACCCTTTAAACACGTTCTATAGTTAATTCACACTGATTAACTAATTCGTGTGTATCAATTAACGATGAGAGTTTGTCGTCGCTACGTTATGCTAATCGTCTATAGTAGCACCTGACCACACATATCTACATATATTTGATTCTTGAACGCGCTCGTACACACATATGTACTTGTAAACTTACATTAGTTGCCATCGCTAGTTAGTATATATATATAGTAAATGTAGTACGTATAGTATACGTATGCCGCGAAGGTCAAGTGCATCATGCTAGGAAATAGCTTAGCGACATAGTATTAGCAAGCCCGTGAGACTTTGAATTCCTATAGTACACACATGCATTTATCTATCTATACCTATGTTATTTTGAAACGATACATTATCACAATTGTTTTTTTTTTCTTTTTTTTTTGTTTTCAAAAAAAAATTTCCCGCATTTTTTCTACATATCTATATTATCTACTGAGCTTCTATATTTGTCAAGGTATGTATAGATATAACATGAACGATTATTTAATAGGCAATAAAGACGGTATAGGTATAAGAATTTAAATGTTTTTACAGCAATTCGTCAATCAGTGGAATTGAATTCCTAATTAATTTTCGTTAGAATAAAGAAACAGAAAAAAAAAAATAAATAAATAAAAAAAAAAGAATCAATAACTGATATGACACAGGAAATCACGAATATACCTAGGTATACATAAGACAATAAAACACTGACGCCACTGATCTCGCGTCTAATTTGCATCATCAAACTGTTTGTCATCGCAAACAAACGGTCGATTTGCCTCGTTGGTATGTCCTTGAGAATAGTTCAGTCGCTTATGTCATTTCGAAGGTTTGCGCGTCAAACTATCGGCGAACTATACTCTAGACTCGAGTGGGAGTTGCAGAAAATGGCCTTGCGTTTAAATTTCAAAAGAATCAAATAATACTCTAATATTACACATTACATTGTGCATCGCGTGCGCCTGATTATAGGCAACTCGTGTTATGTTGCATCAATTTATAAGCCTGGTTATAGGCAACTTGTGTTACGTCGCATCAATTTATAAGCCCTAAACAAGGCGCGTGAGACAACATTTTTTTTTTTTTTTTCTTTTCAATGAAATTCAGTGCAGCACAATGTTGCTAATTATTCAGAGTTATAGAATAGCCAAAAATTGGTTTATTTTTGCATCATTTATCAACAAGTATAAAATTTGGCAAGCGATTTATGTATTTCGCTAATATCATTTACGCAACAAGGTATAATATACCTACGTCAGAACATGTCTCTGATGCTTCGTAATAATAAATGCGGTAAAAACATTAAAAATTTTAACTAACGTAAGCATGACTTTTGAGTCGTTGAAGAGAAAAAAAAAAAAAAAAAAAACAACCGGCATTGAAGACCTTCAGACATAAAAATATATTTAAAAATATATTTGAAGGTAAATGGAAAAAAGAAAGAAAAAAAAAACACAGTTAAAGTACTTGTGAGATTTGTGAAAACCAAAAACAATATTATACCGAAATATTTGTAATCGATCGAAAAATACTTTATCATTTATTTTCGCAATTATTGTAAAAAAAAAACCGGAAGTGGAGCAAAAGCTATATAATAGATAAACGCTTTTATCTATTCTTATCTCTTGGAGTATATAATAAAAACTTATTTTCAGTGTTATAACATTTTTAATTTATTCATTTTTTTTTTAATTTTTTTTTTTTTTTTTTTTTTATGTCACCTTTTCCGATATCTACGACTTTGTTTTATCGGCCGACTCGCGACTCCACCCACCTGTCACCCGGTGCCAGCGCATCAAGCAAGTGTGATGATGCAACTGCGTAGCATCGGGACGCTGCGGTCGATGTCAAGGCCAAGGTCGCCGCGGTCGCATCGGTCGTATACAATACGATGTTTAAAGTCCGTTGGACGTCGCGGCGACATATTCTATATAATATCGACTATAACGAACGGGGAGAATCAATCGGTATTAAATACGCGGGAGATGAGGGAGAAAGAAAATAATTGTTTTACATCGATAATACGTCCCATATCGCATCACTAATGCCATAAGGTCGTAAGCGCCAAAAAAAAAAAAAAATGTCATGTTTTTGGTGGCAAAATCTTTTTCGTGACATATAACATCGTTTGGGCATATCCGCAAAAAAAATAATTTTTTCGCGCTTACGACCTTATGGCATTAGAGACGCGATATATAATAGTACATCTCAACAACAACTTATACAAGTTCAATTATGTACTATATATCGTGTATATATATATATGTGTATATGCGGTGCAAATATAAAGTCGAATCGAGCCTTTCATAGTTTTAACGATATAAAGATATAATAATACGAAAAACGCGATTATACTATCCGCGAAAAGATATATAAGTATAGCGTATATAATTCAAAAAATGAAAAATCTCATTTTTTTCGCGTATTATTTCGCATTCCCCGAAAAAAAAAAAAATAAAAAAAAATAAACGATTTTTTCTCTTATACCGCGGCGCCTTGTCATTGTCAAATTTAATATTCTTATATTATATATACTGTCGCGGATAATCAGTAGGAAAAAGCTTTCCCTTGCGTTACGGTTACCGCATCAGTATAGTAGTACGATCCTCGAACGAGATTATCCGCACTTTCCTCCGGAGTTGCGGAAGAATGAAAATCGCGCAAAACGCGAATAGGTATACTGTATATATCTATATATATATAGTAATACGACTGAAAGGTTTATTTATGGGGTTAAATTGGTAACGATAAGGAAAGACCCGGGGCCCCTACACCCCCACACCTCATGGTCATGGGTAACAAGCCAGAGAACCACCAAGCCAGAGAAGACGGCGCAGGCAGGCAGGCAGGCAGAGGAGGCAAGGCCGGGTTTATAATCGAATTGCCCCACGCTCCTGGTTTTCCGACATTGTACAGCTCCGAGGGAACCTACTTTACCCTGGTTGACGGGGCTGATGGAAAGGGGCTGTTAAAGCCGCGGGTATATCAGGGGAGTTTAAGGTCAGGGTTGACCTAGCTACGATTTATACCAACCCATACACCCATACACACACACACACACACACATATACAAAAGCAGTTTCATCGAACGATCTGCGCGCGCTTCGACGCTTGCGTCGCGACGGTTCAGCCATTGCCAAGGTCATTCTCGGTCACGGGCGCGTCGTTTTCTCATGAAATAACGCGCGGAGGTAAACGCGAGGGTATATAAATTGCCAGAGGTTACCGAGCCTGTTTTACAGGGTGGTTAAATACTTCGATGAATTATTAATCTTAATTAGAATTTCACACACACTGCACACACACACACACACACACACATATCTCTATATTTAAAGCAAGACTTTATTTTCCTATAATATAATTATACCATCAGCGTATGGTTTATCCTTTAATGCGATAATTGATCCTTATTATAGTATAACGATATAAATATTTCTCGAATTATTTTATTTCCACATATATTATATTATATATGTAATCCTGCGGAACTTCTGACCGAAGAAATTCTCGTTAAAATTTTCCAGGGTATCAGGGGGCTAACCGGGCCTCTAGGGTGCGGACAAGTTCAAGGCCACAACGACCAGGTCGTGTCCGGGCCGCGCCCGGATGAGCGCAACCTAAATGCCATTTTACCTCCTTCGAAACGCCAAATATATACTAACGATATATATGCTTTCAAATACATATATGCCTATATATATATACATATATATCTATGTATATACGTGTGGGTGGAATTGTGGGTGTATTTATTCGTCTACTTAAGATACTCTCTTACCAGTACTAAAGACACAACAAACTTTAGAGTGCTGTTCCAGTTTTCGGAATTTATCGTCTTTCAAGGTCTAATTCAGTGATCTTCAGATCAATTTTTTTTTATTCTATTTTCTTTGTTTTTCTTTTTTCTGCTTTAAACTCGTCAAGGGAATTTAATGGTTCGTCAAATCACCATAAGAGTTTTTTTTTTTGTTTTTGTTTTTTATGTGAATTAAAAGCACCGTATATTTTCCTCGTTTCGAGGAATGGGTGGGTTACGAACATGCCATATGTATTATTGTTAGTATTATCTGGAATATACTTTTCAATGCTGATTAGTTTCTCGAAATTGTATAATAATCATAATAATTAGAATAATAATCTATCCGAAAATTTAGACACGTTATTAATGAATCATTCATTGTCTTCCTCTCTCTCTCTCTCTTTTTCTTTCTCTGAAAATAATCATCGTATTTATAAAATTCGCGAATCACGGTCAGTAAATAAAATCCTATGTGTGTATATATTTAAAAATAATTATAAGTCATATGCGTATGTGTTTGATCATGACTTTATTTTCTCTTTCTCTCTCATTGCATGCACACTCATATACCTCGGCTGTATCAAGAATCATCACATATATACAAACACACATATGTTTGTATTTTACATATATATATATATATATATATATATATATATATAGTATAAGTATATATATATATACTATGTGTGTGTGACAAATAATCTTTCTCATGTCAGCCGCTCTCCGCGGACTTCGTGTTGTTGGGAAAACCGTTTCCCTCGGTTCTATTTTCCGCTGTGAGCGTGGGCGCCGCGCCATACATCGAAGCGACGACCTTGAACTTCATCTCGCCATCCGTTGACGTCACATCGCTAACCCCGGGCTCTCTGAACTTAAACTGCAACTTCGTAGATCTACTTCAAGGTCTAAATTTATGTTGCATAACGCGGATGTAGGTAGTACATTACATATATAATATAATATATCGCGTATATATATATTGGCGACTATATATATAATGATCGTCAATCATCTGAATGGACTTAAAAATTAACAATATGCACCTGATCAATTTCCTTTTTTTTTTTTTTTTTTGCTCACTCTCTCTATTTTTCTTTTTTCCTCAATCACAATTTTCAACAATTAATTTCCTATAGGTTTTACATTTTTAGTTATAAATAAAACAGTTTTTAGATTTCAATGTCAGTTAAGTTGAAAATTAATTAGCTATATCAGAGGCAGGGAAAAGAGAAAGAGAAAGAGAAAGAGAGTGTGTGCATTACTTACAACGATATAATAATAGCCGATAAAAAGTCCTTGAATTAATTATCACGCGCTGTTGTGTTAGCAATAGCAATTTGTACTTGAGTAAACTGAACGATTCTCATATATATATACCTATATATAATATGTATATAATATATTTATGTATATGTTGTGTATGTGTGTGTGTGTGTGTGTGTGTACGTATGTACCTACAAAGGCGATTTGTGACGTGGGTGAGATATTGTGCGTGGCAAACGAAGGACATATGAAACGAAACAAATGTAGGTACTTATACTACGTACAGATACGTATGTATACATACATACATACATACATAGATACATGGACTTTCGCGACGTACTGTACATTAAATCACATTAAAAGAAAATTTCTTGACTTATGACTGATTAAACGAGCGGAAAACCACGGTGATATTTCAAAATCTATAGTAAGTCAATTTCAGAGAGGAAGATGAAGAAAAATAAAAAATAAAATTTAGGTATAATTGGAATATAAGAGATTTATGAAAGGATTTTAGCGCAATGATGAGAATAAAACGATCTAATTTTTTCGAAAAAAAAAAAACAAAATTTTAATATACCTACGATTCGTACGTGTTTATCGATTGACTTGATTTATACTCTAGCTCAAAGCTCTTATAAATTATATCCCTGAGGAATTAGTCAATCAGGGTCATTGACGTTCCCACGCGTATAAAATTACTCCTCTGTAATGTAATGATCTTGTTTAAAATGTCCATAATGTTTCTTTGAACTTTGAAGGTTGTACATACATACATTCATATATGTATATATATGTATTATGTATGTATACTACAATACCTATATACTAGACATTATACAGACAGTTAAAATCTACCATTTAGAAACCATAAATCATTTTCAATTTTGTTTCCTAAATATAGTTATTATAGTTGTTTCGAAAACCATTCTTAAGTTTGTAAATCAATCTAGATGCACGACCTTGCAAACAAATTTACCCACCATAATATGATGTTGCGAAATTTTTGAGTGCAGTAAATCCCGATTATTTTTCTTCTCAATACCTAAACCCGTAACGGTTCTACCCTCAGTAAATCAACGGGAATAGCTGCGAACCTGCAATGTTGTACCTTCTAGTTACGGACCATCATCGACTGTGACCTAAACTCGGAAGATGGAATTCTGAACGATTTATTATCACGTAATGCATACAAAATGAAAAAAAAAAGACAACATTTTAAGTCATACGTCCATAGTCACGTTTTGTGATGAATCAACATCATTGAGGTAGTTATATCATATTCATGGTATGAATAGCCTAATTTCTGACCAATTAGTTGCTATTGCTTGCCTGCAGTTCATCCGATCCATTTGCATCAATATTTTTTGTTTTTGGAAATGATCCAGGCCTCGTTAGTCTTTACGTCTTTACGTCTACGTCTATAGAGCGCATGCAACAATTTCGTTTCCCTGTTGGCTTCTATACCGTTATACTTTTTACATTATATATTAATATAATCGCAATTCATCTCTAAGGTGAGTTTGAATCTTCAAATAATCACTTATATAGTATCACTCATATAGCCGGCAGGTGATGCGCGATATATCATTTCCAAGTTAACCTCGGTATTATTTTTAATTAACATAAGCCTTCGCCAACTCTTTCGTCGATTTATATACATGTTATGTACCTATATATATATATATATATATACTATACGTTCCAGGTATAAAACGTCACCAGCTTTAGGTGCAAACAAACAGGATGATTATCATTCGCCGATTCTATACTCCTCTCCCCTTACCTGCGCAATTGGTATATATAACGATCAAGTATATAACCATGTAGGTATGTATGTATTTACATTTATAGGTGAATTTCATTGCCAAAACTCGTCGCATAATTAGCTCTAACTTCCCACTTGATGGAACACCGTGTTTATTAGCTTGTCAGAACCATAGTCATTCGATGTGGAGGGATCAGTGGAAGGTCAGACATCAGCATGTTGCACAATGGGTTATATTTGAAAATGACGAAGTACCGTTAGGCCTTAGGACATTTAAACCGACTAATACTAATCCAGAATCTCAACGGGATGTCCTTGGGCCTACAGGATCCAACAATGTACATACTACTAGTTGTGTTCACCCATTATGTGCTTTGGTGTGTAAAATTGTACCTTGAGGTCGACGAGCGAGGACCACCTCACTTTCAGTTCATAGCTTCACAAATGCTTCTTTATACGATATACGAATAATTCACATTCATTTAGCTTGCCTTCACTTCCTGGAGACGAGGCAACCGCGACCGCGACCGCGACGTTGAGGAAGGTGTCTGCTAGTATACTCAAGGACTGTTTCTCGCTTAACTAGCTATTATTAATAGGAAGTGCTGCAGCAGGTCACCGCGTTGTTTTCTAAATGGAAGGACTCATACCTTGATTATGATGCGTTCGATGTAGATTCACCATGTATACCTGTATATGTGCGTAGAAATTTTACCGATCAAATTTTTTGCGTGATTGGGACTAGGAAATTTTTATTTTAGTTGTAACTGGAAATCTAATTTAAATGTTAATTGTTTTGAGGTGATACCTGGAAGCAGATTAACGTTTGCTTAGAATTTTCTAGGAGGATTAGTAGGGTAGGGCACAACGTGTTTGCCAAATATCCGCGGTTCGAAATAGACTATGAATTGCCAGTAGGAAGTAAGCTTGTTTTCTTGGTAAATCTGCCTGTCTTTGATCACGAGTGTAATATCATGCAGTTGTCATGTTTGGATTTGATTTTCAATTTTGAACCAAGAATTTTTATGATCAAAATTCAAAACGTGCATCAAATGAAAACGATCACTTTGGGATTTAGTATTTGATCTGAATTTCGCCTGGTATATATTATACTACGTTGTGCAAATAATTATACCGGATCAGTGTTTTCGCATTAAAATCGTCAGAGTCGACCAGTTTAATCATTTTCCAAATATAGTCTGGAGTAATTCAATGGCAGCTATAAGTTTTTCCGTATATTGAGAAAAAAAGTTTTCACATAAATGTCCTTTCCTTTCTATCTCAGAACAATATAACTAACGATCGTTGCGATATTTTGTATTCTATTTCATTTTTTTTACCCTCTCTCTCTCTCTCTTGTGACACCCGGAAATTACCTTGTAAATCGCTGTTTCGCGTCCGAACCGAGATTTAAAATGATTATTCTTAACGTCCGTGAGAGTTTCCGGATTCTATAGGAATTCGCAGACTATATATACCTTTATATATATATATATATATATATATACACAACTAAGCCTGCAGTGAAAGTTCACCGTCAAAGATTTACGAGATATTTAGAAAAGTTCTATATACGCATGACTAACGACGCAAAAACCGAAAAGGTCGAGCAAAATTTTCGAAAGGAAAACCTTTCGCAGGTTTTAAAAGTAAAGTAAGTGAGACCAAAATTTTCACCGCACGTCTATAGATTTCGTTTTACTTTTTCTTTGAGAGATTGCGTTATGACCACTCTTCAAGGCTGGTGCGGTTTTGTCCGACCCAGAAAGATCGCTGGACGATTACACGCTCCCCAGGAAGTCGGTTTCTTCAGCTCCGCTGCAGAGACTCAAGAGAGGACAGGACCTTACTTCCAGCTGCTCAAGTTTTATATACATTTACAAGCGTTTCTAACTTTCCCTTATCGCCTCTGCAGCGATTATTTTACCAAAGATATTCGAAATCGAAAGTATAATGGCCGCATCGTTTACCTTTTTTCCATCACGTAAAAAAGCTCGAAGATAATCTAAGCACGGTTCAAAGTATAAGGAAAGTCGATCTTATATAGAACGATTTCTTTACACAAAACTTATCATTTACAAACTCGAAAATACATTCCGAAAATTGGCAGGAGTCACTGAAATCGTATAACGACTCTTAACGACCTATAAATTTTCACTTTCGTTTAAACAGCCGACGAAAATTTGGGTCATGAGGGCACCGGGTCGTGTTTGCTGTCCCACTCGCAATTCGAATGAAAAGAAGAAGAAAAAAAATAAAAAAAATACCGTATTTCTTTTCTCTCCAAACTATAGCGTGACTACATACATGCATATATGTATAATCTATATAAATGTTCTTCTGTTGAAAAAAATGTAGAGAAATTTGCACAAATTTAACGGTCGATGACCTCTCAGATAAAAATAAAAAATAAAAAAAATTGTTGAAAGGATCGCCGAGTCCCGGACTGTTTCGAAATTAATATCAATCCTCGTATAGGTATACCTATGTATTATGACACATATCTTTAATGTACTAACCTGGTTGCCCGAGGGACTCGGTCGACTCTCCCGTGTCAACTATTCGAGGACGGCTTTCGCTTTCTCTCGTTCGCGTGACTTTCACTATAGAACACAGTCCTCATCGTACGTCCATAACGGCCATTGGACCAACTGGGTTTCTGGGTCGATCTCTGTAACACCAAACTCTCTCTGTCTCACCGGGTGAATCTATTACACGACCTAACGACCCCGTCGCCTAGCTAAAATCTTATACCGTCAAATTCTATATGTATACGATCAAATGAAAGGGTCATCGCCTTGACCACTTTCCATTTTATTTTATTTTATTTTTTATTTTTTCACCAAATATATTCTTTCATATGTTAAACGCGATGATATCTATATGTGCATCATCTTTTTTATACAAATTTATTTACAATCAGATCGATAGCACCACGGTTTTTAAACAGTATAGGTATATAATCTATCACCCTACTTCCGTGGAAGAGTATAAGTACCTACCTACCTAAGTTAAAGACACTTTTTGTATCACTTAAGACTTTCCCTCGGGTAATTTCACGTCTAATTTGTCCACCGATATCTATTTACTATATAGTAATCTTACAGTTTCTCTAAATTCTATGATCGCACATATAAGGAAGAGAATAATCATCGTCGTAGGTAGGTTTTTTTTTTTTTTTTTTTTTTTTTTTTTCAATTTTCTCCTACAATCTATCGAATAATAATAATCCATGAGTACTATATTATATAAGTTACGCGTTAGTTGAATCCTTGCAGATCTTCGATGTGACGATTTTGACAAGAAACTAAATTTAACAGAGTAGAGGTATATAGAAATATTTGGATAGTAAAACGTACAGGTCAGTAAAATGTTGAAAAATTCAATTTCCAAAGTCGTATAAGGTATAAGGTACTATATATCTGCCCAACTTAATATACCCGTCAATAATCGTAAATGCATAAAATCGGCACGCGATGGACACGCTTGCCGAATAATTGGTCAAGCGGCGAAGAAGCGGGGGGAATGAAATAAGGTAACGTGGCGTTATTCAATCCTGAAAACCATAAATTATAATATTTATAATAGGTATTTCATATATTTTTATTTATTTTTATTTTTTTCCTCATTCTATGTACGATTGCGTTCATTCTTAAATTGGACAAGCTGCATATATGAGTAAGTAAGATATTTCTATAAGTATATACTACCATAGTATATGGGTACCTAGTAGTTTTATTAGCTGGTGAGAAACAATGAAGAATAAATATACATGGTAGTGCAGAAGAAGAGAGCTGGGTGGAGTAAGGGACGCGTGTCCGTCGCGTCGTAGCCCTAAACTGTGTCATGGTCGTAAACGGCGGGCTTCTAGGAGGGCGAATAAGTAGGTCATGGCCTCAAAACTCAAACATTGGGGTTCACGCGCGTAGTATGGTATGGTATGGTATGGTATGTAAAATACCATTCTGGACTTAGTTACACATGGTAGAGGATATACAATAATATCCACAAACGAACTAAATAAAAAGAAGAAACGAAACAAAAAAGCAGAAATTTGAAAAAAAAAAAAAAAATCAAAAATAAGACACAAATTAGAATTCAATTTATTCCTGCAGGATTGAGAGAATAATGAGAGAGAGCTAGTTATAGGTACCTAAGTAACTGGTAATCGTATGATTGATTTATTGGTACCTAATGATGTACAGATTTATTATGCATGTATGTATGTACATGTATTATTAATCATATAGGCATTTAAATTTAAGTTCACCTAGAATCAGTTAAAATAGTAGGTATATATGTATATATGTAAATATAGAGAGAGAGAGAGAGCGAAAGAAAAAGTAGTTTTCTGTCATTTTTATAACTCCCCAAATTTTCGACAAGCCTTTGTACGCGTAATGAGGGCGCGATACGATTCGGTCGAATTCGTTTCACCTCCGTATCCCTTGGGTCAATTCATTTTTAACAATAGCATTAGTTCGTATACGTTATGTAGGTAAATAGGCCGACAAAACACCCACGCGGTATAACGACGAAGTCGCTCTCTCTTTCAGATCATCTCCGAGATAATAGAAATCCTCGGTATAGTGCAGCAGTGGACAAATTTTCAATACCCATAATATATTCCTTTCGAATAATAATTTTCTTATTTTATATTTTTCGTTCAAATTTTTTTTTTTTTTTTTTTTTTTTCGTTCGTTATAATATTTCCCGAAAATTTTTTTGTTTGAAGAAAATTGAAGAAAATGAAAACAGATTATCTGTACATTGTTAAATTCCTGCGGTTATATGAATCATCGGTGAAAGTTTAAATTTTTGTAATTTCTATTTAAATCAAAATTAAACCGATTTTGAAAAAACAAAAAAAAAAAAAAAAAACAAAAACAAAAAACGAAAAAATTATTTTTAAAATTGACGAAAAGGTGATAATTTTGTCAGCGTAATTAAATAAGATGCAAATTATAAATTGACAGACCCGAAATGTCAGAGATGGAAAGTCCTTGCGGTTATGGTTATAATAATCAACGCGTTACCGGAAGTTAACGATCACAGAGCAAAGAAACGGGTATAAAAAAAAAAAAAAAAAAAAAAAAATCACTGTGAGATTCATCAGATGAGAAAGTGTTATATTTAGCCCGGAGAGATTTATAATTCGAGCAGATTTTAGGATCTAAAAATAATGTTTAAAAAATCATAATAATAATAATAATAATGATAATGGGAGGTTCTATAAATCATTCGAAAGCTATATTGACTGAAATATATGTATATCATTTTCACCTTACGAAAGTATAATTCGTATTCTGATTTCGTTAAGGCTTTTTAGTGCAGCGAGAGGAATAGCAACAGTAACAGCAGCAACAGCATCAACAGCAGCAGCAGCCTCACAAGATTATCATTTAGATGCTTTCACTTTCTCCGTGAGATCCTCGCCGAGTGACCTGAATCCTCCGGTCGTTCAACGATCAAAAAAGAAAGCCACATTTCCATTGTTTGACAGCTGGATTTTATATAGTTGCCCATTTTACTTTTAGCTGTATACAATATACATACATATATATATATATTTCTTCTTCTTCTTCTCTATATATTTTTAATTTATTTTTCATTCTATTCTAGCCGTGAAATTTGCCAATTAATAATATTACTGCGATTACAATCACGCGTTGTGGGAACACGGAAATAACGATAATATAATAATGAAAGTAAAAGAAACCCGTAGAATAAATATCGCTTAAGCTGCGTGGATCAAATGGTTTCAATTTCCTGTACGAACGGCCTTCGACAATCACTTCTCGCACTTCTGACCCAAATTAATTATATATATATATCAAATTTGTTAAAGGTCAAAAAATTATTTGATTATTCGCCTATATAAGCGGAAGTGAGATTAAAAATTTTACAGCTATACCTGATTTCGCGTATCAATTATAACCATAAGACGTATATTATATATATATATAGCTAATTATTTATCCAGGGTCTAATCCGTGGTCGCAGAGGCCTTGTTTAAATTTATTGCACGTTAAAACGCGAGTCGTGCACTTATGCCTTACGTTAGTTAGTGCGATAGATTTCTGCGGGGGAGCAGCGATCTACGCTATTAGCTAGCTGCTAGCTGCGTTGCGTTCGCCGGGCCCATCCTGTTCGAGATAGTAAAGCTGAGTTGAGTTTAGTTTAGTTGTGGCTTAAATAAACCAAAGTCCCCTTGGACCACTCGGCCGTGACCCTATACATACGAATAACAACGAGAAAAAAAAAAAATAAAAAAAAAATAAAAAAAATTACCATTTACAAAACGTGGTGCGAGTCTCGCCCATCCGGTTACCGGAAGTCCCTTACGGCTCGGGCCCGCAGAGATCGGAGTTTCTCATTTTAAAGTAACGAAGGTGAGCGCGATGGGTGCGAATTACCTTCAGTATAGTGAAATGAGACCGTAAAACAAACGGGTATATTAACAAAGTTGAAGTTATGTCGTCAAAATCTCCTCTTTACAACTCAGCTAGCGCACAGACCTTGGAAAATTATTTAAGTGCGCCTCGACCCACGTACACACGTCCTGTAGCAATATAATTATTACGTACCGTATAATTCATATCTGGGTTAACGGTTTTCCTTTATTTTACAGAAACACGTATATTATATATATATATACCTATAGATATTTTCAGCTTGGCAAAAGCCGCAGATTGACCAGCCTTTGTGAAGTATTTTGCATGTTACGCTTAAATGTTTAACGATTCATTTATCTACTACTTGTGTGTACGATAGTTAAAATAATCATTTACACTCAGAAAAATAACAACCAAAATTTGGTTATTATATGCACAATCAAATTTTTTGTTCAGTCAATCAAAAATTTCGTTGGGATAGCCAAAATTTTGTTGTGAAAACCAAATTTTGTTGGGACAACCAAAATTTTGGCTATTACAACAAAATTTTTGGTTGACTGAACAAAAAATGTGATTGTGCATATAATAAGCCAAATTTTGGTTATGTCAACAAGACTTTTTTCTGAGTGTAGCCCCGTTGTTTGTTCTAATAATTTTAATCCATGTTGGAGTTTTTCTTATTTTTTTTTTTTTTTCCAGATAAACCTTAACTAGCTGGCCAATTAATCGTGGATACCTATAATAGCGGGGGGCGTACACTCAGAAAAAGGTCTCGTTGACACAACCAAAATTTGGTTATTACATGCACAATCAAATTTTTTGTTCAGTCAATCAAATTTTTTGTTCGGTCAACCAAAAATTTCGTTCGGATAACCAAAATTTTGTTGGGAAAACCAAAATTTTTGGTTGACTGAACAAAAAATGTTATTGTGCATATAATAACCGAAATTTTGGTTGTGTCAACAAGACCTTTTTTTGAGTGTATATGCAGCGTAGCGGGATAGAAAAGATAAATTCAAATTTCGTATTGCCAAATTTTAAAAAGACCCGGTTATAAAAATTCGGCCTTGTTGAAGGCTGCAGCGATTAAGACGCAGTGTCAGATAATTGGCGTGATACCAGGATCCCGCTATTCCAGTTTCTGCATGAACGCGACGACGACGACGTCTTACATATTACGCAAGTAGGAGACACACTGTGTATGAAATAGTGATTAAATTTGTCCTCGAGCGTGATAGGTCCTCGGTGAATATAAATGATTCAGCTGAAACTCGTGTATTACTGTAACTCAAGTCTCATTAAAAAATAAAAAAATAAATTAAATTAAATATATATAAATTAGGAGGAAGAAAGAAAAAAAAAAAAAAAAAAATCTTTTGATCATAAAAATTTGAAATAAACGAGGCGTAACACCGGCTTGTCCTTGACTGCATGCACCTCACCTTCCTGGTGCAACCAAATATGTAATCTTTCTCTCGACCTTGTCGCCCCCCAGCTATAAACCTGCCTTCGCTTCGGTTCAGACCTCGTAACTGCGTGCGAGATAGGAACGCGATGACGTATACACGTCGCAATGACGCGTATAAAGTACCGTAACCATAAACCAGATTTATTTATCTCTATCCAAGGTATTCCGCGCCCTGATACAGCATCCTTTTCGATTGGTCCTTGAGTCCCTGCGTCCATAGGATATAAATTTCAAATAACGTCGCGAGTCCCACGGATTGAAAGGCAGGGGCTATTTTTTTTTTACCCGATGAAAATAAATCGCGGATATATATATTCTTCCGCTTGCTATAGGATTTTCCAAAAATGTTTTTATAGCAATTTTTCATACGGATGATCTGATCTGATCGGTTGAGATGAAGAAGACAATTTTATATACTCTCGATTAAATAATTAAGATAATTAATATCAGATATGTGTATCGATCATTAAGTAGGAGCGAAAATCAACTTTCCAATTTTTTATTTTTTTATTTTTTCCTTATGTCTGGAAATAACGCGACGCGACGACCACCACAACGTCCTGCGTCCCAGGGCCAATCCGTCGCGTGTCACACGCTTCTAAAGCTCGCCAAAACCGCTACGATTTCCGGTTTTTAACATACATATACGGGTGATGAGAATTCTGCTAACTTTCCTGTTGCTCAACTAGTAAAACGCGTATTAGTGTATAACTAAATATATATATATATATATATATATATATATATATATATATATATATATACAGATATGGAACCTCACGCGATATCGTAACACCGTATGTACTAATGTGTCTACTGAAATGTATAATACCGTCTATTTATATCATGCCGCAACCGATTCCTCGTTTATCTATGCCGGAAGCGTTGTTAAATTTCTCAATTTTCCTTGAACAAGAAAATATAGAGCGAGGGAATTTTCAAGGTAATTATACTATACGGACCACAAAGAGAGAGATTAGATATCCGTATGGGTACAGATACAATACGTGTATGAAAATTTGATAAAAAAAAAAAATAAAAAAAAAAAAAAGCAGGAAGTCTCACCTAAGTTAGAAAATCGACTATTTCGCTAATATTTCAAAAAAAAATAATAAAAAATACCAAATTCCGTCAAAACCGAGTTTTTCATTCTGTAAACGCTTCGCCAAGGACACGTGCAACCTCGCGGTTATACTTCTCTATGCGGATACTTATACATAGATATGAATTGCGCGAACTAATAGGCTCACCTTTATTCACGGTTTGCGACTGTTTGTTCGTTGATTTGAAACGATTATAGCTACTATTCGTCGCGATCTTATAACTGCCTACGAAGGTCGGTTATAGATGGACTAAAAGGATCACCGCCATAGTATTTCATTATAACGAATATATTTCTACGAACGATATTTATATAGATAGAAAATTAATTAATTTTTATATCGACTTCCATGTAGACGCGATAACAAAATTCTGCAGTATTTTTTTCTTCTTCTTCTTCTTCTAATTCCGTTTTTCTCTCTTTCTATATCAATCGGTTAGTCATTTCTAGGTCGTGCCTCTTTCGCAAATAAATTACGTCGTCATACATTAGATATAGGTTACCGATGATTGTGTATTATATATATATATATATATATATATATATATATATAGCCATTAATAGCCACAAGAGAAAATAACTATTTACATTGTTCCGAGGAAGTTTACTCAGAATCGGCAAATAGTTTCTCCGAGTTATAAATATAGCTCGATCTGCAGAGGGTGGTAGCTGGGATAGGTGTACCTATACTCGAGAGAATGAAATTTTCCATTCGTAGAAAACGTTATAATGATTATGTAAATTGTAGCCCCGAAGTTTATATTATTATCTAATACGATTTCGTTTTGAATTGAAAAGTCAGAGAAAACAAGAAGAAAAGAAAAAAAAAAAAGATGCTCTTTGACTGACACACGTATCTTATACATCACATTTTCGGGGTAGCTATTATAGCTTTACACACACTGCACGTGCGTAAAAAGTCACGTGTCCAAAATTTTCTGTATTTATACTATAAAAATAAAATGAACTGATAAGTGGAGGTGAAATTATTACGGTTGAATATATATTATATATATTTCGCGAAGTATTTAGGATCAGGGGTGGATTTCGTGATTGGAAATTATGATTTTTTTGCTATCTATATCTGTATAGCCAACGGATGTGAAAAGAAGAAGAAGAAGAGAAAAAATAAAGGTACCATTGCTTGTAACATATATATATATACGGAGATCATTAATAATTTCTAAAAGATTTGCAAAAAAAGAGGGTTCATCCCGTTAGGAGATTGGGAGAAGGTCACCTTGGCGCGTGTCAAGGTCGGTAAGCTTTTCCTCGCCCCCGGTTAAATTCGACCGACTCGACCTCTGCGCCCACCACCACCACCACCACCACCACCACCACCACCACTTCGCAAAACCACCCGCTATACCCGATACAAGGGATGTGTATGAGGGTGGAGAAAAACGTTCCCTGAATTCAGAAACTGCGTAAAGTTCGTCACGACGACGAACGGCTAATGTCACGAGAAGAAAAAAAAAAAAAATGAAAATGAAAAAATAAATCTGATATGAAATATTTAAAAACTTTGAAAATTTATTCAAAACCGTCTATTATAAATGTCAAGGAAAATTTTAATCCACCAAAAAATTTTACAAGGTTTGGGGGCGAATGGATTAATTCCATCAACGTCTTATATTATTGTTTATCAAACTTATATATCCCCCGCACGGAGGATAAACGTATTACCCCTAAACCGTGGTGAATATATCGGTAACATACAACCCTTCCGAAAGTTTATCTTATATACTTCACTTCTATTCTGTATAAATTGAATATCGCTTATCACAATCTACAAAGCGAAACTTAGAATTTAAATTAATTTTTATATTATTATTATAAATTATGTCATATTATAGTACGTTTTTTTATATTATATAATAATATTCAGACCGATGTTACTATCATCGGTATAATTCCACCCTCAACAGAAATGAGTGATCATTCCTTGTACCCAAAAACAGAAAGAAAAAAAAAAAAAAAAAACTGAACCATGTCTCTCTATTCATTTGAAATTATTTTCTCACATGTTTTTATATACGACTAAAAATCGTCTGTCTGGAATATAAAATCGTTTTCTCATTCGCGCAAATCGTTTTTTTTTTTTTTTCTTTCTTTTTTATTGGCGAAATTTAACTTTACTGTATCAGTCGTATACATAATTGGTGGCTATATGTACCGATACAATCTATAAGGGCGACTCAACCTCCAGTTTTTCTTAAATTGTCTTTTGAAACGACTTTTTGCCTCCTCAGTATTCGTCTGTCCCTTTGTCTCGTAGCCTGCGACTCGAACATTTCCAGCGATTTTCTAACTCCGTCAGTTCTCCTTGCCCTTTTCTTCTCCCTCGCTTTCTCCCGCGTTCATCCTCCGTGTATCTTTATCTTGCTCGCTCTCTCTCTCTCGCCAACCCTGACGTCGATTCGTATACGCGTCTTTTGCGCGCACTACGGCCACGGGTGAGGTTGGTATCTCGCCCTTGACTAGGGGTGACCGTGACCCGGCCCGAGGCTAACGCGAACTCTCCGCACCCCCAAAGCCCAGAGCTAGGCGTCGCGGCGCGTGCCGTCGAGGTCATCCCCCGGGCATCTTCCCCCGATACCGTTCGCCTCGGCTCCAGCTGTTCCTCATCTCTTCGATCCAAAGGATCGCGTAGGATATTATCGCAGACGCGTAATAAATTTCATTTTATAGTTTGCCAAATCCACTTAGCTTATATATCTATATTTACGAAAATAATTCAGACTTTTCGAATCTGTGCCATCGCATATATATATTATTTATTATTTTTTTTTTTTTTTACAAAATTTTCACTTCCACATACATTAGCTTCGTACGTTTGTAGAAAATTCTTCTACGATATTGAAAATGACTTTTGTGTATATGGACGTGAATCAGCGAGTCTTCTTCATTCTCGTTCTTCTTCTTCTTCTTCTTCTTCTATTCTATTGTTCTTTCTTTCTTTCTGTATTTCTCTCATTTGGAATTTCAGCCACCATATACTGTCACCCGTTTATATACAGCATCGAAGTTGATTAAAATTCGGTTCACGAAACAAAGAGAAAAAGAGAAAAACCGTGCGAAATAAACGTGGTGCCAAAAAAGCTTCAGGGAAAGCTTTTTCAGATTCAGTATATAAAAAATTGTGGGACGCAAGTATAAAGTTTACAATATGCCTGCAGCAGCTCGTCGGTATAATTCCAAAACTCCGTTTTTTTTTTTTTTTTTTTTTCTTTCTTTACTTTTTAGGGATGAAAAATAAAAAACTAAATATTGCTCGAAAATTTTTACGATCGCACTCACTCGATTCTGCTATATATGCATTTCTATAATACATTAGATTTAAGATTCGTTACCACCAAAAAAAAAAATGATAAAAAAAGATTATTGCAAAATAAATCTCAATGCCATTTTTTTTTTTTTTTTTTTTTTTTCCTCTCTCTCTCTCTTTTCCCCCATGCGATTAATAATCGCTAATGATTGATTAGGTGAAATATATCGGTCTACTCAATCACTCACCTAAATACGCCACGATTAATTATTGTAACTCAAGAATTAGGCAGGTATATATATTATACCTATATTATACCCATATTTTGACAAGGCAGAAAACAAAAAAAAAAAAAAAAAAACCCAAAATAAAAAAAATTAGTTGTTAATGGATGAGCATTTTTACCCGTAGCTAATATCTAATCAAGTGAATAATTAATTTATATGACGTAATATTATTGTTATAATTATTCTGGAATAATTATTGCAGATTCTGTCAATTTTTTGTTTATTTTTCTTTTTTTTTTTTTTCCTCTCTAGTTTACTAACGATATTCGAATTCTCTATAATATGCTTTAGGCGTGTGTATATATTGTACTATACCATATTAACCTTTGACCTTAAGCTTTTTTTTTATCTTTCTTCCCATGGCTTTGACGTATTCTCTAGAGAAAAACCTTTTTCCATTATATTTGTCTATTTTTTTTTTTTTTTTTTTTTTTTTTTTATTCTTCTGCTTCTTGTTCATCTTTTTTCACCCCTTTTCATCTCCGTGGCTTTTCGCTCCGCAGCTCTTCACAATTTACGGATTTATTTGATTTGTCAATAAGGAGAATAAACGATTATCACATCGTAATATTATCAGACCTATATAATAGCGTAACAATTTTCATCAAATATTGTTGTACCTATTTACGTCAAGCCTCTTGTTATCAATGAACGAAAAATTGATCGAATCAAGGAAATTAATTAGGTATAAGAAGAAAAAAGAAAATAAAAACGAAATAAAGCAAAGCATAATTAGTTTATTCTGTCATTATCTGAGTTTCTGTTTTTTTTCTTTTTTTTTTTTTTTTTTCTTCATCTCTGGTTCAACAACCCCTCGTAATTATATAGGCATAGACGAAATGTGTGTTAAGAGTTAATATATAAATGAGAAAACCCGGAAAGTATAATCATCGCATGAATCGAATCAGTATTTAAAATAATATGCAAATATTCAAAAGAGCTTCCGAGAAGCTGATGAGTGAAGTTTAAATTACCTAGCTTACTAGAGTGGACCAGTTTATTCTGAAACTTTATCACTGAACATGACTAGCGACTGAAGTGACTGGTGAGTCACGGATCCCGTTAATTATGCTGTTTTATTAATTTATGGCGAAAGATCAGAGCACGTACGTAGAGTGCGTTGGAAAAAAAATAAATAGAAACTAAAAAAAAATTTCGCGTTCAATTCACGTCAGTATAAGATCGCATAATGAAATTGATTCCGAGCCGGATGTGTTCGACAATTCTAGAAACAGCCAATCGCCGATTCTAGAATTGTTTCTTGAATTGTCGAACACATCCGGCTCAGAATCAATTTCATTAGGTTTACCTACAAGTATATTTCGTTGGAGTAAGTTTTTCTTCTCGGAAGATGAAAAATACTAACTCCGGTACCCTATAAGTACTTGATAAAGATTCATGAATAAGTTCGCCCATGTCGAGCATCAGACATAGGTATGGGTTTCATAAAATACGTAGAAATGATAAATCGCGATACGTATAAGACGTATACGTACAGAGTTATAAAACTGGGGTAAAACATCGTTACCGCAAAATGTAAGATACATACATAAATATATATATATACATGTAAAAATTTTATCACTCGTCTTGCAGGAGTATATTTACCGTATATACTATATATAGCGAAAAAAGATCCTGCGGTGTGAAAAATACCATTGAGTTTTCTCGTAAATCGGGAAAAGTTCAAATACTAGGGGAAAACCAACCTTGCATTATCTAGTCCCAGACGTATGTACTACATGAGTACATAATATCTACATTCTGAAACAGGATCAATTTTCGTTGAGAAAAAAAAAAAAAAATAAATAAAAAAAAATAAAAAAAAAAAACGAAATCGACAAAAGTTTATAGAAAATTTCTCACGAATTTGATATAAGAGTATATAGTAGACGTACAGTGAATCGTGGACCGTATATATATGTACTATATAAGTTACGATCGGGGCACGACCCTGGTGGCAAAAATTTTATCAGGTTAACTTGTAATTTCCTGTGTGTTATATCGTAGAATAGATAGTATATATGTATGTACATACATATATATATACGTTGTCGTCGATTTTCTCGAGTGTTATTAATTTAGCGAAGAAGAAGAAGAAGAAGAAGAAGAAGAAAAAATAAAAATAAATAAATAAATAAAAATGAAATAATTTTCTAACTATGTCATGAGATCGTGATTCACTGAGTGGCTGTGCTCTGTGTACTCCTACCCTCGTCATATTATATATCGGTGTGATTCATCTCGTATCATATTTAATTAGTAATTAGAACTGTACTAACGAGATATAGATGCCAACGCAATATAAACTTCTTATCTTATATAGGTACTCTGGTATAAAACACCTGTATTTGCACCTATAATGCATGAACTGTACTACCTATCTATCAAGTATCAGTGAGATACTTTGACTTTTATAATAAGAATCAGACAGGATTTCACTGACCATACTTAATCATAAATACCGATGAGATTTATGTAGACGTGGGTGAAATAATTAGCCTAATAGAATTCCGCAATGACAATGAACTGTTTTTATATTCTTGCTGTTTTAATGTTGTTTTTTTTTTTTTTTTTTTTTTTTTTTCTGTTTTCTGTTTTAATTTATTCTTTTTTGTTTTAGATCTAATCAACCAGATGATCTCCCGCAACCAATGGTCAAGGTAACAACCAACAGGGGAAGCTGATTGCTCATACCGAGCCTACATTACGAAGACCTTGTGCTAATTATTTCAATTTTTATTTTTCACTCGGCTAGATAGTGCACTCTATATATATGTGGCCACGTATATATACTCTATATGTACTACTACTATACCTGCACATATATGTATCTTCGAGTTTCTGCATAATATGTGATATTAATATTAACAATAATCATGCGATTAAGAAATTTTGTAATTAATCTTAGATTTTTTTTTTTTTTTTTTTTTTTTTTTGGCGCCTCGTTTCAACTCCTATGGGAAATTATACAACGTAATACTATGATAAAATGAGAATAGTAATGTGAAGTAATAAAAAAAAAAAAAAAAAAAGCAAAGAATTTCGAATACCTTGAATTTTTTTAATTTTTTTTTTTTTATCATCCCCAATTTTGAGTACATTCAGTTAATTTTTTTTCTTTAATTCCGCATTGTGCGACACCCCATATATAGATTCCCGCTTGCGATTGGCCACTTGCGGGAACCAACGAAACCTAACTTTATCTGACCTTGAGCATACCCCAGGGTGGTCGTTTCTACCCCCCATGAAATATTGATGCTTAAGAGTTTTTTTTCTCCTCCGCCTTTCCCTCGTCACTTGCTCCGTCTCTTTTTTATCCTTGTATTTTTTGCTTCCCCCTCCTTGAAATGGTGGAAAGAATATTTATTTCCGGTGAAAAGATTATATTTCCGCGAAATTCCTTCCTCTCGATATGCTGGGTTATACTTTTATTATTTTCTGTATGCACTCCTCAATTTCTATAGGGAATTACTTATAGCAAAAAATAATCTCGAAATCATCAACCGTAACACATTCTCTTATTTTTTTTTTTTTTTTTTTTTTAGGGTACCTTTTTCCCCCATTTAAAAATTTTACGATAAAAAGAACGCGGGTCAATTGGCTGTGAAAAATTCGCGTTCGTCTTATACATATAACTACGTGAAATTTGTTCGCTGTATACCCTAAAACCCTTACCGTCTCTGCCGCCCCGTACGCATTTACTGCGACCGTGAAAATTTTTTTTTTCTTTCACCCCACACGTGCCGACCTTGGTACATATCTATATGTATATATATATATATATATATATTTTGTCACCCTTGTCAACCTCGCGGATAAAGGGTCGCCAAGACTTGATGTTATATCGGGTTTGTACCGCGCGCTCTTTATACCGGGGGCCTCGTACGATGACCCTGACACGGGTTGACCTCCACTTGGTCGGGTGGTATAGCTCAAGGACTGATATCCAGGGTGTGCAATTTTAATAATAAAATGCGATAACGGTCTCGCGGCGGATGTAGATATCACGTTTATGAAAACACACACACACACACACTTATGTTATATTAAATTATGTTTTTTTTTTTTTTTTTTTTTTCTGTTTCGATCACAAATCTTTATTTTCTTCCAATTTACTTATTATTATAATCTTCGTACATTATTATTAAAAAAAATAATCATTCTATACTTATAATGTAGAATTTATTGACAGAGGGATTTTAATTATGTATACTGAGATAGAAAAAAAAAAATTATATATTGATGGCCTAATGCCAAACGGGCGTAAGCGGCAAAAAAAAAAAAAAAAAAAAAAAAAATCTGTTTTTATAGTGGCAAAATCTTTTTCATGCAATGGAGAATCTTGTGGGCATATCCACAAAAAAAATAATTTTTTGTCGCTTACGCCCCTATGGAATTAGTCCATCGATATATAATTATACATACACTGTATGTATATATAATATTATAGATATACTAAATATCTATAAGAAGTGTGATTATTTTCTTATCTCTAAATAATTAGTATGAATGAACTAATAAGTATTTTAGAACGGATTCACGGTAGACGGGTATTATCAGTTCGCGTCAGAAACGTGGCAAAGCCAGCTATATATAGAGACCTTGACATTTTATCGGAAATATTATCGTAGCTTTTGATTACACAATATAAATGTAAGATTTGTATTATTTTTTCAATTTTTTAAATTTTTTCTTTTTTCATTTCAAACGCATTCTGCAATATACGAATAAAGAAAACGAAGTGTATACTATAGTTTGAAAAATGAAGGATGCATGCATTATATAGCCTAGTGATCTCAGTTTTTACGATATTAAAATCACGTGTATAAAACGAGATATCAAAAAGCAATTTGATATGGATAAAACTTCGATGAAATATCCACGTCAAAAGAATGACGAAGGTATATTCACACACACACACACACATGTATGTATTATATAAATATATGTGAAGAAATATTCTAGCTGTGAAAAAGGAATTGGGGGAAAAAAATAAAAATAAATAAAACAAAAAATAAAATCGAAGGGATTTATAAGAGGAAGTTAAAGAGTGTGAAAAATGATGAGAAATATTTAAACCGACAGATATGCGTGCAGAATGTGTGTTCGCCTTCTTGAATCTGTTTTTATATTCAAATTTTGTCTGACGCATGATGTTAAAAATCAGCTTATAGCTTTTCCCAAAAAAAAAAAAAAAAAAAAAAAAAAAAAGAATCATTTCCAAATAGGTACTATACTGCAGTTCTCCATCTATTTATTTACAATTAAATTTCCGCATACGATTATCATATATATTACGTCATTAATTTCTCGACCTTGGTTGAAGTTTTTTTTCTTCTTTTTTTTTTTTTTTTTTTTGCGTTTTTTGGTTTCTCGCAAAATTTATATATATATACACCTAGCCGCAATCACAGTCTACTGCAAGGTCTACGAATTTGCATATATGCTGTTAAATAATGCGACAAAAATTTATCCCGGAAAAAATACGCGCAGATATATATATATATATATATTTACGACTATTACATTATATAGCTGCGTAGCTGTATATAGTTGTATACCTATGGTGTAACACGGGTGAAGGCCAATATAGGTGAATTTTGCGAGAACGAGGAAGTGGCAGTGCGGCAAAAGACCTTCGGATCTAAAGCTTATATGAACGTGTCGCTCGCGTATATATAAGCGTTTAAATTGGCAAAGAACCCATGAATAGTAGTAGGAGGAGGCGCTCCTAATTATTTTAGCTCAATACTAATAACGTCCCGCACACTTAATGCGACAGCTAGATGTCCTTCGGTGGTAATGGCAATCCATAACTATTAACGTCGATTCGAAACGATCGTACGTGACAAGGTGGCTTGCTGCAACGCACGTGCTCAACTAATCACACGTATAATGTATAATATAGACGTATGTGCCTAATATGTGATTATAAAGATCTATCATAATATATAAGGAACTAAGAAGACAATAATACGAAATTTGTGCAATTTTTTTTTTTTCTTCTTCTTTTTTATTTTATACATTTTTGATGATTTTAATTAAAAAAAAAAAAATCGCGAATTTTTTTTCATTCATTTTTTTTTTTTTTCTCCTGCACCAGGACAAAGTTATTGTCGTTGAAAATTTAGCTTGTCTTAAAAATTAGGGCGCACCTGCCCCGTCTGCGAGTTCTACGAAGTATAAAAACTTAACGATTTAAAACGTACAGGAAATAAACGACAGCTAAAAAAAAAAATAATAATATATGTAGTATATATGTTCGACTTTTGACAGCTAGGTAATAATTAACTGTTTAATCATTTTGTGTGTATATGTAGGAAAAAAAAAAAAAAAAAATCACCTCCAAGGGTATTGGATATTTTTCAAAATGTAAGATTTTCAATGATTTTAGTAGATAAGATTAATATTTACGCTAAAATCGTAAATTTTTTGATAATTTGATGTACTCAAGTTGAAATGTTTGTAAAAATTAATTAATTCAAATTCGCAGACTATACTACTCCCAAATGTCAGAATCAAATTATTATCCTTGAGGTTTCGGAAATAAATAACCGCATCAGCATGTCTTCATTGGGTTTTTAAATTTTTTCTGGAATTCTTAAAATTGTCAAATCTGTAACGACGAATTTAGCGGTAATGGTGAATCAACGATCGTATAAGATAAAAAGCTCCCCTCTTTCAAATTGCCTGATGAATATCTTATCGAAAAAACAAAATGTATATGTAGGTATATAATACTATATAATATAATATATTTAAATGAGATCGTTAAATACGTTATTTAACACCGTGGTAGTTAGGTAGTATATTAAATAATTAAATAAGAGAGTACTAATTATAATGGCGAAAAAAAGAACGGACCTTGCCTCATTTAAAATAAATGAGAAAAATCGTCCATGAATCCGAGGCCAGCAGGTGGTGCCCTGGAATATCGCAGCTAAGTATTCTACAGGAACATCTGCCACGCAGTCCTTATCGGGGTCAATCATTGTTTAAGGGCTTTTCATTCGCAACAAGATAATAAAAAAATGGAAGAAAAATAAAAATAAAATAAAATAAATATGACATGAGAAAAAAGTCCCAATCAACAAATTTCGCACCTCGTATATATGAATCGGCAAAGTAAAGAACGTCCCCGTAAAGATCGATCGTTATATATTTATGTAAGTGCCAATGAGAATCGTTTGGTTTACGAGAATTATACCTACTAAATATATATATATATAAGAATAACGCCATATAATATAGAATACACATATGGTATATGTTACGTGAGTGAATATCACGTGTCACTCATGACCTATAAAGACATGGGGAAGAGAAGGAGCCCGTAGGTATACATAATTTTAGGGCTGATACTTGGGGTGTCTGCCCATGCACGGTGACCTGGAAAGTAGGTGAAGCACGGTTTTCTCTCTGAGCACCTGGCAGCCTTGAATGAAATAAAACAGCGATAAGTATTATAATAACGGGGTGTCAAGTCACTTGGATTATTTTTTATCCCATTCTTCCCTTATTCCTACCTACCTACCTTAGTTAGTTAGTTAGTTAGTTAGTTAGTTAGTTAGTTAGTTAGTTAGTTAGTTAATTCGATATAATTTTAAAAACAAACAACTGCAAAGCTTATTTATGAAGACGTTACATCCTCGCTCTTAAAAAGACCACCCCCTCAGCGGATGGTAATTTAAACCGCTTCCACGGTTTCACGGATCGGATCGGATCGGATCGAACATATCCATGCTGGTACTTGGGGGTCGCGGGTGCGCGGGTTCTTTGTACCCCGTGGAAAGCTTTTGTCGTCTGCATCAACACGGGGATGAGAAATTTCGGCAAGTGGTTAAGAGCCCTTTGGGGTAGTATAAGAATTAAGACGTAAGAATGCGGTGCAAAGAGGTGATCGGTATGTTTATTTTAATCCCATTGAATTTGATTCATTTTTACATTTTTTTAAAGCTACATTTTCTTGAAACTTGAAAAGCTATTCGTTGATCATTTGTAACAATTACCTAATTAGTAGATCGTGTTAGGGGCTGTCCATATATTACGTAACGCGTTTTGGGATAGTGCGTGCATGGCGTTCCCTATACTACACTGTAGCATTTTGCGTTACGTAATATATGGATAGTCCCTTATACTAAACCAATGATTAAATAATCAAAGAAAGAGAAAAAGCTAGAGAGAGAATTTAAACGGTTATACATCCACGCAGGACATGATGAAACGTTTATAAACAATCGGTAAGGACGTGTATATGTGTGTAAAAGCAATGCTAATGTAAATATTTGGATAGATCGATAACCCGTTACGTCATATAGAATTACGTCATGTCTTTTAACAGCGTTGAAATTGGGATTAAACAGGAAATGACTATTAGGACAAACAATTCTTCGGCTACATGCCGTGTCTTATTTTCATTTTATTTCATTCTTTTTATTTTCATTTTTTCTCATCATTTTCAATGAAACTACACTTTACACACGAGTTTAGAGGATTCCCAGATCAATGTTTCAAAACAAATAATACCACAAGCCCAGAGCTTTCGGTTTTCTTCAAAATTGTAATCGACATTTTTCAAATAAGGTAAAAAGCTAATACATTGAAAAAAATAAAAATAAAAATAGAATAAAAAAGGTAAAAACTCTCTTTTGCATAGCAGAGTGCAGAATAGCAACAAGAGAGTTATTATCGTCTAGATCAACAGGTTGGGGTGACGCAGGTCGTGGTAATACTCCTGCTGCTACTGCAGGGGTATAAAGCTTCATATAGTGGGAATTGATAAGCAGGGTAAAATGCGGGCTGAATATAAGCTCTACCTACCCTTAAGCTATACTCATATATATATATACGTACGTATATACACATACTAGATCTACGGGTCTACATACCTATATAATATATGGTATATATATTATATATATACGAATGTTTCCGAGTTGGTTACAATACAAGGGGTGTTTTTGTTGGCTCTTTTTTCCAGGGTCGAGGCTAGGTCGAGTTTTGCTTTGCTTTTGGTTCAACGGGGTTGGTGGTGGTAGAGTTTGCTTACGTCACAGTGACGTCAGGACTACACCCCACGCGCACGTTGCCCAGGGTGTCTCTAGCCTGCGCCTGACATTGACATTGCCAGCATCGATCGGTAGCTGGGTGGAGAGGTGGCAACCTTCGAAGAAGGCGAAGGCTAAGGGCAAAGGTGAAACCTATATGATGGATGAAATGAATGAAAATTTAAGAGCGAGAAACCGGGGGGTGTGAGAAAGATTAGCACCTCGATTCACGTTTTACTAAATACTATAAAAAACAAAAAAAAAAACAAAAAAAATCATCCAAACATAAACAAGTCTGATTAATATGATGAAGGAGCTAATTGTATATCAGAGAGTAATTCGATAGCTGGTTAAAATCGTGTGACGAGATATGATGCAATACTGATCTAAGGATTAAATCAAAATCCACTAAAAAAGTCATGCGGTAAATTTTCTGTACATAAATCATTTTATCACGGAAGTATTTAACTCCACATCCCCTGCAGCTCCGTTCAACGATCTAATCCAAAAAGATCTGCTATATCATACCTTCCCAACCCTACCCTACCCTATCCTTTCCAAACCCTCTGTATCTACCTTTGACCTTAACTTGACCTTTTTAAGGTCGTTTGGTCGGTCGAGCCACGTGCCAAGTTCACAACCCCTATAGCAAAAGGACTTCTTTATATGTGTATAGAGTCATTTTATCCCCTGTATATATATGTGAGGGTATAAATTCCGTCCGGACACAACTGCGGCTTGTTTGGATTAATATGCTTTTCGTATGTATCTATATAGGGTAATTCCGGGTGAGATGGCCATAGGGGAGAGATGGCCTTCGATGATATTTCTCATGCTATTCGATGTATGACACTTCCTATTTAGAGTAGATCGCTTCGTACAAAGTACTACTACCGATCTACCCCAATTAGAAAGTGTAATATATCGAGTAGGCTGAGAAATATCATCGAAGGCCATCTCTCCCCTGTGGCCATCTCACCCGGAATTACCCTATGCCCAAAAACTACCCTGCAAATCGACGTTATAATCGTGTGACGTATTACGACGCGGAATCTGTGTCTTGTGAAAATTCAACGTTGTAATTGAAAATTATTCGGGAAATGATAAGGAAGGAGCTATATATTTTTTTACTTAAAGATTTTTTTTTTTCTTTTTCTTCTGTACATTTTGTTGAACATCGAACTCTGCATATACGACGCGTTAGTTTCTATCTATGGTGTTTTACTGTGAAAACCGATCTGCATTATTTATTGGCCACATCCTCCGAGACGAACGTATGATACGTTGACCGTTGTGATTCACTCTGCGTATATAGTATATTATTCTCGGAATATTCCATAAACGATAACTTACAGACGTCCTTAGCTGAGAGGCTAAAAAGCTGTGTGATTCCCAAAGACTCTTATATACATATATATATATACCTATATGGCTGTACCTATATAGTATATAATATGTAAAACGATACCGATATGCAGCTGCGACGATAATCTAGATTATAAAAAATAAAAAATAAAAAAAATAAAATAAAAATTATTCACAAACTTGTAGGGAATTCAAATGTCAAGTAAACTTATTGACGTCTTATTCAGTCTTCGACGAGAAAAAACGAAAGGGATTTATTCAAATTTCAATTTTTACTGATTTTTGCTATACGATCATAATATCATAGTAAATTTTAATCGTGAGAATCAATTTTTCTTCTATCGAGAAGTTTGAGTTCGCGTCAATATAGAACCTGCACCTAGCTATGTAGCTATATGCGGATCATTTCTTTTCACTGATATCATTACGACCTATGCGTTAATCGTCGCACTAAATTATCCTCGTTATTATAGTATATTAATTTATTTATACGAACGATAAGTGCCTCTGTATGGCCTTGGCCTTGTGCGTCACAACTACTTGTAAGTATTCAGATTATTCCTCATGAGTCACGATAAATTATTCACTCCGTTTGCTCCTGGCTTATGCGTTTGTAGGAGCACGCAACTGCTAAAAATATCATTTCCGTTTCACTCTGCGTATAATACGTATGTATACAATAAATATACATGTATAAATATATAAATATAAAAAAAAAAAAAATACGATATATCATAAAAAATATCGTCAAATATCTGGCTTTTTTTTTTTTTTTTGCTTATCAAATGATACAACGCAAATCCTGAATCCCCTCTCTGATTGAGGCTTCTGTTCCTCGTTGAAATAAATCTTTTTTTTTTTTTTGTCATTTCTGTAAACGAAAGAATTTTAACCATATTTCAACAAGACTAGGTATACTATACCTAGTATGGAAAATTTCCCCCGTAATAAAACAGAAAAATAAATTATTTTCAAACTGTGAATCTGAACACACGAATTATATCTTAATTTTCATTTTATCTCTGCGATATGTTATATTCTATCAACATATAGATAATAATCTGATCAGTTATAATCTAAATTTATGATATCTGATGTGAGAGAGAGAGAGAGAGAGAGAGAGAGAGAGAGAGAGAGAGAGAGAAAGAAAGAGAGTCGAGTAGAAGTATTTTCGCAATATATTGTTCGGAATTCAAGATCAACAAGTATAATAATACGAGTACTCAAGTACCTACCTACCCCATACACATACATATACACATATGTGACTAAGTGAGAGATCCGATTCGTTTTTACATTAAATTACTTATACGAGATGATGATCAGTAAGATTCTCTACGGTCGTTTTGTATAATTTATTATTATAACACGTTCGTAAATATAGTATGCAGACAAGTTGCAAATATCCATATACTATGTATATAATATATATAACATATACGTAGGTATACTATATTATATACATACCTTATAGTTATTATAATAGAAATAAAAATGATTTAAACAGTTTGATTTCTTTATCTTTATATTATTTCTCTCATCCTAATAAGCTCGCGTTAAATCTATATATATATACCTATGTACATAATATATATTTCATTTCGCTTTACTATATATATATACGATATGGTTCAGTTTTATCTTTGGCAATTTAATTCTATGGGTATATTCTGCGGTGTGATATAGTAGTTGATGCAGCGTATTATATACGTATAAATTGGCGACTGCGTATAGCAATTAGCGGAATATAGTGCATGAATAATGCACGCACTGTGCGTAAACTCTTATATACAAGGTCGTCAAGAGAGGGGAATAAAGAGTAAAGACCAAAGAGGTGACGGGAAAGGGAGAAAGAGGTAGTATGTATATATTTTAAACGAATATGTGTATATATATACATACATACATACATACATACATACACATATATTACATATATAAATACATATATACATAAGTGTAAAATACTTATATATATATATATATATCGCCTTCTTCTACCACTATTACAACTCGGTTGCAGTATAACGGTTGCCTCGACATACATATCGCGGAACAAAGGGTTCGATAGAGATTCACTTTACTCGCAATATAGTATATATAATAAGATCTCTCAGTAATTATTACACACAAGTATAATAATAATAATAATAATAATATACATGAGGTATTCCACGCCGTTTCGAACGGTCAAAAAAATCACCGCTTCCGAAAAAATCATAATTTGGTCCTCGAACACAACTATATCGAAAGAATTTTTGTGAATTTTTTCAGAATTTTCGGATTGCATTTGTGGATTTTTTCCAAATTCCAACTTTTTTTTACAAACTTCCGTATCTCAAAAGTATAAGATCCTACAAGAAAATTTATGAGACACAAAAGTTGCAGTTTCGAATCAACTTTCTGAAAAAATTTTTTGGGGAATTTTTCGAATCCCAAAAATAGCAATTTTTATCAAAAATACACAAAAATCGATTTTTCAATCAATACGTCACCTTCGATTTGCCTCGATAAATCACAGAAAATACTCTCAAGTGTGGAGAACAACCCCGTATTTTTTTTGAGATGGGTGGCGCAATCGTTTGGAAGATATGCTTTATTAATTTTTTTCTCAGAAGAAAAAAAAAAAATTTCAGAAAAAAAAAAATTAATAAAGCATATCTTCCAAACGATTGCGCCACCCATCTCAAAAAAAATACGGGGTTGTTCTCCACACTTGAGAGTATTTTCTGTGATTTATCGAGGCAAATCGAAGGTGACGTATTGATTGAAAAATCGATTTTTCTGTATTTTTGATAAAAATTGCTATTTTTGGGATTCGAGAAATTCCCAAAAAAATTTTTTCAGAAAGTTGATTCGAAACTGCAACTTTTGTGTCTCATAAATTTTCTTGTAGGATCTTATACCTTTGAGATACGGAAGTTTGTAAAAAAAGTTGGAATTTGGAAAAAATCCACAAATGCAATCCGAAAATTCTGAAAAAATTCACAAAAATTCTTTCGATATAGTTGTGTCCGAGGACCAAATTACGATTTTTTCGGAAGCGGTGATTTTTTTGACCGTTCGAAACGGCGTGGAATACCTCACATACATATATGTATTATTGTGTTTATAAAAATAATATATGACTGTGAATATATAATCAATTTAACATATATGTATAGTATAAGCAAACAGAAAAGAATAGAGAGAAAAAAAAAAAAAAAAAAAAAATTGTATTTCAATAAATTTCGTAAAAAAACACAAATCTAATTTTTTTTATAACGTCAAAAAGTATTGGTTTCAATTTTTCACAACGTTTCCGTAGTGTAGTGGTTATCACGTGTGCTTCACACGCACAAGGCCCCCGGTTCGATCCCGGGCGGAAACAGTTTTGATATATATATATTAATTATTTATTTTGTCTCTTTTCTATATATATTATATACATATTTATGTAGATCATTTTTTCTCTATTATTATTTTTACGATCAATTATAATTAATTGTTGATAACTATATATATATTTTAATCTCAGTCGACGCATACTTCCTGCTCTTCGAAGACGTTATAGATGTGTATAGATATTATTATTATATATATATATATACAGTAATATGTTATGTATGCAATAATGACCTCGCGCTGATGCGATACCTATAAAGAAAGATGAGGGTATAATAATAATAATAATAATAATAATAATAATAATATTATGTTATATTATTTATTTATCGTTTATCCAAGAGCGAAAATATTTGCCTCGTCGACGTGTGTATGGATATATAATACATATATGCATATATATATATATATATATATATATATATATATATATGTATCTTTAAATAACTCTACTTTGACATTGTCTGCAGTCATACAGTTTATATATTGTTAAATCTTACCAAGTTATACGCAATACGCACATATTATGTACTATATAGATTATTTTTTTATTTATACATATATACGCATATAATGAAGAATTAAGAGGCACGTAGGGTTTAGAGTAATATATTATAAAAGAGTAAAGGGAAGAGAGAGAGAGAGAGAGAAGTGAGCATTATTCTCTTTCATTTTCATTTTCTTTTTCTTCTTTTTTTTTTTATATATACTTATTTTATTTATATTATTTTTCAGTCTGCCTGCGTAGCTTGAGAGCTCTGGATCAGAACCCCGCACGATCGAGTGCGTTGCCCTACGCACGTATTCAACAACAAAGAGATAGCGGTGCAGAAGCGCGCAGAACTGCATCAACTGCAAGAACTGCAGTACTGTGCAGAACTGTATAGAACTGTAGAATTGCATAGCTACGTTATGGTTCGCCGAGGTCTATCTCGCGCCGCGCTGTAACGATGCGATGCGATGCTGTGCAGTTCTTTTCCCTTGGAGTCTGCGAAGCAGTTATACTATAGTTCGCGGAAGACTATACGGAGATAATACCAACTTGTGTATAATATATCTCTTACAGCTGTGAATATCAACGGGGTAGCGCGGATAATATTTTGCAAAGTGTTTAAAATAAAAAAAATAAATAAAAAAAATTCATTTCCCTATCTAAACCCGATTGAATAAATATTCGCGAATGTATGTACATATAAAACGCAGTTTTGGTATAACCGTTAATAATAATAATAATTTATCGATGAATGAAGGGCGACCATTATATATATTATATGTATATATATACCTAGTATGGTATACTACATATATGGTGAAGAAAATTTCAAGCGGGGGAGTAGGGATATGTGCGAAAGATATTTTTATTGGACGTCTGTAGTACCAGACTGCAGGCTACAGGCTCGCGGTTCACAGGACGTTAACCCCCGCTGTTGGCATCATCGTGGTCTCTGCTTGCTTCGTCGTCGTCGTCGTCGTCGTCGACGTCGTTGCCTACCGATACATATACATATATATACATAAATATATATATATATATTAGGGTGGTCCTTATTTAGGGCTCGGACGAATTTTTCATCAGACGCCCCCCAAATCGACTCGAAATAATTCAAAAACAATACCCTAATTTTTTCAGATTTTTATCTAGACTCTAACCCCTCCCACCAAGAGGGTGGATTTCCCCATTTGAAATACACGTGTTTCGGCCATATTCTCAGGATATATTTTATTCTAAAAGTAAAAACTTTTAGAAAAATCTGTAACCGCGAGATTTAAGTGTTCGTTGGTGCTACTATTTGAGAAAAAAATTCACATTATCATACGGGTGAAGCTAGACGAATCGCACACCCTTTAATCTGCCTTTTTTTCTCAATTGAAGGGTATGCAATTCGTCTAGATTGACACGTATCATAATGTGACTTTTTTCTCAAATAGTAGCACCAATGAACACTAAAATCTCGCAGTTACAGATTTTTCTAAAAGTTTTTACTTTTAGAATAAAATATAACCTGAGAATATGGCAGAAACACGTGTATTTCAAATGGGGAAATCCACCCTCTCGGTGGGAAGGGTTAGAGTCTAGATAAAAATCTGAAAAAATCAGGGTATTGTTTTTGAATTATTTCGAGTCGATTTGGGGGGCGTCTGATAAAAAATTCGTCCGAGCCCTAAATAAGGACCACCCTAATATATATATATATATATACTACGATATAGTCCGGATCGCGTTACTAACGTCCCTTTCCAACGCTCTAATTCCTCTACGTAGTTACTTTTAATCTATCCCCTTATTTTTAGGCACCCCATTATCACCGGTAATACCTATATACACGCGATATATTATACGTATACGTATACGCTAGTTAAACTGCGTGACAGAGAATAATTATACCTAAAACGAATTCTGATTTAACCCCCGTTATCATATTTTTTCTTAGATTTTTTTTTTTTTTTTTAATTAAAGTCGTTGTAAAAAATCGTTAAAGTTTACAATTTTATTGTTTATCGATCCGAACCCCGTACATATAGCTTAATATTGATTGATATATACGCGAATTGATGAAACGCGAATATTATAGTTTTATCCCTTATCAAGGCGCAGATCTCCATACGCAGTATCTATACTTGATAACTTTATATAGAAGTGGTGAAGTTGATATGGGGAGAAGTGCAGCATCGTCAGTCTACGAAGTTTCTAAGGAACTTCGTAGTATAACGCAGCTGAAGAGGGGTAAAGAACTGCGCGAGACGAAGGAATCGCGAGGGACAGACAGGGGGATGCACCGACCTTGGTAGAGCTTGGATTTTTGCGTCTGCTACAGAACGTTAACCCCGATTCTTAGACGCTCGCGATGAAACGGTGGACAACCTACCAAAGAACGAAGTAAAGGACGGAGAGTAGGTACGGTGACGGTATAGGTCGCCCTAAGGACTCGATCGCGGTTTATGTACCAAATTTGCAAAAAAAAAAAAAAAAAAAAAAAAAATAAGAAACAAAAAAATGATCAAAAATTTTACGTTTAAATCTAAAACCGATACAACCGAATGAATTTTACCCCCACCCCCGATGTATAACCGCGAGTCGGATTAATAATCTTCATTGTTCATTAAAGCAAATCAAAGACGATGAACCCGCACGCATACCTGTATAGGTATAATACCTACGTGGCTATATATTTATTTTTACATTTTTATTTGCGACGTGTCGTCAATGAACTTGAGCTTATCGCTTAACGAACTCTTCTTTTTGCCAATATATCGCTACGTCTATCTTTCATATCGCTAGATAGTATGAAAAAAAAAATAAAATAAAAATTGTATGTATACCTAGATTAGTATATACGATTAGCAGCTCTTTATCGCCGCAGGTATAGGTATAATCTTATAATACGATCAAAACGCTCGTCTATACGCATTTATAATTTTTTATGTTTCATTTCATATAATATAAAAAGACGACGATATGTATTTATAAATCCGCACTAATATCACCCGGATATAATATAAATCGTCTATGTAACGAAAATTTTTCACATTTATTATAATTTATTATAATTTTCTTTGTGCATCGATCAGCGTATGGATATTATTACAATATACTACCTAATGTAGTATAGGTATAAAGTGAAGCGGGGACAACGAGGCAATACGATGCCCAGTGACCGTGCTATGCCCCGGACGTAGAGAAGGAAGCGAGTCTTGGAGCTTGGTAAAGGACGGAATATTATTCTCAAAGAATAATAATAAGAATGATGAAAAAAAAAAAGAAAAAAAAAGAAAAAGGGGAAAAAGGGGTAAAAAAAAAAAAATAAAAGAAGAAAAATGACGCGTGTTAGACCGAGAGAATGGGAGGGCGAGTACCAGGGTAGGAGAGAACTCGACCTCGGAGGGCGCGGTCGAGTTCAGGCTAGACTGGGACTGCCCTTGTGTGTCTAACCGACCTTGAGACGAGCCTGGCTTCCCTCCTTCACTTCAGATCCCCTTGCCAAGACACAAAGAGAACTAACCGATCCACGTGCGCGGTTAGCAAAAAAATAGATTTTTTTTTTTTTTTTTTTTTTTTTTTGCGGGGGGCTTTTTGGTTTCTTTTTCTTTTTTTTTTTTCGTTCTTTTCATTCAATTAAGATCTCGCCCCCTTCGCTCGCAGATCAGTGACACAGCCAATTTCAATCTGACTTATTTCCGCTTATTTCTTATCTCGTTTTCTTTATAGGAAACGTCAAGGTTTTTAAAAATAAAAATAAAATGAATTTTAAGATTTTGAACGAAATTTGTGATTGAAAAAAATATCTCAATCCTCGGTATTTTGAAATGCAAAAAATGTTTCCGCCCGGGATCGAACCGGGGACCTTGTGCGTGTGAAGCACACGTGATAACCACTACACTACGGAAACTTGAAAATGAGCTTGCAGCCCTCTACCCTAGTCCGATTATTATCGTTCAAAAGTTGTAGATATTAATTCATAATTTTTTGAGGGACTAAATCAGCTATTATCAAATACCGACGAACTTTAGATCCGAAATAATTAGCTCATTATATTTTTTTCACCAAAATCTACCTATAGATACTTTCTTCAATTATTCATTCATTGAATTCATTGAATTCTTGAATGAAAGATAAAAAAAAAAATGCTACGAAAAACTTGAGAATTTTAGGATTGAAAGGATCGGGAATTTTACTCCTTCAAAAACGTTACCCCCACACATGTCAAAAAAAAAAAAAAATTAAAAAAAAATATCCAAAGCCTAAAAAGAAATAATATAAAAGGTACTTTGAAATGAATGGAAAGAAACGCTCATAGAATTCACCGAAACTCATTTTACTGTATAATAATATGCGTATAGGTATAGGATCGATGATGGATTTGGTTTTCAATATTTTCTCACAATTTCTATACCTCGACAGTCAATACTTGACAAAAGTCAAAAGGGTATTTTACAAAAGCCGCGAAATTTGTCACGGGACAAAGATCCATGGACTACCAGCTATAATACACGATTTCTGGAAATGGATTCGATGTAATTTATAGCAGCTGAGTCGATGTTTCGTTCATGGTTTAATTTTCTCTATAATAAATACATGCAGTTGTTCTTTTTTTTTTTTTTTTTTTTTTTTTTTTATCATAAAATCAAGTGAATCGATTAATTTCTGTATCCTATCTGATTGAATTACGTAATTAAAACCAGAACTAGCTAAAGTGATAATATGCAATAAGATGTATGCAAATTTTTTTCTTTCCATTTCCCTCCCTCGTTAGTATATATTATATATATGATCCCTTATACGATTATAGGAGAGATTTAAGCCGCAGTATAAGCGTATGTATTAGGTGAATAGTAGTAAATAACAACCTACTATACCCAAAGCCTGCAGGATTTCAGTTAGTCGCGGTTCTCACGAAACAGAAACGGATTTCATCAAGGAAAGTGTACGCGATCGAAACAAGTAGTCCGTGCGAGAGATTACAAAACCGAGTTGGCGCGGAGGTATATAACCGTTGCGAATTGCAACTTGTATTTATACGAATAGAGAGAAGCCTTCTTTCATTGTATATCTATATACGCATATATATACATACGTGTATATTATACTTTACCTCTATATATAATATATATAATATAACATATATGTACATTTTTACTGCACGTATATATGTATTATAGTCACGGTTAAAGGTGGTATGCAATTTTCTGCACTGGAGTTATTTGAGGTCGTTATTAAGGTCAAAAAACGACTTACACACGAAGAGGGGAGAAGAACTGCGAAAACTTTTACTTTTTCATAGGGAGAAACCACGAGTTAATATATATATAACATATTTATGTATATATAATTTATAAACCGCGCAAGTTAAATTAGACCAAGTTTCTCATCCCTCTGATACCATTTTTTTTCGCATAAGATAAATTTATCTTGTTTGTCTTCCATATTGAAGAATTTTTCTCCCATTTTTGATATTCAATTTCGCGCATTTTCATTGAGTGCAATTATTTCCGTGAGTAGCTGCAGTAGCAGCTAGTCCGTGGGTTCTCGACACACTTTCGGTACAAACGCGGGAAAACGTGCAATTCACAACGCGAGTTGCTCGTTTCATTTCATTTAATTTCCTGGTTTAAGCAATATTTCATTCGCGGGCGGGCGGGCGGTCATTAGCCGTAGAAGTTCTTTGAATTGCTGTAACTGTTTCAATGCGCTCGCGGTGCGCCCGACTAGTTGCAACTTTTCAATTTTCACTTTTCACTTTTCACTTTTCACTTTTCACTTGAAATTTTATTCTCACTTTCAGCTTATCGTTATAAAACTCTCATCAAGATTTATTCGCTGCACTGATCGTGATATAGTCAATTATAAAATATGAACAAAAAAGTAGGAGAATACCTAAGGAAAGCTATTTTACATACATACAGAGTTTTTTCTGTTCGACATATTTTCCGATTCAATATCAAATTTGCCTTTTTTTTTTTTTTTTTTTTTATCGCTTTTACTTCCTGACCCAAATAAACAAACCAAATATATATATATACACGTAGTGCTGTAGGCTGTGTATCAGTTACGTAAAATTGAGAAATTTTTCTTTCTTTCTTTCTTTCTCCTCGTATCAATCAGAGAAATTTTATTTTTACGATTTTTTAATAGATATATGAATTTGTAAAAAAAAAAAAAAAAAGGAAAACTCATATATGAGGAGAAAATGAAAATGAAAGTGTCGTGCTTTACACAAGTTTTTATCGTTTTTATACTATATCATATAGAGTGCGATTAGATGTATATGTATGTATTTATAATGCGCGTATAGTGTGACGGTGTAAAGCTATTTTATCGTAGAAAAATAACGACCTAATTATTTACAGCCGTGTATAATGGAAAGTAGAACGAATGGGACTTTCAGTTTCACTGGATATATCTTTCACTCTGTAACCTCCATTCGCCTAACCCAAGAACCGTAAGTTATCCCCTACTATTATACCCGCGCAGAGTAGGTAGGTACAGCACACTCTCCACATTCATTTCCATCCACCTTACATACATTTTACTGCCATTTTTTATTTTTTATTTTTTTTTATTTTATTTGAATTTAATTAGTGCATTAGATTCTAATTTTTCTATCTACTATATATATATATCGACATTGTCAGTGAAAGTTGGTATATGTAAAATTTAAGTGAAAATCTCAAACAGGAGGCAAAACAGAAGTAGAAAAAAATAAAATAAAATAAAGAAAGAAGAAAAAGAGAAGAAAAGAAAAATTGTGTGTCCAGCTGCTCGACTTTTTGCGTAATAAATTTCTGTTCACCATCAAAGGCGTATGTAGTTTTACTACCGCAGAGGGGCACCTGGCCGTTTACTCTGACTCGATGAGTTCCATACTGGGCCAACTGCAGCGAGTCCGTCGTCTCGATTTCACAAAGCGATTATATATTTATTCTGTCGCAATTCAAGGATTACTGAAGAAGGTTCGACGTATGTATGCAAAGGTAGCTATAACTTACTATACTCGACGCGGATCGAGTTATACCTATATAACGATCTACTGCAGAAGGCGCGGATGACCCCGTGATCTATGACCCTAAACGAGGACCTACAACGACGATGATCAGATCTCGTATAGTCGGAGAGAGAGAGAGCTATTGCGCGATTTCACGAAGACTTATTTTTCACCATTGAGAAACTCCGCCGAGTAAAACGGTCCGCGTGGTCTTCCTGGATCGGGAACCAACAATCAAAAATGATATTTAAACCTTCAGAAATGATATACATATCTATATTTATATAATTTATAGTCGATCGATTTCGTGTGTTTATATTTGGATTGTCTATATAGAAGGAGAAAATCTGATATATTCGAAAAAAAAAAAAAAAAACGAAGACAAAAAAATTCCGCTTTCTTATTCAAGATTCGAGTTCGCGACATATTTTGACTTTCGGTGATTGATAACGTTTATTATTATCAATAAATAACTTTTTTTCGGTGTTTCTTTTTTCCTTCTTTTCTCTCTCTCTCTCTCTCTCTCTCGATCTTTCTCTCTTTCTCTGCTTTACGACGACAAAATTATACAGAAATATAATAAATGATATAAAAGTATGACCTTGCGTACCAGTTCGCGAATTTGATAAGAAAATATAATTCCAATAGGTATAATATCGCACGTTACATATACATACCTATATGCGCTACCTAATTATATAACCTTCAGACATCACACTTATTATATATATACCATTATTATAATAAGTATTTATTCATCGAATCAGATTATACCGATTAATCGATTGATTCATTAATTATTCAAATAATTCAAATTTTGTCAAATTAACAAACTGACAACGTCGACTTATCATCTTTTTATATTAATCACATCAATAGCTGTTAATAAATTTTCTAATAAATTATAACAACTTTGTGTAATTTTCATTTTTTTTTTTTTTTTTTCGTTTCTTCAATTGAGGAGAAAATGACTGATCAATTTTTTTTTTTTTTAATCCAACTATCGTGTGTATTTATACAATTCGCATGCCATATATATACCATATCAGAAAGTTTATTCGCCTTGTGGATCTGACCTAACAATTAAATTCGTTTCTATATAGTACCTAGACCGATTGTCTCGGTAGAAATTAATGCGAATTAGCCACTTGGACCAATTAAACATTCCGAATTCCCCCATCTCTTTGTCAATTATTACATTTCGACAATTATATAAGTTACGACATATGCCTATATATATTATATTATATACGGACTATAATTAGGCTTTATTTTATTACTGTATACACTATATAAGTTAATAATAAGTTAACGATTTTTATATATCCCTGCATCTATCCATATGGGATAAATAAATACAACCGTATATATACATATTATACCTGTAACTATATTAGACGCATTGTCAGACATGAAAACCCGTTACGCCCACGGTACCAGACGGTTTAACGATATTCTAGAGTGAAACTATACCAGGGTTTACAAATGGTAGTATTCAACGAGAAAATCAGAACCGCATGATCTATCTCTCTCAATTTTCAATTTTTTTTTTTTTTTTTTTTTTTTTTTAAACACAGTTGAAAATGTTTTCTCATTTTTGGTGAAAAGACTGATGTTATAAATATTAGGGTGCCCCTTAGTTTGATCGTTTTCGAATTTCAATGCTCCCACGAGCCAGAAGGTCTCGAAATATGTACAGAAAAAATGTTAGAATTGAGATAGGAACCTGGGATTTTGAATAAATTTCTTTTCACATATTTGGAGACATTTTGGACCATGAAAGCATTGAAATTTGAATATGACCGAATCGAGTACCACCCTAATACGCATACATCGGTCTTAGAAATGTATTATATAGGTATGTGCAAAAAAAAATAAAAAAATTTTAGCACCTGGTGTAAATTTCGTAATAATTTATTTCATGGGACGGTGGCAGTGCGCGGGCTGTTGCAGTCGCGTGCTTGCAACATTAGGACAACAACCTACAGCCTGGTCCGCGAACTGTGACGTAATGGGTAATCAACTAACTACTCACGGCGCAGCCACTGATATATAGTTACCGTGTATGTGTGTACGTGTACATACTATATACACAGTAGTAAAACCGTACCCACAAAGACACGTAAAAAATCCATATAGATACATATATATACATAAATACATAACATTGTTTCGGTGGTTGCATAACGCGACTTGTATTGCCCGCGGAGGGCAACGACACCCAAGGAAACCTCGCCATCTTGTGAAAGTGTACCCACCTTATACTACCACGTGGATGAAAGGACGCGTGGGCGTCGTACCCCCAGAAACGACGCGACGCTACGTCGACGTCGACGTTGACGTTGACGTTAACGCTTCGACGTTCAAGGGTAGCGAAATGAATTAGTAAATTATTATACGCTATACTTACTTTACCTCAAAAATTTTAATCAATTCTTTATGTACCTTATATTATTCGATCATCCGAATATTGAAGTGCTTTTCTATATGGACATATTATTATCATTATACCCAAAAAATTGTAGTTCCATTTTTTGTTACGAATATTATTACACAGTGACGGTTATTTTTGCCATACTACTAATCCATATTCCATATAACATACAATCGAGGTCAATTCATAATCGATTCCTGTCATAGGTATATAAAAACTCTTCGAAGTTATACTATACCTATGCTATGTACCTGATAAAGCTATCGTAGAATGGCTATACCACCGATCTCTCGGTTATAATTTAACACCATGGTAATCGATTACCATTATATAGAACGTCGAGTAATACTATATAAACGGTTATAGTAATAATAATATATAAACCGTTCATCATTTTTATGCTCAATATTGACACTAAAAATATGTTACACTGACGCGGATCATTGGTCTGAAAAATTGAACTCTTTTCATCTTTATGAACTAGAGTAGGAGGTAGTAGGTACATATTATTATTCCAGATGAGAAAACTGTGATTTTAATACGAGCTAATTAACGAGGTACCTACAATTAATAAATCCGATGATATTTTTTGGGAAATGAAATCCCAGTGAAATCGGATGTGTATAAGGATCTCGAGCTATCACTACAAGCCTTGGGCAATGGCAAATATCACCTGGAGGGGCCAGAAACGACTCTCGATTTCGCACGGAGAAAGATATGCCTGTGCAACTTATTGGGGAAAGTGAAGAAATGATAGTTCCGCACTTCGATGCCTCGAAGAAGATGATGATGAGATATTTAAGAATATGAGATTATTCTTGCTCACATTATATTCACGTCCAATTTTATATATATATAAATATATCGATATGCAGAATCGGTATTTTCTGTTTTGATAATAACAGATGTAAATTACGAGGTCCTAAAATCTCTCGAATTCCTTAATTTTCTCCAGCTTTCAGAGAGCACGGTGCACTTTTCGAAGACAATTTTCAACTTCAAATTGTTGTATCTGGCGTTTGTCCAAAGTGTTATTTAGCGACGTTATTAAACGCCCACGCATTTCACCAGGATATCAAGATCCGCAGATTCCTCGGTATAAAACGGCTGTCGAGTCCATCACTCGTCCAAAGACTTTACCGAGATACTATTTTCTTTGTCAGCGATATTCCTTACACTTCACACTCCATCCATTCGCTCTTCAATTTTCTCACTCCAGTATAATAATTTGGCATAAAAATTAATTTTACGACTATACGCGGTAGATAATCGAGGAAAAAATAATTCCCGGTTCAAAATTTCTCTGTTTACTTTTGTATAAATAATTCGCGGATATAAATGCATGCGTATCTTATTTTTGTTTTTTTTATTTTAATTTTATTTTACACAAATAACGAGATGTGACTAAAATAATCTCGGCATATCCCCCGTATAGTTGCGGAAACGGATCATCACGCAGGCATCCAGATGGGGTCGATTTTATTTTATCGCTTTATGCGCTTTTTCTTAAAAAAAAAAAAAGAAAAATCGTTATTCCTAGAATCTGAGTGACTGCAAGCAGCAGGTTCCTGCAGGCAAAAGTGAGCGTAAAAATTTGTCAATATATAGAGTGGAAGCAACCAATTCTTTGGAAGGTCGCGAGACAGGTAGCCCCTCACGGTCCTGTAGAACCCTAACAAGTTTTTCAAGATCACCAGACGACGGTCGATTTCGTCGTTTGTTTTAAGAGAAAGAGAGAGAGAGAGAGAGAGAGAGAAGGATGAAGAGGGAGTTAAAGTTTGGCACGTTGAACAAGGGCAAATCTAAAAATCGCAGAGGTGATCCTTAGCGAAGGACATTTTAAATATCGATGTGCCTATATACGCGAGATATGCGAGACGCTCGTGTTTTACTAACCGATATGTAACTGACGTGAGGGATCTTTCAGTGTATCGATTGGACACAGGTTCGGAACCTGCAGTGAGAATCCCACAAGAGAAAAATAAAAATCAAAAATAAGGATAATGAAAAAGAGAAAAATGACCGTGGTATAAGAAGATTAAGTTGACCGGCGTGGGTGGCTCTGGAAAATAAGGTCTCGAAAAGAAACCCACGTCGCGTCATTGACTACAATATAATATATGATATCTCAAAGTCTAAGTCAGTCTGGTCTTTGTCTCTGGCTCGAGGGATGGATGCTGTGTTTAACCAAAATGACTAAACCTAGATGGTCTAAGGTCACGTATAGTTTCTATTTTAAGCAAAGCGACGTACAAGGCCCTCGTCGATTTCATCCAATGCAATGATTGAAGAAAAAAAAAAAAAAAAAAAAAAAAAGAAGAAGTGAGTTGAAAATGAGAAAAATAATAAAAAAGGAAAGAGAATATTTGACTCAACGACGTAGGTTGACATTTGCGAAAGGCGAAAACAGCGAAAGAGCAAAAGGAGAAAAAAAAAGAATTGACAAAAAAAAAAAAAAAAAAAATGGGACTATAAATGCATGAATCGCTTGGGTTTTCATATATTTGCGTATATTTGTTATCTGAGATGGAGAGAGATTCATATTCAACAGTTCTCAGGACACGTTGAATGATATATTTTCATAAATTACTGTCGTATATATAAATATGCGTATAATTTAGGTATATAGTTAAGGAGGAATCGGTTGAATCGCTAACTAGAATCAAAAGATTTTTTTTCTTTCTCAAAGTTGAAGTTTAGTAAATGAATACAAAAATTCAAATTTTCAAAAATTAATAGGTAAGCAGATTTTTGAATTCGAATTCCTGCAAGTTGTCCGATGCAGTATTTTCGACAAATTTACCGAATGATCTCAAAAACGGTGCGATAAAATACCTAATCAAGGGGCGACATGGGTTGGTCATAGTTGCCAGGTAAAAACCAAGATAAAACCGACTGTGACCACATTGATTAGGCTCATTGGCCATATTATAGCAACCGCGTATGGCTGCCACTTTGAACTGTTACCCGGGTAAGAGAAAATAGAAAAAAATAAAAGAAAAAAACAGAAAATGTAAAAAGGGATTTTTTACCTACTAACGAATCTTGAGTATTGCCAAGAACTGGGTTTCACGACTAGGTTACCGTATCTTCGTAATCTAAACCGAGTCATTTTTCTCGCCTGTTATTTAAATCACCAGAGATATTTGATGACCGTTGCTCCTACGTATCTAGGCTGCAAATTTTATGTGCCAAGGTCTCGTATATGTGGTGTACACACATTGGTATTTACGTATTATTTTATTCTATCTGTTTAAGAAATAAGAGCAAAATATACCAAATAAATTCTCATTTCGTTCTATAGATATATATGCGAAAAAAAGTAAAAATAATTTCTCAAAATTCTCTCATTTATTTCTTCATATTTTATTTCCGCCTCCAAGTATATATACTATACGTATACCCACAACTACGATTAAATTCTAGTATAAACTTATTATCGATTATCTTTTTTAGTCAAGGTCCTTCATATAGCCGTGTGGCGGACTCCGATTCTCTATGCCGAGGTGCGATAACGCGCGCTCGGCTTCATAAATCGCGCTGGTGGTCCGTCACACTATACTATACGATACGAAGGACGTTCTATCGCGAAATAATTCGTGAAAAAATGCCCATCGATTTTAATATATTATCCTATATTAACCGTGCGCTAGACAGTTTGAAATTATTCTCTCTCATAGCTGAGCAGAAATAATGATTTTTATACCTAGATCATGCATAAGAGAAAATTTTGTCAAATGAAGTAAAAGAAAAAAGAAAATATGATAAAAAAAAAAAACGGAAAAAAAAAAAAGAACAGTCTGAGAGCTTTCGACGAAGTATATATCTTCTTATACACATGATTTTTTTTTTTTTTTTTTTTTTTTCGCGTGTTAGTTATCGGCGAATGGGCCACGTGCCTGTCGACTTTCGGTAGCGGGGGAACCCTGCACAGGCTGTTTGGGTGGGCAGAGGATTACAATTCGCGAATTGGACGACGTATAGGATTTTAGGAAGGGAGAATGACCCTGGATTACGTAATCGCGGTTACCGTCAGGTGATCGCGAATATCTCCCCAAGGTCGCCCCTCGACTGACGAAAAATAAACCGCCACTAATTATATATAGACCGTCGAACCCGCAGCGATCTTGCGTGTTGGTTAAAACGGCGTTGTTATGACGTGATATCACATACGTGATCGTACACCATATCGCGTCACTAATGCCATAAGGTCGTAAGCCCCCAAAAAAAAAAAAAAAATTTCGTGTTTTTTATGGCAAAATCTTTTTCGTGCCATATAACATCGTTTGGGCATATCCGCAAAAAAAAAAATAATTTTTTGGCGCTTACGACCTTATGGCATTAGTGACGCGATATACAATATACATATACACGGATATACCTATATAAGAAATCAAATATATTATACGAATTCAGAAAATCTAAAAAAAAAAAAAAAAAAAAAAAGTTAAAAAAATATGTAATTTCAAATACGACTGCAGCATATCGCTGCACGCGCCTTGAGGATCAAAGTTGTAAAATATATATAAAAAACAATGTTTAACATATTGGAAAAACAAAGGCGATATTTTGTTTCTCTTTTCTCTTATTATAATCATCATACATATAATTACCATATTTTTTTATTATTATTTTTTATTTTTTTCATTTTATTTCCTCTTTTTCTTTTTCTTTCTTATCTTCATTCTGAAAACACGCCTCCAGCTGGTTCGGACTTTCGAACATTTGCGTAAATACTTAATATACTCGAAGGTCAAAACTGATGAGGCAAAAATCGAAGATTAGACTTCCTCGTTTAATAATTTTTACGTTAATTAAACACGATTCTGTGTCGTTCATTATCGAACAACTTCTATATAATCCCCTCGGATTATATCAACCGATTAGAAAATCTACTATATATAGAAACTTTTTTCCTTCACTGCATGAGTATTAAACTTTGAAATATATTTTCTCGTGGAAATTTCAATGCCATTGAAATTTTTTTTTTTTTTTTTCTATGCAACAGGTAGGTGGATGTATATTATATGTATTACCTAAAATCGTGCTTATCTCATATTTTATAATATCGCGGGAATAAAATTCTATTAATTCTTTATCAAAATGACAAAATTCATTAAACTACACAATCAGAAATTTAATTAATATATAATATACCGTTCAATGAGGTTTAACTGACAATAATTATAATAAGCTTCTCTTTATCAGTCAAACAATTATTAAAAATAATTGCATATACCTACCTGAAATATTCTATAACTATATATATAGCGTTACGAAATTTCTTTTCTAATATTACGTTTTTAAATTTTTTTTCTTTTTTTTTTTTTTTCGGAATTCATCGATCGGTAGGTATATTAAAATCGCTGTGACGTTTTAGCTCTGGACTAACACAAGTAAGGCTCTCACACGCGCGGTTTAGCAAACTAAGTAACCTTGTCGAGTTCGCAATGCGAATCTTATATGACACGTGTGATTTTTTTTTTTTTTTTATTTTTTCCTGGTATTTTTCTACGTCAAATTATATGAATCAGCAAAGTTTTATTGTATGGATATTATTATATATACGTGTATGTATAATGTATATATGTATAATATATATATATATGGGAATATAGGGAGACGAAGCTATTTTTTTTTTTTTTTTTCTTTTTACTATATAGATATAAATGTGTCTGTGAATATATTTCGTCTATATCGTTGATTAGGATTATTATAATGCCGATTATTTGATTAACTCGTAATTCCGAATCATGTACTATATGTACTATACGTATTAAATTTTATACAGTAGTTATCTCTCAGGGATCAAATATACAATTATTATATTATATAAAATTTATTTAATATCCACATATTATATAAACTATTAATCCGATAATTAACGTGTCTGTGTATCCTCATAATTATTTCAACGATATTATAATCACTATTTTTCAAACAAATTCATAGTATACATAATTATAATCACTGTGATTACATATAATGTAATCTTTCTCTAATTCTCACGTATATATAACGAAAAAATTCCAAATTATCCATAATGATAATCCGTTTTTTTTTTTTTATTCTTTTATTTTTTGTATGAAAAAATAAAAAAATAAAAAAAAATAAAAATTCCATCCAAAACGCAAATTTCGTTAATAATTACAAGGTTATTAAGGATTAAAAGGTTAACGAGCTAGACCCTGGCCTTTCCGGAAGTTAGATCAATACGGACATATCACAGCTAGAGAGAGAGAGAGAGAGAGAGCGGGAGGCAGAAGGAAGCTTATCGCGTTTGACACTGGTATCTAATTCGCTAATAAGACTGCGAAGATTCTGTTTTGAATAAAGGTAGGATACTTCCGGTATTCCCAGAATTTCATATATACCTTATCATTATATATATTATATGGGATAAAAAAATATAAACATATCGCGGATCTAGGAATTATACGTTCTATGGAACGTGAGAGATCCAAGGCGAAAAGTATATATATATATCTTATATATTAAATATATATATATATATATTTTTTTTTTATACATACCTATATACCTTATATACACACTGTTATACGGTCCGTCGACACATGTCAACCTTGAACGAATAGAGACAACATCTCTTGTTCACAGGGGGAATAGAGACGAGGCTTCCGTCTGCAGAGTGACACGTTGCATAATCCTATATACGTACATACATATATATATATATATACGTATAGCTGTATGGATCTTTGGAAAATATAAGAACAAACGAGCTAAATATATGTATTCTGCCATAATATCGTTTTGTCTCTTATACCTTTATAAACATAACTATCATATTACTTACCTATATGCGCAGTCGAATTATTAGTTAAAATATAAGTCTAATATATGTACTATACAGCGTTGTCAATGGAAATTACTCATCGTAATGTACCTATATTGTATAAAGTCATATTGTATATATTTTAGGCAAATTTTTAATAAGAAATAAAGGAAAGAATAAAAAAATACATTTTTTTTTCATGTACCTATAATACGTTTGTTCGACGATACTTTTTACCCAATCATTAGCAATCTTAGGGTAGCTTAATGCAGATAATATAGACACGATTTATTAACTTTTGAATAAATGAATTTGGAAAGATGGGGAAAAACAAAAAATAAAAAAAAAATAAAAAAAAAACAACCAATTATCGGTTTTACCTTGAATTATTATTGTTATTATTATTATTATTATTATTTTCTATCTTTCTTTTCACTTTACGATTCTGACTATATAATATTATCATGGTTTTGAAATTGTCCAAATACCTTTAGATAAAAAAAGAAAAAAAAAAGAAAAAAAAAAAAAACGAATCAGAAATCGATTTTTAATTAGCTATAGCTATTCTCAGAAAGAAGTAAACTCTTCATATTCTTCAGACGATATTTCTGTCGTATAAATCTATATACAATACATATATGTATATAAATATATATATAATATGATTTCAAAAATTATTCATAACAAACTGTAAAACATAATTATATATACATATATAGGTATATATCATAATAAGAACGTAGACTATAACGACGTAACTATATATACGTATATAATAGTACATAAAACTAATGATATACATATACATATATATATATATATATATATATTAATTTCTCTCTCATCATCCTTGATCTCTGGTGGATCTTGTAACGCTCGGTAGCTATCGGTCAAAGCGAAGGTTGACTACGCAGCCACTTATGGCCTCAGGTTCACGATATAATACAAATATATATTTATATATATATATATGTATGAAGACACGCGCAGATATATAAACATATACATATATTATATACATATAAATATAAATATATATAATTATAATAAAATTAAGACGTATATGTCACGTTATTTATCGCAATTTACAATTAATTATTACATCTATTTCCTATATATCCATTTTCTATATACCTAAAATTTTATCAATTATTATATATATATACTATGTGTGATAAATAAGACAATAGATTATATACCTCCATATCTATATATGGCGAGGATATTGAAATTTCTATTCATTTGCGAAAAATCTCTTATATATACCTATATATATAGGTATATATAGCCGATGCGGCTAACGTATGTACATAGATACATAAATATGTATTTTATTCGAAGGTGAGATGCGATAAAGTAGCGTCGGATCGTCCGAGTAGTATAGATATAGGTAGATAAATACATACGTATATATATATATGTACGTACGTCACGGTCGCGAACAAAGTCGCGCGTACAAGGACAAGGTCGCGTGGTCACGGGCGTCGCGACGCCGATGGCCGCGCAATTGTTAAATCCGTTCGACGATTCTTTTTTTTTTTTTTTTTCTAGTCTCTGTAATATTTATATAATATAGTTATGTACATATTATACATATATATATGTATATGTATGTTCATTGCACGTATCATTATCTTTTTAGAACTTTAAACATTACGTATATAGTTGTATAACTAATTTCATTGATTATAATAATTATAATTAATAGTATCTCAGTGGTATTTCATAATCGCTAATCAATGTTTCACGGACTTGTTTTCAGTGTAACAGATGATAACGAGAATATATATACCTACATATATACATATATACATATATTTGTGTACGTATTATGACTCGATCGATTTTTGCGGAAATTTTATGACAGAGAGCGATGTATAGAATATTGAGGCGGGGTTATATAGTTAGCGATAAGAGGAAGCTAAACGCGATCGTCAGAGCTTTGGCGTACGAGTATATATAAAAGTCTGTATAATCGTTTAGAATTTTAGCAAAAAAAAAAAAAAAAAAGAAATAAAAGGAAAAAAAAAAAACCCACCTTGGCCTTGTCCTTGTCCTTGCGGAAGTTTTAGACCGTTCGTTTATAACATCGCTGAATGGCACGAGGCAGTTTTAGCAGTAGCAGGCGTCTGCTAAATGGTCGATTAATTGTTTTAGTATTATGTGTATATGTACACATATACACCTATAATATACATTTGTGTAAGTTTTTATATAGAGTCAAATGTAATATATACCTACGTGGAAGAAGAACCGCTTCGCCCACCCCCGGACCAAAAAATAAAATGAAAATTTCAACAGTCAGAACCAGGAAGTAATAGTCATTTTAAAAATAATTATTAATGCAGATTTACGTCGAATTAAAATAGAGACAACCATTTTTCTTTTCTTTTTTTTTTTTTTTATTGTAAAACCCAATACGTATTGTATAGGTATGACGCAAGATTTCTTTAGAATTACCTCTTGCGATATACGCAGGTGCGTTCTGATAATTGCAAATTCTGATTCGTGATCGATTTATATGGAAATTCAAAACTCTGATATTATACGTAATTCATATTCCTAAGTATGATATAATTATATATTTTTATCATTCTCGTTATGTACTATATAATATATAGGGTATAGTATATAGCATATATATATGTATATATATTTTATATATATATGTATATATATTTTATATATATATATATATATATAGTTGTTACAAAATTAACGATGTTTCACGCCGGTTGATAGCGAGAGATTATTTTCTCAAGGCCAAGGTCAATCGACGAGTATAAAATATATATGTACATATGTATTTGTATATACATACAAAGAGAGCTATACATATATACAGTCGTTCTACCACAAGTTCAACTGCGGACGATTATAGTAAAAATTACGAGTTTGTGATTTTAATTCGCACGTGCGTAAAAATAAAAATTCAAAAAAGAGAGAGAGAGAGAGAGGAAAAAAAAAAAAAAAAAAAAAAAAAAAAAAAGGCCAAGAACCCAAAAGCAAGAATTTTCAATCGATTTATTTTACGATCAGGTTTATCAGAAAATCATCTGATATTAATAATCTGTATTATACCTACTACATGAATAATAATAAACGAAACAACAAGAGAACAAAAAAAAAAGCAAAAACGGTTGTGAAATATATTATCGCTTCTTTCGTTTGGCAAGAAATTAATTAACGTGTAATATATATATATATATATATATATGGTATATGTTCGACGCAGTAAAGATGTTTTTTTTTTTTTTTTTTGTTTTTTCCCAAATTTTTGTTATTTTTATTTTTTTTTTTTCATTCCTACTTTTTAATGATATAATCGTTAATTTCTCGGTGTTAAAAGGTCAGTTTAATTTTGACCTCTAATCCCCTCTTGATGCTGCTTATGCGAGGAGACCGGATATTGCGAGAACTCTTTTCGTCGAGGTCGATACGTATATATATATATATATATATATATATATATATATATATATATATATATATATATACGCTCGAAGTACGCGTATACATACGTATATATACGAGTACGTCAAGGTCTCCCAAATATCTATCCCTAACTATAGAATATAGTATATATAGGCTCCACGGAGCTCCTGCCTAGTAAAAACCAATTAACTTCTATCTATTCGTAAACGTGTCGGTTTGGTTTATGTCGCCTTGCGTATGGAATGGACCGCTAACGGTGGACCACGTATGCTGGTGTACACGCTACTTAATGCTACTACAGTAGATACATGAATGATGTGGTCAGGCACGCGCGCAACAATTATTAAACACATGTATATACATTATACACAGAAAAAAAGGTCAACTTGAGCTAAGAAAATTATTCTTGATTCAAGATAATTTTACGGTCCAAAAATGAAGACCGAAATTTTTTCGGATCAAATCAAAATTCAAATCAAAATTTTCGCTAGGTCGAAAAAAAAGTCGTCATATACCGTTTGAGGTTGAACTTTAACCTTCAATAACTTTCAAACGAGTGGACTTAGCGAAAAATCATATCAGACCTTTTTTGGAGATCGTTTAATTTCCTACAAGAATATGTATTGATTTTTACAACGCGATGATTCGTTAGATTGGAATAAAATTTCAAATAAAAAAAAAAAAAAAAAACATTTCCCGTGTTATTTGAATGGGAAAAATACTTTTGCAATGGGCCATGCCAAAAAAAATCGCACCGTGGTCATATTGATAGGTACTGATACTGACCTCATACACTCACATTTTGAGGGGTGCGAGGGCAAATCAAAAAATATGACCCCAAAATGATTAGCCCTAATATATATATATATATATATATATATGTATGTAATAAGGAAAATAAAATAATGGGATATTACTTGATAATGATTCATATACTTTATATATATATGCGGTGTAATATGAGGATATAATATCATTTCCTCGAAATATATTCCCAGACAACACAAAATGCAAAGTCGTCTTGAAAACGTCGTATGGACGTCAAATGCGTCGATTTCTGACGTCTTAAAGACGTATTTAACAATTAAAAGGTCCTTAAGACGTCTTTAAGACGTCAGAAATCGACGCATTTGACGTCCATACGACGTTTTTAAGACGACTTTGAATTTTGTGTTGTCTGGGTTAACTCTATTCGTTTGAAATCTTACGCAAACTCTTCATTAAATATAGTAGGTATAGTATATATATATTGAAACCATTATACCTGTAATGAATAAAAAATTACGAATTTTTACGACGATTACACAAACAATTGAGTCATAAATTGTCAATTCATTAAATAATTATAAACCATTCTTATTTTCGCAATACACTATGCGCGAATTCTGATATAATAGGTATTATATGTATGTACCTATATCGGAAAACTTTTGTAAAATGTGATTAAATAAAATTTCGGAATCGTCATATATATCAACGATTCCTAGACTGAATTTAGCCATATATGTATAATATATATATATATATATATATATATATACGAAATTGTCTCGATAAATAACCGATATAGTAACAATAAAGTGTTTATACCGTTAAAAATCAGCGAGCTGTTACATTGCAAAGTGCAGTTTGCTGCAATGCAATGCAATGCAATGCAATGCAATGTCTAACTGTAAAGTACTGTAGGTAATAGAGGAAGAGTGACCTGTAAAACGGTGTTAATAATACCGGTGAGAATTTTGTCGAATGTATTGGAGATATATTTGTAAAAACGAAATAATTGAGGTATATATATTATTATATAATTATGTAAGGTACCGAATAATTGAACAAACTTTTATAGCAAAATGAGCAGAATACGAATCAAACGATGAATAATTTTTTTATTTAATATATAGCAATTCGATGTGATATACTATATACCTACATAAATATATTAATTGTATAAAAATGATGAGATAAATTAATTAATCGAGCCGTGAAATATATTCGTGTTATAACTATACATATATATATACATATTTATTTATAAAAAAGGTACATAACAAGGTACATAGGTGATAATATCGATCGATCGATCGTTTTACGAAGCGTAAGAAATTGGATTACTACGTTTTATGATATCATGTAAAATAGAGTCTCTGATTCCATATCGACGTGTCTAGTTCGTGTCAAGCCGTGTCAGCTCCGGGTAAAATGAATTTATATATGCATATTGAATATATATATATGTATATATATATGTAAGTATTAAAGCGAAGCGTCAAGTGTGACAACGCAGAGGAAATCAGACACCTCCTATATATATATAGGTATTCGTCAAGACGAATGAATACGGTTTATTGAATAGGTGTGTGTGTCTGTGCGATGGTATATAATATAATATATATATATATATATATATATGTACCTAAGTATGTGGAGACGTCAGGCGACGAAGAATGAAAAAATAAAAAGGAAAAAAATAAAAAAAAATAAAACAAAAAAAAGGTATCTTGTTTGATAACGGAACGAGTCAGGATTAATTGTATCGCAACGTGTTACCTTACGCATCCGTTGTTTTAAAAATTCCACTTTATAAAGTGTATAGTTGACTGAATTTTGTACGTTGTAGTATAGTTACATATACTACATGACCTATTATATATACCTTAACATAATATAGAATCACTCTTTGAGACGTGAACACGATGCGATGTAAACCCGTTGTTTAATTTCTTCTTTTACAAAAAAAAAAAAAAAAAAAAAAAAAATTAGACCAAGATACGAGAAATGACATCAATTATCCCATTGATTTACGTTATATCTAACTAACGGTGAAAATGTCTTATATTCCCACCATTATTTTCAGTATAATTATGTAATATAACATAATGAAAGATAAATTTTGATTTATTTTCTTTCGAAAAGTTTTCTGTTTGCACCGATATATAATACCTGAGAAGGTAAAAAAGAAAAAATAATAATTCTTGTCTATTTACTTTATGTAATCAATGTGAAATGACTTTCAATTGGTTAATAATTGTCGTTTTTGATACGACGGAAGTAGTATATAAGACCCGCGACGTATATAATAATATATGTATAGTATATATATATATATAAAATCTAAGAATCGTATCTGAGAGCCTCGACTGAGTTACAGGTCAAATGTCAACGGCCTGGCGGATCGCCACCGCGGCATGGCATGGCATGCGATGTACTATAGAGAGTAGTAAGTACGTATACGGGGCGGCGCCGGGCGTCGTGGCGTCGGGGGTGGAGGGGCGGGGGCGCCCAAGCCACCCGCTACATAGTCAACTAGGTATATATGACGGAGGTCGTTGCCTGCACGACACTCTATATACACAAAGTTAACAATAAGATTGCGAATTGACTCGATATTTCGCGTTATTATATATATAAAGTTATACATGAATATATGTATATATATATAGTATATATATCCATTGATTGAAACATTATTTAAAAAAATTAATGTATGAGATATTCCGTGTCAAATATGTGCGAAATTTCCCCCCCCCCCAATTCTTACGGTTATATCTATGTATCGAAAAATTGTAAAAATTATAGCGTTTCATTTCGCACTGAATGAACCATACATGGTTTATTTTAATAAACGATCTGGTGACAGTACATGAAGTATGCGCAATAAACTGTACCTAGTATAACGTTGGTTGAGGGGTGGGGTAAGGGGACGGGGGACACAAAATAGACGGTAAATTTAGTTGCCGAGAGCGCAAGTGTGCGTTGGCGGTCGCAAACGTCACTGATCCCTGCGCGCAAGTGTGACCCAATACGGGGGCAGCCACCTCAAGCCTCGCGAGCCCCCATTACCGCTTTAAATTCTATATGCAATACCGCGCGATATATATGTTTGCTGCTGGTATGTTTAAATATTTAATATATATATATATAATTAATAATTATACAAAAATATTATTTATGAATATATATATTATATATATATATATATATATATAGGTATACACATATTTTATTCTCTATTTACATATATATCAGTGATCGATAAATCGATGATTAATTATATTGAAAAAAAAAAAAATATATATATATATCGTATAACAATATTATTTTCTATAATATAATTCAAATATTTTTTTTTTTTTTTTCAACTAATTATCAACTTTTTAAAATTATTATTATAACGGTATATTATATCAATATTCTATATTATCTAATCTCTAAATGTAATGCTGTGATGTATAGCTGGTATACCTCTAATATCCCCATTGACTAAATTCGAGTTGAATGGAAAAACGATTAAGCCACGCAGTCTCCTCGCGCAACTGTTGTATAGTTATGAGAATTCACTATGATACTAGTCTATATAGAAACACGACGATGTCAATAAAATATATAGATACTATATCTACGATCTTGTTTATACATATATATATATATATATATATATTATGTATGACTGGGTTCTTTGATTTCCACGCTTTGAAATCGCGTCATCGGTAAGTTGTAGTAATACTCATTCGCCGAGGGGGAAACCCCCGTCAAAGAATAATAATAATAATAATAATAATAATAATAATAATAATAATAATAATAAAGATAATAAGAGAATTTGCGAAACCCAGTATAATGCTATGACGAAATGAAGCATGGGTCAACGAACTGAGAAAGCCTTTCGACGCGCAAAACCCGACGCATCGCGAAGTATAAAAAAGACATAACGGCTTCAGCAATGCGAACGATGAACGAGTCCGTGAGTAAATATATCGCGAGAAGTCCGCACTTTCCGCGAAGTCCTAGATTCGTTTATTATACTATATTTATCGTAATAAAAAATAAAAAAAAATAAAAAAAAAAAAAAAAATTTTTTTTGCGAGAATTTAACTCGTGTGATTCATCTATGATATATAGGTATCGAGAAATGAAAAAAAAAAAAAGTGATAAAATAAATCGTATAATTAATAATATCGACGGTAATTATTTCTCAATAACATGAACTATATATTTATGACTCGGTGTGATATAATATATATATATATATATATATATATATATGAAGAGACGGAGAGTGACCGAGTAAGCATTGCAATAGCTATTCGTTCTAAAGCAATAGTAATAGCAATAGGCGTATAGTAGTAGTGTCAGTGGCAACAAGACGCGTATACGATAGCGGTCATTGACCGTTAGTCTATCCTGCCTTACGGTTTAAACTTTTAAAGCCTTTGCCCAAGTTTGGATCCGTTGTAGAGCATCGTACCTCGGCTATCACATATATATATATATACACATTCATAGATCTATACAATGAGAGAATATAAGCAGCTATGGACGACGACAAGCGTATACGTATGTATAAAGCAAGAAAACAGCTCGTTGTCTTCGTCCGTTCGTTCGTTCGTTCGTTCGTTTGTGTAACGTAACGGGGTAACGGGGATAAGGGAACACAACGCGGGACGAAGAGATATACTCGTCAGCTCAGTACCGGAAGAGAGGGAATGTGGAATGATGCGACGATGATGTGTAGGTTTTTTTACCTAGTATAATATAGTAGATGACAAACAGTGCATTATTCATTAACATTATACATAAAAATATGTACAGGTCCTTATTTTGGGGTTCAAATGAAATTTTTAACAGGCACCTCCCCAAATCGGTTTCAAATATAATTAAAAAACAATTTCCTAATTTTTCACACATTTTATCTCAGCTCTAACCGCTCTGACCATAGAGGGTGGATTTCCCCATTTAAAATATACACTAGTAAAAATTGGAAGAGATTTTTTTTAATCCCAAAAATAAAGAACAAGAATTTTTATGCATTAATCAATTTGTTAGTATTATATCGATGGCCTAATGCCAAACGGGCGTAAGCCGCAAAAAAAAAAAAAAAAAAAAAAAAAAAAATCCGTTTTTATAGTGGCAAAATCTTTTTCATGCAATGGAGAATCTTTTGGACATATCCGCAAAAAAAATAATTTTTTGTCGCTTACGCCCCTATGGAATTAGTCCATCGATATATACTGAATTACAACAAATGAACGAAAGTTATGTAATTTGAATTTTATTAGAAAAATATCGTATTGCAATCACTCGGTATATAGGTACCTATATATTTGTATAATAAATTTATCTATTATGCAAACTGGACTGTATAAACCGCTATGCCGAATTAAACCGAATGGTATTCCGCTCAGGTTGGCCAATGAGGTACCCCACGGCGCGGTACGCGACGGAGACGGGTTCTATCTTCGCGAGACTATTTCGAGAGAATATTGACAAACTGGCTTTTAGAGTCAATGACCGGCACAGATTTCGTACCGGCGCGTCACCCGCGCAGCTTAATAGTAAAATGAATGTTGAAACGATTTCCGAATTGAAGAGCTTGAAGAAGAGAAAAGAAGAAGAAGAAGAAGAAGAAGAAGAAGAAGAAGAAAAGAAAGAAAAAAAATGGAATTTTTAGGTAGCTGGCGACGTGTACCTACTATATAGAACGTCTACTTGGTACAGTGGATCATTTAAATGCCAGCTGGTTGTTAGACGGAAAGGGAGCATTGAACTCCCGCAAGAAAAACCAACGAGGCCTTAGCGTTTTTTTTTTTTTTTAAACTGGAACACTCGCGTTGTATAGTTATAGGTACCTAATATAGGTGTAATATGTACATATAAATTATTATCTGTTATTGGCGAATAGAATAAATAAATAAAACAGCTGATCAAATTTCTGATTCGGTTTAATTAAGAAAGAAAAATGAGAAAAAGAAAAAAAAGAAAAAAAAAAAAAATTATTCAGGCCATTACACTTGACATAAGTGAAACTATGTATTAACGGTTGATGAAAAATTTCTAAATTTTTCGATTTAGTGAATCTTTGTATTTTTTCTTCTTTTTCTTCTTCTTCTTATTTTGAACATTTTTTTATTTTTTTTTATTTTTATCTTCGACAAATATATTCTATCGTATTACAGAATTTCGTGTGGCTATAACTGTTCAATGTGACGTTTACTACGAATTATTGATTGCACTAACAATCGTATTGTGGGTGTATAGGTTTTTTTTTTTTTTACGTGCAAAAGGAACCGCGACGACGTTCCGTGGTTCACGGTAAACATGACCTAGAAATTAGGATCTTCTCAATTGCTAAACGACAGACGGGACTCTTTTGGAGTAAAAAAATAAAATAATAATAATAATAATCTGACCCCCATAAAAATTGACCAAAATATATTCTATACATACGCGTTCTATTTTAATCAAAATAAGTAATGAATAGGCTCATCGAACTCTTAGAATTTAGATCGTGTATAAAATTTCATTTAAATAAAATGAATTTTTTTTTTTTTATTACAAAATTATGATTAAAATGGGATAAGAAGTGATATTACGCCATATAGTTGATAATTCGGTGAGAATTTTATTCCTCAACATCGTTGCCCGAGATCCAAGGTTATGGGTTCCTGTCGACCCTCAAAATTTCCGAGATACATATCATGAATTATTCCACATCCACGTGGCAGACTATCAGCTATAAAAAAAAAAAAAAAAAAAATTTCTCCCAAGGTTTAATCCGTTCGAATGACGAAACTTCAGATATATATACCCGCGCGATAAATATAGGGAAAAATTTAATATTAATAGAATTTTCGAAATGTGGAAAAAAAAAAAAAAAAAAAAAAAAAATGAAATTTGTAATGCTGATTGAATAGCATTTAGCCCATATAATAGGCATATGCATATATGTAACCTCTGCAGGTATGATATCAAATTTAATGATGTGAAAATAATTCAAGCTGCACGAAGAGGTAGAAGGTCTACTGCATGCACTGCACTGCGCAGTCACGAGCCGTATGAATATAATTAGTTTAGGAGTCAGAGATAGGAGGGTCATCGCACTGTTTTGCATTCGATTTAGATCAAGTATATAAAAGTCGGTGGGTATCTATACGGCAGACAGTCTGGATCTAAAAAAACCGATAAATTGGTAGCAATATACTGTCAGGGTTTTGTCGGTAAATTGATGTGAAAGAATAATTAATGAGATGCATAAAGATGGGTCAGAAAACGGTTTGAAATTCTCGTCGAGAAAAAAAAAACGAAGATAATAAAGAAAGAAGAAGAAGAAGAAGAAGAAGAAGAAGAAGAAGAAGAAGAAGAAGAAAACAAAAAAGAAAGGAAATGGAAATGAAAAAATAAAGAACTACGAAAATTGAACTGCAGAAGAGAAATCTTCAGAATAAAAGGACAACGAACTCTTGCACCCATATATATATATATATATATATATATATATATATATATATATATATATATATATATATATATATAATATTATACATATTCGTCTACGTGCATCCTACGTCATGCATATATGCATAGGGCTGAATATGTGCCTAAAAATGAGTTTAGGAAACAGGAGGTGATCGGGTCATCCGCAACGTTTTGCATGAGATTAAAATCTGAAATCTTAATATATCGTATTAACGAGAATTGGAGAATTTTTATTACTCTTTTATAATCGGACATTGAGTCCTTAGCTCCTAATTTACCTTAGGAATAATTTTGATATTGCGTGTTTTGGTTATTATACTCACCTCTTTTTTACTCGGAGTCAATGAACTCCTAATGCTATCGAGTACATTATACTTGCGAACGTTCGAGAATAAATGTCACTGTAAAATTTGAACAGCTGGCTCCAATAAGCTGGAAATTAGATTCTGCGATATACTGCACGCACTTACGATCGGTACACACACAATATTTGAACCAAAAAAAAAAAAAATACCATATATGCTACTTTCATTTTTAAATAAAAAAAAAAAAAGAACGACACCCGATACATCGATTTTTGTTCAAAAATTCTTAATCACGGCTGATAAAACCGCTAAAGCGATGATTTTTTTTTTATTTTTTTTTCGTCTTTCTACGGCCAGACCGCCTCGTAATAATAATCTGAAAACCAGTACCGCAGATCCGAAGGTCGTATAGCGACCGAAGATATATTTGGCACAGGAAACACGAGGCGAATCTCGCGAGGCTGTTATGCCACCGTTTTGTATTTCGCCTAGCCATGACCTTGCGGACTTGACACTGCCAGTCTTGTTATATTGATAGCATTTGCTCACGAGCAAAATATACGGCAGAATTCTTCCTCGCGCCTTGCCTTATGCCTTCCCTCACTTCGTTTCACCGCGCTTCTTCTCTTCTCTTCTCTTCTCTTCTCATCTCATCTCATTTCATCAGCTAAACTATTCATCTATATAGATATTACATGTACCGGACGTCAGAACGAGCCGTTAAAAATGTCAAATATAAACCATGACAGCAGCAGCACCGCAGGGGTTCACCCGAATGATAAAATACTCCAAATTTCAATAAGATATAAATCCCCGAAGTGAAAATAGGGTTCTTAAACTATTTCAAAGATGCAGAACCGAACCGACACCTTAATTTTTTTTTTTTTTTTTTTTTTTTTTCATTACACGAGTGCAAATTACTTATCAAATACGGAAAATAAATAAATAAATAAATAGAGAAAAAAAAAAAAATAAGAAATATACATTTTCAACTCGGTCGAGGTGCGGTTAACTTAATTCAGGCCAGTTATTCGGAGGTTTGTTTAGTAATTTGACTCGGTTCAAAGAACCACGTTATATTATGTGGGTTGATTTTTTAGGGATTTATTTTTTTTTTTCTTCTTCATTCTATAATAAACGTGGTCGATGATATCAAGGTAACAAAAAAAAAAAAAAAAAAAAAGTAAATTTATCAAAGATAATATACCGAAATAGCGATTAGAATTACTATCGATTTTTTATAATATACTAGGTACCTACATAGCATCGAGAATCCAGTTTCAAGTATAGCCTTAAGAATTCGTATTTATCTATATAAGATTATAACGGTCAATCCAACGGTCAATGAACTATACTGATCAATTTCCACTTTCCTATCGCGCTCGCACAACCTGATATTAAAACTAGAACACCGACAACTTTAATACATTTTCTCATATATTTTAAACTGCTCTTTTTTCTTTCTCCTTTTTTTTTTTTTTTTTTTTTTTTTATTTGTATTTTTTTTTTTTTTTTTTTTTATTTATTTTACATTTTGAATAAGGAAAAATTAAATAAAATATCCGAAGACCTTGAGAGCAGTTTTCTTATGGCTTTTAACCAGCCATGGTTGGCCTCGCGGAACAAGTCGAGTTCAACGAACCCAACGGCTCGCACTTTCTGAAGGGTCAAGAGGAAGCCTTTCGCTCGGTCTCACCGGGAGCCCCGATTCCTTTAAGACCCTAATTAAGCCCCTTTTATCACAGCTCCCCTCCCCATCCAATACCGTAGTGTAGGTCTCGGTCCGTTATTATTTATAAAAGAAACGATCGACCGACCCGATTATTATTATTATTATTATTATTATTATTATTATTATACATAGAGAAAATCCATAGATGTAATACGAAGCTATATAGTATTTGTATAGAGTAAAATGCAACGGTGCTTGGGGGTTAGTTTATATAAAAGGGCGTGGCTCCAATTATCCTCTCTTTCTCTCTTTTTTTTTTCAGTTTTTGTTGTTTTTTATTTTTTTTCAAAGAAATTAAGAGACGTAATATGTCCGAAATAAAATGACTCGTTTTAGCATTTACAGGTGGATAATAAACCGGAGAAATTAATCTTAACAAACGTTTTGCGAACTCTCTATCTATCTATATATATATATATATATATATATATATATATTTATGTAGTACCCAATGGAGTATAGGACGTTCACCCGACGCTCTTGAACCGTCAGGGTCAACACACACACGCGCTCATCGTCAATCCGCACGACACCAGTTCAACTGATTCATTTATCTTTTTTTTTTTTTTTTTTTCAAATATATATATATAGTATATCTATAAATATATATATATATATATGTACACTAGGGTGGGCCAAAAAAAACTTTTAATTTTTTTTTCTTTAGTTACCATGAAAATATTGCTCAAGATGATGAAAAAAAAGTCCTCTGAAAATTTGAGCTCTTAATATCAATATTAAGAGGTGCCTAATCGCGATTTTTGATTTCCCATTTAAATAACACAGGAAATTTTTTTTTTTTTATTTGGAATTTTATTCCGTTCCAACGAATCATCGTGTTATAAAAATCAATACATATTCTTGTAGGAAATTAAACGATCTCCAAAAAAGGTCTGATGTGATTTTTCGCTAAGTCGAAAAAAAAGTCGTCATATACCGTTTGAGGTTGAACTTTAACCTTGAATAACTTTGAAACGAGTGAACTTAGCGAAAAATTACATCAGACCTTTTTTGGAGATCGTTTAATTTCCTACAAGAATATGTATTGATTTTTACAACACGATGATTCGTTGGAACGGAATAAAATTCCAAATAAAAAAAAAAAAATTTCCTGTGTTATTTAAATGGGAAATCAAAAATCGCGATTAGGCACCTCTTAATATTGATATTAAGAGCTCAAATTTTCAGAGGACTTTTTTTTCATCATCTTGAGCAATATTTTCATGGTAACTAAAGAAAAAAAAATTAAAAGTTTTTTTTGGCCCACCCTAATGTACACACATATGTATAGAAAGCATTCTTATTTTTTTTGTTAATTTTTTTTTTTTTTTTTTTTTGTCCATCTAATAATAAAAGTTAACCGTGATATCCATGAGTGCTTTGATACATCAATCCCTTGTTCGAAAGTAAAAATATATCGTAAACCCGTCAGTTTTGTCAAAGACATTCTTTTTTTTTTTTTTTATTTCTTTTTTTTTTTTATTTTTTATTTATTTTTTTTTTTTTTCGAGTATAAACGATAAAATTGATCGACGTATCATTATCTTCGATATTTTCTCTTTCTATCCTTAAATTCCTTGTTAAGATAGTTTGAAGAGAGAGAGAGACAGAGAAGAAGAAGAAAAAAAAAAAAGCGGTGTAAAATATCCCGTCCCGAGTCACGGTATATCGCGTCACTAATGCCGTAAGGTCGTAAACGCCAAAAAATTATTTTTTTTGCGGATATGCCCAAGTGATGTTATATTGCATGAAAAAGATTTTGCCACCAAAAACACGAAATTTTTTTTTTGGCGCTTACGACCTTATGACATTAGTGACGCGATATAGTATATATGTTTCTAAGTCGCCGTTTTCTGTCCTTGAAATAAACTGCAGGGTTCGTGAACCCGCGTTCTCAGGTTGGCGCGGTATGTAAGTATATAAGCGCGAGAAGGAACGGCTTATATTACAATTAACTCGCGATAGACGTCGCTTGGCTTGGTTATATATAATATACAGTTAGGCCTCCTCGCCCGGTCCTCACAGTAATATGTATAAACTAACCATATACTCGTATGTAGTAGTTCGCCATCTTAACTCCCGCACTCCTATATATATATATACATACGTAGTACTACATACTACATATAGCGTCATTAATGCCATAAGGTCGTATAAGCGCCAAAAAAAATTTTTTTTTTGCGGATATGCCCAAACGATGTTATATGACACGAAAAAGATTTTGCCACCAAAAATACGATTTTTTTTTTTTTTTTTTTTTTTTGCCCTTACGCCCTTATGGCTTTAGTGACGCGAATTATATACATATCTATTTAATGTATACCTATATATATATGTGTATGTATGTATGTACATACGTTGCGTTGCGTCGCCCGGGCCAGAGAGGAAATACCGTATGACCACCTCACGCGGCACTTTGCTAGCCAGGAGGAAATCGCAGGTTCGATGACCCCGCGTCTCTTTAATGCGATCGTCTCGGGCGGACAGTCCCGGCGTGGTCCCCAACTTCCCTCTCTTACATCGTTCCTTTTTTTTTCTCTCTCTCTCTCTCTCTTTTCTTTTTCCTCTTTCCTTTTTCCTCTTTCCTCTTTCCTCTTTCATCGTAGGTAAGTAAGTGGGTCGTTGATTCAGAGTATGCGAGTTGGTATAAGGCCCTGGCTGACTGGCTGCCTGCCCCGCGGGTCTGTGTATACCGGCCCGCGCCTTCCGTCGATGTAACGGTATCGTGAGTAATTGACGACGCTGTAATCCCCGCATCACGTATATATATATGTATATGTATAATACCTATATGTATGCGTATATATATAAATGTATACTATCTTTACATATACATATACCTGTAGCTATATAGTACGTATAAATGGTAAGAGGTGAGTCTAAAAGTCGGAATCGAAGAAGGCGATGACACTTGGGTGATTCCGAGGTGAGAATCATGCCTTTCATTCGTTATAAGCGGGGGCATTGAACTCTTTTTTTTTTTCTTTCTTTTCTCGTTACGTCATAGCCCCCCTACTCAGGGAATCACCCTAGAGCTTTACAGTTCGTCCTATACGAATAGTCAGGTCAGGTCGTTCACCTTTCAATTCGTGGGACTTACAGTACAGTTAAAAAAAAAAAAAAAAAAAACAAACAATTTTCACAAATTAAGAAAAAAACGAAAAACGAAAAACAAGGGAGACAACGATATATCTGATATTTATCTATTTTATCTTTTCTTTTCTATAATTAATTATATTCTGATATAGAAAATCAAAGGCGGATATTTGCAAATTTTCGCAAATTTTTGAGAAAATTTTCTCGCAAATTTTCACTTTTAATACTATACGTTAAATTACATGATTATTTATTTATTCAGCTTTTCTTTATCTAATTTCACGAGATTAATATCAACAAGTGTAAAATTAATACGCGACTTACTCTCTCATCGGCAAATCCCCCGTAATTGGGACTCAGGTGTAGCATTACCGGAATAATCGATACGGAAAGTGAACCTGGATACTTTATATACGATGTATATATGTATATAAGTATAAGTATATGAAATGTGCGATTGGATTGATATTATATACAATCAAATATCTGTATAGTTATTTTATTTTATTTCATTTTTATTTTCCATCACTGATCTAATATTTTAACAAGTAATTTGATTTTTCTATGTATACTATATATCTGTCTGTTATATATGTCTGTTGGAAATTTTATGAATATCTAGGTATATTTGTATAATCAGATGCAAACGTCTGAATTCGGAAAGTAGATTCCCCGAAGCTTGAGGCAGTCATATAGTAATGCGTGGGACTCGAATCAGGGTCAAACTGACGAATCAATTGACTAACTTGTTGGACTTCGTCATAAATGAGTCATGGGACTCGTAGACGATTCGTCAAGTTTCTACTTTTTTTTTTTTTTTAATTTTCTTTTCTTTTTTTTTTTTTTTTTTTACAGTATCTAAAAGTCAAATTTTAGCCGTTCGAAATTTTCTTTGTATACGTAAATATTATAGCGATAAGTTAATTAAATGATGGATAGCACGTATTTTAATAAATTCTTAAACCGATTCAGAAGAAAGTTTTTCTCTCTGGTTTGTTGCAGTAGTACTACTACTACTTATAAGTACAATTAGTACAAAATTACAAAGCGTATGTATACTAGATATATATTTATAAGGTTAATGACTCCTTTCTTATATACAAGAAATTATAAAGACTTTCAACTAATTGGTTCGCGGGTTCTCGGCTCTTACGTATTTGGTGAAATTTTTCTACCTACCTACCTACCTATATGTATAGAAACTGTGTGAAGCAATTACGAATTACATTTGCAAGTAGTATCATAGTAAGCGTTATTCGCGTTACGTATATATATATATATATGTATATATGAAATATAGCGAACCGTCTGCGCTGCTGCAGCTAGAACACAATCGCGTTTAAATCTCGAAACTCTAAAGAGTGAAAGCTAACAATAATTGTAATAAGAGGGAAAACTAGTCCATATAAATTTTGTTTCAAATTTTCATAGTTATTATTATATTATTATAGTTTTTATCGGATTCACATTACAGTATGTTATATCATTCCGCTAAAAAAAAAAAAAAAAAAAAAGAAACAAAGAAACAATTCGACTATGAGATTTATTCATTATAACTGTGTATATTTAAATCGGGATTTAATTTTCAACAACGAATTACATCCGGGCTGGTTAGTTAGTCCATATATGTGTATATATATATATATATATCTGCGATCTTTTCTATGGGCTTATATTATACTCTACCTATACTCCGGTTTGACAGATCGTTAATTGGTTTTCGTTGTCGATCGTTAAAACGGACTTAATAGATAGAGTGAAAAGATAATAGGGTAAAAAAAAAAATATATATATATATATAAAGGAGAGTATTATAGATCCTTGAGAATAGTTAGCGTGAAAAAATGATATCGGTACCGTAGTCTGACCTGACATAGATTGAAGAAATTTTGTCGAAATTTCGTGGGCTATATTCCGTGGAAATATATATATATACAGAATTAGGTACAACCATATATATATATATATATATATATATATATATATATACGATTTTATTATTGCATTTAAATACGTTATAGAAACGAACTTAAAACCGCAAGTATACAATATATGATCACCGGGGAAACCAACGCTCATTACAACCTTGTACACGTTGACCCGGTCGAGGCGTACTGTACTGTACTTACACTCTCATACCATTTTCTACACGATAACCTTATCTCCGTGTCCACAACTTGGCTGCAAATAACGCAAAAACATTCCATATCCCGTCTACGTACTACGTGACATCAGAATTTTTCAAAGATTACGTTTTCACGGACTCACCGATCAGATCAAAAAAAAAAAACAGAAAAAAAAAAAAAATCGATCGAACGAACGATCATTGGCACATCGATAAAAATTCTGAAACTTATCACATTTTTTTTTTTTCGGGGGATTAGGTGAAAAACAAAGAAAAAAATTGATCGTGAGATCATTCTTTCGGTTTGTTTGTTTTTGTTTCTTTCTTTTTGTTGTTGTTATAGTTTTTGTTATTTCAACTCGTATATAGGTATACGTGTACATATATGTATATTAATATAATTGTATTATTCTCAAAGTCTTGTTATGTTATGTATATGTTATATATATATTATAATAATGTTATTATTGTAAGTACGTATATAGTATATAATGTATATATATATATATATGCATATGTATAGATTGACATTGAAATTATTAAATATGTGTATATACTGCATCGGTTTAGAAATAATATTTTATCGTATATACATAGGGGGACTCGTTACTGTACGTTCTGTTTGTCCGAACTTTTGTCCGCCAAATATAGTATACCTATGTTGTAAGTACCAATATTATCAATAGCGAATCCATCGATTGACTTTAGTTTTATTTTACCACTAATATAATATTATGTATCACCTGGACATCGAAAATTTTTTTTTTTTTTTTTTTTTTTTTTCATTTTTTCTCTATTCTGTTATTTTCTCTTCTTTTTTTTTTGTTTTTTTTTTTGTTCCCTTCTATCTTAACCATATATAGGTATACGTGGCTCGTCAATTTTTTTCAGATATATTCAAATATATCTCCTGAATATAAAAATGAAAAATAGAATATTTTCTTGGATCGTTTTGAGGTTTGACATTCACATTGCTCGTGACGACTGATAATAATGTATACGTATGTATATATACATACTGTTTGCTCATTGTTGGCTCAAGGTCCTATATACGTGCTATAGCCTCGCGTTGCAAACCAATAGCAATAATGATACTCGGTTTGCCATACTACTACAGCGCAACACCGAACGTTAAACGCAAATATTGTTCTTTGCTTTTATTGTTTGACCAGTAATGATAGGTCACGGTAGAATTTGTTGAGACGGGTCGATGCAGAAACATCAGCTGTCTCGACTTTAACTCTACGTATATATATGGATTTAGATCGCTATTAATCTTATCGTATAGTGTTAATGCGTCTACGCCTGTTTGCCATAGTACCTAATTTCAACGCTCCCGCATGGGACAGAGAACGTCTCCAAATACTATATGAAAAAAAAAAAAAATGTAGTTAAAACCCTAGTTTCCTATCTCAATTCTAAGTACAGCCTCACACAGCCTTCGAAATTTCCCATTTAAATAATCCACAATTTTTAGTACTTAGGTGTTATTTTTTACTCCCTATCGCGTCATATCGCTTCGAATAATCTGAAACTCCGCATATTTGTTATCCATAGTAGTAAGAATTTAATTTACAGATTTTTAACGACAAAATTTTTATTCATCACAATTTTGCGAGATGTATGTATCGTTGATAATCTGTCGAATTTTCATGGAATATCTACCACTACAGGTAAGGAGTGTACCAAGTTTCAGATTTTTCGGAGTTATACAAGAATTAACCGCGAAATGTCAGAAATCGTGTTTTATTAAAATCGAAAAATTCGAAGGCTTTGGCTACATTTTTTTTTTTTTTTTTTTTTTCTGAGATTTCGAGACGTCCCGGTCCCATGAGAGCATTGAAATTCGAAAATGATCAAATTACGGACCCACCCTAATATATATTATATATATGTGCATAATATGTATGCGCAAAAAATACTAGTGGGTTTCTCCTTATATAGCGTACGGCGTACTTGAACGCGGTATGAACCAGGAAACTCAAACATGATGTGTGCTGAAGGCTGTGTATATTACATACAGGCATATTCTCAGCTGATACAGGGAATTGGCGAACGTTGAGACATTCAATTTTAATTTTAATTTTTTAATTTTTTAATTTTTTTTTTTTTTCAATTTTTTTCCCCGAATTATCTTATTAGTCTTTAATTGTAACATTGATCCAAATTCTTCGATAGTGCTATAAGGAATATATGCTATATATATATATATATATATATATATATATATATATATGCTATAAGGAAGCGTACAATACGATATTACAGATCGATATAGACTGCAGTAGGTATACAAACGAGATAACACGATATTGATTTATACGTTGACCTTGTTTTCAATGATCAAAAAAAAAAAAAATCTAAATGACATACTAAACCAAATTTTCTTTCATTACTAAATCAAACTAGTATAATATGCGTGTCTGTACAAATAATTAGTCAAAGGAAAGCTAATTTGTGACAGATAAATAAATTCTATGTTCTTATATATATATACTTTCTTCTCGACTTTTCTTCTCTTCTTTATTATTTTTTTTTTTGTTTTTCTCTTCTTCAGATTCAAATTATTATATTTTATGATTAAAATTCGGAGGGACGATCTTATCGTACGAATATAATATACGACACGTATAGGTATATACTTTAATCCCGGTTATATTTACACCTGTTACACACACGTATGTACATATATTATAAATATATTTTCACTGATCGTCTTTCACCTCTGCGTCCGTCTTGTTATAAGAAGAAGGAGAAGCTTCTACGTATATATATATATATATATATATATAAGTATATAATAGTGAATATATATTTATATATATATTTGTTTGGTTCAAGGTGATACGGACCTTGAATTTCTTGTCTTTTTTTTTTTTTTTTTTCCTCCTGCCGGCAGCATTTGTAGCAGAGGAGAAACCGAAAGAGATAGAGATAGAGAGAGAGAGAGAGAGAGAGAGAGAAATACAGTGCGTAAACATGTCTCGTCTGGGTTGAAATCGGTTGGTTAGCTACAGCAATTCTCTGTCTCGGTAGTATTAAGCCGTCATTTTATTACATATATATATATATATATATATATATATATATATATATATATATATATATATATATATATATATATATAGGTATAGGGTAGATGTGCATAAATCGAGTGACTGCATCGCAAAAGAAACTATAATATCGTGCAAATTATACGCACATACGACATACCTATATAGTACAGGATATGCGATATATATGCGATGTATGCATCGGGGAGGACAGATATACCAAAACCCCTCTATAGGTATAAGCTGTAGGTATTAAACAATTCATATATTTAGGGATGGATCTGGACAATGACTATATATATATATGCAAACGTTTATGTGCAGGACTTTTGTGTCCGGTAAACACATATTGCACTGCTGCAGTCCCGACGATTTTCATCAAGGTCTTTCACAACCGAGCTACGACTGACTGACTGACTGACTGACTGACTGACTGACCTAGGGCAATACGATGCAGCGTGACCCTCACGACGAGAACATTTCTGGCTCGACGTCGTAGCTTATGAATGTGTGTATATTATATATATATATGACGCGGGGTAAACTATTATTCTGCAACAGACTGCAGCAGTATGCAATAATTAGCTATAGACAGACAGACAGACAGACAAACAGACATAGATGGTTTTTTTTTTTTTTTTTCAAAATATATATATAAAAAAAAAAAAAAAAAAAAAAAACGATTCTAAAAAAAAAAGAAACTAGTCAACAACGAAAAAATATATTTTATTTTATTCAACAGGTGATTCATATGTAGGTAATTCCTATAGGTAGGATATTTTAGTTTGAATCTAGATGCAGAATGTGAATTTTAAATAATTCGAAAAATTTGATTAAGGAAAGAGAGAAATAAGGAATTATATGAAACCGTATCTATTATATCGTTGTCACGTTCAAATAAGTCGATAATATTAGTTGATAAAGTTTGCGGTGTGAAAAAAAAAAAAAGTTACGTTTTGTCCTTCAGCCATTTGGCACGCAAAATATACTAAAGCAAAATTCTCTCCTTCCTTCTCTCTCTCTCTCTCTCTCTCTCTCGATTTTTATTTCGATTTCTTACTGTTTAGGATACAGTTTTATATTTACCTATATTCCGAAATTATATTGTATAGTACATTTATTTATTTATACACATGTACGTGTATATTGAATTAAAAAACTGATGAATGTAATACCTGAACTTTGAACTATATTCTATAACTTATATCTATGTACCTACCTGCCCATGTATATTAACGTTTACATATACTTATTATAATATACGTCTCGGAAAAAGAACATTGAATAACGCTTATTGTTTTTTCTCCTAATTATTCCGCTATACGCGCTGACTTGATTGCGTTGCTCATTAATGAGCTTCTTATCAGCCATACTAAACAATGTTTTTCAATTCCAATATACGAGCCTGTGTTTTACAAGGTCGGTTATAATCCCAAGGCACAGGATGGCGAAATGATAAAATTTGATAATTAACAAATTATATGGGAATGAAAAACAATATGGGTTCTAAATTTAATCTGCGTAAAATATTGCGCTAAGTTTTTCCACCAGTTTATTTCATAACTTTTTTTTCTTCTTCTTTCTCTTTCTGTCTCATTCCTTTTTTTTTTTTTTTTTTTATACCCCACCACGTTTTTTTTTTTCGGTGTCAACGACTCGCTATACCTTATCTTCTTATATCGGTATGCGATGAGGTCATTCTCGCACATTTTTCCAAGGCAGCAGTAAGAGAGTAATGTAAAGTCGTCTACGTGCTTATGTGGTTTCCGATACGAATAACCGCACCGCACCGCATATGTGACATCCTTTTGAAATATGTATATATTTATAATTTTCGCTAAATTAGTCATTTTTAAAACGGATAAAAGAATTGCTCGGATATAGAGTCATGAGCTCGAGGAATGTACAAGAAAAAGATATACGCCCCCCCCCCCCCCCCCCCCCCCCCCCTTGAAATTTAATTAACACTACGGATTTGAATGGCTATATTAAATAATTAAAGTAAAACACCTGTAAATGCCTTTTAATAAACGATAAATAATCTTTATCTCACATCACATCATAGTCGTACCTGTATGTATGTACACTAAACGTAATGGATTCTGATCCGGACGAGTTGGACAATTCTAGAAACAGCCAATCAGCGCTCTGGATTAAAAAAATCCAGAGCGCCGATTGGCTGTTTCTAGAATTGTCCAACTCGTCCGGATCAGAATCCATTACGTTTAGTGTACATTATATTACGAATATAATGATAACAGCGACGAATTTAGCGGAAGTATTTCAGACCAAGGCTAAAAGCGTTAATACTAAACCATAGAGTGGGATCCCACGTCGCATAAAATCGACTTTACTATATATGTACCTATGTATATATATATAGGTAGCGATCTTGATTCTAGGGTTGAGGCAGCCGAGGGTTAGGTTGAAGGACCCAAGCCGATTGCGGGAGAAGCGAAGGCCGTTCTGCTCGTAAATTTCATTTCCATTGGGGAGACCCGTGCCTGGGGGGGATCTTCTCGCGAGCTGTTCGATGGAATGAGTTTGAGTAGTTTTAGGGAAGGGAGTGAAACTGTGACCTTGCCACGTGGAGGGCGCGACTGGGTGGAGTTTCTGGACTCGATATTATATATATATATATATAGGTATACTACAAGGGGCAAGGATTTCGTTTCCCGAATTTTGTTCATATATATTATATATAAGCCTGAGGGAAAAAACATATCCCTACGCCTTCTCAGAAATCTCGTATTTATTATTTATTATTTATTATACGGGAATAGCGAAAACCGAGAAAACCTCATTATTCTGTTCTGCGTTTTTTTTTTTTACCAAAAATCAGAACCAAAAGAAAAACACAAAAGAACATTTCCTCCTCGTGTATACTTACATCGGAATTTCTAATCGATCGATACAATATGTATAGGCGAACAATAAGTAGGTATCTCTTGCGGGGTGCCAAGGGCGAGACGCCGAAAGTCACCTAGTTTCGGTGAGGTCAAGGATGATATCTGAATCAGCTAATTTGAGGAAAGAAAAGAAATGAGAATAAGCGAATCGAAATTGAAATGGAATAAAATAAAATGAAATGAAATGAAATGAAATGAAATGAAATGAAATGAAATAACGTTTAAGATCTCGCTCGAATCTTCGTCACTGAATTGAATATATTTCTTGAAAAACAAGCTACCGACTATAACAATAAGTGACGCAGAGGTCACTTTAGCCAGTGAAACCCATACAAACGACCTGCATAATCAGGACTGGTACCGTAAATGGAACGTAGATACATTAGTAGCCTCATGAATTTATATGCTGATCACTAACCTTCGAACGAAATTTTCATTATTTCCATCGTTTGCACATATTATCATCGATCCCCACCCACCCTTCGCGAAATATAATGTCCTTTGTGTAATTCAGATCGGACTCATCGCCTCGACCGGCCTTCCTCATGATCTTTATTAAAATAAGACAGAATATATATAGAGGAGAAAAATGTTCATCTGCGATGATAAATCCGCGATTTATTAATTGAACAAAATGATAAGAAATATGGTTTATATTATATTTATATAACGATTTCGTAAAACCGATTCGATTTATCTTAATGTACCATTGAAATTCTCCTCTCAATCAGTATATTATAGACGATTTCTCATATATATGGGGAGAGAAAGGTGCCGTTCGCCGGATGCTTTGCTGACCCCTCTTTGACATTGGGGGACGTTGCCACTTAACGCGGTGCGGGTTACGGGCGGTGGCGTCTACGTCGTCGACGGACGAACAAACGTCGTAGAAGATACGAGAAGAGGAGTTCAGTCTGGGAATTTGCTTGTGAAGGGCAAAGCAAAGAAAATTTTTAATATGTGTGTGTTTCTGCTTAGAGTTAGACGACGAGATAAGAAGGATTTTTGAATTTGATGATATACTATACATAAAAGCTGATTTGTGTTGCTCTTCCACAGAGTCCTTACCTTTTCAGGAATTTAGCTAACTGACATGAGATCAACGGTTAAGATCGTAACGTCGTCGACGGCTTATCTTGAACCTTGGTGTCAGTTTTCTTCAGCTCTTCGTAGGTATGTAAGTAAATTGCGCATATATAGTATGTAATCCCACGGTAATGATACCCCGTATAGTAAACAGCCTTGAAAATAGTTAGTCTAGCCGCGTGATGATAATATGAGGGCGAAATTTTTTTTTTTTTTACCTGCGGAATAAACCTGCTATACTATATAATATGATCTCAGGGAATTTAGAAACGGTGGAAAAAAATCGTGTTGAAATTGGATTAGAGAAAAGGAATACATTAATACTTATACGGTAAATCCAATTTTCTAATTCGTCGTGGGTCATCGATATACTCACTCTGTATTTCGATTCCCTGCAGCTATACGATACTCCCTGCGGAAAGTTTGAAAAATCAGGAATCAGAAAAATCAGCGAGGGGTCAAGTATGAGAAAAGTCATCGCGGGTATAAAATTTCCCGCGAAACTCTGTTAAAACTACAACGGTTTCTGTTATTAGATTTCTCTTGAATTTTCAGTATCTCTTGCTCACCACGTAGTAGTATATATCTAGTGCAGTGAATCATTTTCTCAACTCTGAGGTTTATTTATTAGTCCATTGAGGAAAATGTTTGAAAATATAATTAAATCCACATAATTATGTATATGTTATATATATATAGGTATAGTATAGTATGTCTATTATATATATGTGAATACCGAGAAGAAATAACGCGGGCATTGTCTCCGAATGTAGACAGCACGTCGCGACGACCGCAAATGCGGTTTAAAAAAAAGGACGTCGTTGATACGTACGTATATCTTGTATTCATATGTATAGATCGGTGCATAAAAAAAAAAAAAAAAGACGGATGAGTGAAACCCTTTGATTGTCTTTAATTAAATATTTAGATTGAATAGTATACATACATTCCTCAGTATATTGTATAATAAATATGCGAAATGAATTTTCCCAGCTAGTAAGAAATTGGTTCCATATTATAGTTAACCACATCGGGACTTGGTATGGTTGATATAAACCCTGCTTGTTACTGCTGTGTAAATACACCTACCCACTACATACTATATACCCGCATACGATTTTCTCTCTTACCAAGAATGAACGTCACTCGTAACGTACGTGGGGTAATTTAGCGACAAGTTATTAACACGTGTTTATTGCGTATATGATATAAATGCGGTATTAAGAAATATACAGATGTTTCACATATATATATATATATATATATATATATATAAAGGAAAGTATACAGCTTCCTATCCCGAAATTTATTTATATATATATATTTATATATATGTATGTATGTACTACTTGCTCCACACGCTGCAGTATTTTAAGTAAAGAGCCTCGTAACGAGCTCCACGTGCTGCAGTCTCGTCAATGGAAACTTATGAATGAACCTGTTTCGGTTTTTTTTTTTTTTTCATTTTATATAGTGATGCTTGTTAACGCTTTTAATCGCACGTCACCACTCGTGCGAATGCATTATATATATACACTATATGCAACTTTTCTTGGCTACCGCAAGCTCGCATCTCTAGATCTTAAACACGAGCGAGACCATATATCTCTCTGTAGCCACAAGGTTAACTAACGTAAAGAGAAAATCGCAGTACCTAACTGGAGATGCCAGTTACGAATCTGAATTTCTGTTCAAATATACAAAAGGACAAAGAAATGATTATATTCTTAGTATAGGTATTTTATTTATTTTTATTTTTTATTTTGTTTATTTCAATTACCGTGATGATAATAATACGAGAAACAATACCGATACTCTAGCTATGTGTTATCACGACTTCTGGTTGTGTATCGTAATATAGATTTGAAACGTGAAAAAAAAAAAAAAAATTCATTTATCAATTCGTTTCGACGAATTTTTTTTTTTTTTTTTTACATTTATTTATCTTTTACTCTCCATTCTTCCTACGCGTAGAATCGATAAACTCTCCTATATATGTTATATATATGTTATATATATATATATATATATATGTACGCGGAATGATTGCGATTGAGGTATAGACACGCGAATGAGGACGCTGATAAATTTCGGAGAATATTAATATTATAATATATTAAAATAGTTTCGTCCAATCAGAAGTGCGATAAATTATATAAATATATTATTTTATATACATCTACGTATAGTTATATGATATTTTATACTTTCCTTGGTAGGTACGTTTTGCATCCCATTTTTATCGAAGGTCGACAAAAGAATCCACGAACTGGTATGTACGATGAAAAATATACGACGAGAATTCTAATCTATCAATATAGTACATATATATATGTATAGTAGACAGAAAATATGGTATATAGTAAGGAGCACATAAGTCTCCTGTTTCATTGTTTAAAGAACGCAAGAAGTCTATATAGTCATTAAAATACGTAAAGTATGATCAATACGTGAGTCACATACATCGCGCGAGACAATCTCATTTGCGAATTAAAGCGACTTGACTATGGGCTTATCGTTCGTCGAACCGATATCTCCGATAAGCTATATTCGATTTAGAAAATTCCAACTGTTTGTCGATGTCCAAAATTTCTTTTGAATTTAAATAATAAAATATTTATAATATTATATATAGGATACGAAAAATTGTTAAAGATATTTTCTATTAATTTGTCATCTTCGTTTCATCTGCTCTATAATATTATTATTGATTAAAAAAAAAAAAAATATATATAAAATTTTCAGAAATAGGATATGAAAATGGGATTATTGGGATATTATAATTGTTTCGAGAAAAAAATATATAACACTTGTTTATAATTCACCAGACAATGTTTATTCAGACGACCTCACAACTCCCAAGCGTACAAAATGACGTGCTGCTCACTGGGCATATGCGGGGGCGGGGAGAAAAATTATTATTATTTATTATTTTTCCCTTTTCTCTATGTAGTTTTTTTTTTTTTTTTTTTTAATTGTAATTTTATTCGTATTTTTACTAAACTGTATAAGAGAAAAAGACAAAACAGAAAGACAACGAAAGAAAGAAAGAAAAAAAAAAAAGTAAAAAGAAAAGAAATTAAAGAAAAAATTAAAAATCATTAGATATATTATCTTTTCTGATCTTATATTCACACGAATATGTGAAGAAATATACCATTCCTACGTTTTACTACAATATAATCATTACGTGTTATACGGTAGTGTTTATGGATATAATAACATTACGCTGCACGAATATGAAAAACGCTAAAATTTCTTGTTTCCTTTTTTATTTTATTTTTTTTTAATTTATTTTTTTTTTTTTTTTTTATTTCATTTTGTTTCTCCCTTCTTTCGGACTGTTGAAATGAGAATTCTTACGCAATTTTATGGAAACATGAGATTTATTTATATTCATATACGATCACTGATGCTAATTTGGGATTCGGCACGTCATGCACTTCGAGCATTTTTTATTTTTCATTTTTTTCTTATCTCTCTCTCTTTCTCTCTCTTTCTTTTATAGATATACAATAAATACACAAGGGATAAAATACCGTTACGATACAATGCGTGACAAAATGATCCTATATAAGATGATTCTTTTTACAAGAGACTGCGAATAATGATATTAGTACATAATTGATTCTTCCCGATTTTTGTAGTTCTTCTTGTTCTTGTATTTTTACTTTTTTTTTTTTTTTTTTTTTTAATCATTATTATCTTTTTCTCTTCTCTTTCTCAATTAACTAATTCTTCTCATTCACTTAATCAATTTTTTTTTTTTATGATGGGGTTTGATAATGTGGGGGTTGTGGTAGGGAAGGGGGGCGGGCGTCTCAACAACACGTCGGCGGCGGCCCGCCGCGTTACTCGTTCGCTCGCGATTTTCAACAAATTACTTATTATTTTTCAATTGTTTTTTTTTTTATTTTTTTTTTTTCAATTTTTTTATTTTTTCACTCGTCCTAAAAACTAAGGGTCCTTAAAAACCTACTATTTACAACGATCATTGATTTCTCCTACGTACGTCTATCATCTCTTTGTTTTCTTAGATACGAAATTTTCATCATTCCTCTCGTTCACTCTTTCACTCTTTCTCTCTCTTTCTTTATCTCGTTATATTTCCAATACTCAAAACGTAGAATCCGAATTGAAAGAAAGAAGATAATAAAAAAAAAATTAAAAAAAAAAAAAAAAAAAACAACAAACTTTAATATTCTACTGATCCCTATTATAATATAATTTACTTGCCCTAACTTGAATCTGCGAAATTACTTCGGAGCAATTTATAATTTTTCTTTTTTTTTTTTCCTCTTTTCATATTATAGTGTTGTATCTGAATAGACTGTACGATAAGGACACGTGGCATAATATAATATATATAAGTGGGATAAAATAATTGCAAACTGGTGACCAACGACGGGCCGTTCAGTCTCATATAACAATATTATATCCCAAGAAAAAAGTAAAAAAAAAAAAAAAAAAAAAAAAATTCTCAATCCTATTTCGTAATGTTTTCCTCATTTAGCTCTAAACACAACACTAATTTTCTCGGTATAAATATCGAAGAGAAAAAAAAAAAAAAAAAAAAAAAAAAAAAAAAAAAAAAAAAAAAAAAAAAAAGGAAATAAAAAACTTGCCCCTCGCGCAGTGTCCGAGCTCAGTTACTTTCTCTCTCTCTTTCTCTTTTCACTCACTCAATCACGCGATTTCACATTTAATCACACACGCATACGAGATGATAATTTTATTACGATTAACTTATACCATTATCATTATATCATAGTTATTATTAATTATCCCTAATCTTATCGTTATTATTATTATTATCAATAATAATAATAATAATACAATCGATATTTGATCATATTATTATATACTATATAATTATATATATATATATATATATATATATATATTTGTATATATATCTTTACCATAAAACTTGGTTTTTTTCTTTTTGTTTTTTTTTTTTTTTTCCTGGCTTTATTTATATATATCGATGTTATAATAATAATAATAATTATTATTACTATCATTATTCGAATATATATATCATATCATATAATATATATATATATATATATTTGTTTACATTTACCTGGCAAATAATTTCACTAACAATGACAATAATAATAATAATAATAATAATAATAATAATAATAATATTTAGTACTGTTTTTTTTTCTTTCACTTTTTCTTTAAACGTTAATTTATAATTAATATTGTTTATACATATATAATTATATATAATATTATATATATATATATATATATATATATATGTAATATATATAGTATAGAGTGCAAGATGATTTTTGATGAATGAAAGTGATTTTTTTTTTTCTCCTTCTTCTTCGTCTGTACAGTATGCGCGATTTTCCATGATTATCACATGTAATAGATTATTAATAATTATATAATTATATAATTAGTTAATTAATTATTTATTTATTTATTCATTTATAAATATATATATATATATATATATATATATATATATATATATATATATATATATATATACCTCTGCAACATCTGCGTTATAACATGTTCATTGAAAGACAGTATCTATGTGTGAGTGTGTGTGTGTGTGTATTTTTTTTTTTTCTTTCCATTCAGCTGTATAAATGACTAAACATATAGGTATATAATATGTTACAGTATATTTTATACCGCCGTGCAGAGATTTCTATCAAATTGCCAAATAACGTCGGTTCTACCCCCAATATACACAATATTATATAACACGTATATTTTTAACGTATGTGAAGTTACGTTGTTCTTTTTGTTTTTTGTTTTTTTGTTTTTTTGTTTTTCTGTCTTTCTTTCTTTTTTTCTTTCTTTCTTTCTTTCTTTCTTTCTTTCTCTCCACCCTCCATAATAAAGTTCAATAAATATACAATATCATTTCTTTTTATACCATACCCACGGTTTCCACTCTATGTCCTCCGTATCGTCGCAAAACCTAAGAAAGTGGCCCAACACTCACACTTCTCCTTTCCTATTATCCATAATTATTATTATTATTATTATTATTATTATTATTATTATTACGATTATACGACATCGATTATTATCAAATTGTTCATAATTCGCTGTCGTATATTTCTATGCTATGCTATGCTATGCTATGCTATTCTATGCAATGCAATGCAATGTAACAAACAAACAAACGAACAAACAAACACGGCACTATTATTTATACACCGTTTATATCCCATTCTTGCTCCTTATCTTCATTATTATCATTAATTATATTGATATTATTATTATTATTATTATTATTATTATTATTATTATTATTAATATTATTATTGATGATATTATTATTATTATTATTATTATTATTATTATTAATATTATTATTTATATCTTAAATTATATCAATGTCAAATTTTGTGATTCGGAGAATGATGATGTTCTTTTCTTAATTTATTCACATTTCAAATTATTATTATTATTATTATTATTATTATTATTATTGATTATTATTGATTATTATTGATTATTATTGATTATTGATTATTTTTTTATTTTTATTTTTATTTTTTATTTTTAATTTTTTTTGTTTTTTTCTTTTCTTGCTTTTTCCTTTCGTTCTTATAACTTTTGTCTGTTAAATATTTGTTTAATTTTTTTTTCTTCTTCTTCTTCTTCTGATAAAACAACACACATCGATGCGTAGCAGTAATAGTAGTAGTAATAGTAGTTGTAGTAGTAGTAGTAGTAGGAGTAGTAGTAGTAATAGTAGGTAGATAGATATATAATCATCAAAACAGCATCAATATCTAAACACAACGTATTATCTTCTTCTTCTTCTTCTTCTTCTTCTTCTTATTATTTTTCTTTTTTATTATTATTATTGATTTTTTTCATATAATAATCATTATTATATAAATCATGATATTATTTATTTAAATAATAAATTATTTGGTTAGTCACGCGCTACGGGCGTAGCGTCCTGGCACTTTCACAGCATAAATCGTAGAAAATCGGGGAAGGGGGGAGGTGGTGGTGGTGGTCCGTATTAAAGTCTTTACAAAAGAAAGAAAGAAAGAATAATCAATCAATCGATAAAATGGACATTTAAGAAAAGAAATAATTCTTCTTCTTCTTTTTCTTTTTCCACAAAGATCAAACACATCAAAACTGGGTCCCCGAATCGACGAAAGGTGGGTGTACTCGTTTTTTTTTTTTTTTTTTTTTTTTCTTCATCTTCTTCAATTTAATAATAATTAAAAATAAAAATAAAAATGAAAAAAAAAATATATTTTTTTTTTTTTTTTTTGAATAATAATAACAATAATAACCACCGCGTAATTAAATTAATATGTCTCTATTGTACACCACTACGCCTCTAACGAAAGCGCTTTATTATTACACGGACCGCCAACAAACTGTAAAGGCCTTGGCGGTGGAGACGGTGATTTTTTCGATAAATTTAACGGCTGTTGACTATCGGCAATATCAACTTGTAACGCCATCATATTACTTGGACAACCGGACAGTACCAATGTCGTTGCCGATGTTGTACTTGGTCTGGGACTTGTACTACTACAACTTGTCGTCGTTGCTGCCGATAAATTACTGATATTATAACGTGACGATGTACCGTTTCCAACTATATGATGCACTCCGTTGTAATCACCTTGTTGCTGCTGCTGCTGTTGATGATGTTGTTGTTGCTGCTGCTGCTGCTGATGCTGTTGTTGCATCTGTTGTTGAATAACTTGTTGCTGTCTTGCGCCAGTAGTTGTTGTAATAACTGAAGTTGGTGCTGGCCATCTTCCTCCTGAACTTGAATATCCGGAACTAGCACATTGGAGAAGTCCACCGTTCAATCTTGGACCGGCGGTAGTAGTAGAAGCGCATTGTTCGGCCGGCGATGGTGAATTGTTAGGCGATCTCGGACTTGCTTCACCTCGCATAATGTAATTGTGTATAATGTCGGTGCGTTTCATTTGTTCGGCTGTCATTTTCGGACCTTCCATAAGACTTTTAGCCAACGTTGAATGCGTAGAACTTAAAAGACTCGCTGCTTTGTGGGGACACTGAGATGATAGGGATATTTGATGGTGCTGGTGCTGGTGCTGCTGCTGCTGTTGCTGCTGCTGCTGTTGACTTTGTATCGAATTTGAGGAAGATGAAGATGAAGATGACGATAACGAAGAACAAGAAGAAGATGACGAGGATGACGAAGACGAAGACGATGACGACGACGACGACGACGACGACGATGAAGACGACGACGATGAAGACGAGGTTAAATGAAGATGTAATTGCGACTGTTGAGCTACCGCTGGTTCAGCTTCGGCACTGTCCTTCTGTCTAAGTGCTCGGAACTTTTTATGAGGCTTGTAAGCTTCGTCCATCAACGAATTAGTATCGTACAAAGGTGGTGCCTGTAGAACTCTCTTCAGTACTGGCATATCCTCGACTTCTTTATCCTCGGATGTTGGGCTCGAACATAACGATGTAGGAGCGCTAGAAGCTGAGCTAGTGCTTGCCGGTTTGTCCGTCTTTTCAGTGCCAGATTCAATCCCGCTGTCACTCGGAGAGTCGAGTTTTCTGAACCTTGGACACTGTGAACTCAGAGGTTGAGGTGTCTTGGTCATAGAGCCACGGTGTAGTTCGTCATCGCCTGAGCTAGTAGAACCAGAATTGGCACGTCTTCTGTGCGGACAAAGTCCACCGGCTAAAGTCGCGGCCAAAAGTGGAGCACTAGACGCATGATGACCACCCCCAGTGATAGGTGTGCCGTGATTATGATTTTGGTATTCTGTTAGGGAAGCAACTTCGCCGCTGCAGCTACTTTCCGTGCTGGACACACTTCCCAACGGACTTTTAACAGCCTCCTCTAAAGTAGCCTCAGTTGCAGATCCCCATTGTACTGTAGGCTCCTCATCCATCGGCCACGAAACGTGTTGTTGTTGTTGTTGCTGTTGTTGTTGAGCCTGAAGCTGTTGTTGTTGTTCGGTCATTTTGAAGGCGAGCAATTTTTCCGAATGAAGTGTGTTCAGGGTTCTTAAATCTGGTATCTTTTTTAATAATTCCCTTAATATGTCGGGATGTTGGGGATGATTTTGTGCCAATATAGTTTGAAGCGCGTTACGAAGCTTGTTGTGCATCCTCTCGATAAGTTCCGTATTTCTTAGACCTGGTCTATCGGAGGCGATTACTACCACCGAACAAAATAGACCCAATTCAGCGTCTGATAATCTCAATGAATTAACACGTTCCGCAAAATCGAACATAGAGTCCATTAAGAAACGTGCGTTGCTATTGTTGTGGATTGACTCGCGTTTCAGTACTTGACCGTTCAAACATATCATACTGCTTGTTTGACCGTCGAACATACAGGCTAATCGCACTAGTAGTACTTCGAATACTCCAGCTTTTAATAGCGTCACCTGGTCGTCCTGTGCCAGCAGGCTGAAGCCAGGTATACGTTTAGCAAATTCAACTACACCGCGAATGGCTGGTGAAAATCTTTTAGAAAAATCTTGTAGCAATTCTTGCTGGCCAGTCAATGGCTGTGGGTTTGGATTCAACGGACAAGCCTGTAACAAATTAAATGAAGAAAAAAATGGATAAAAATTTTGAATTTGTGATAAAATAGAATAAAAAGAAGAGAGACAGAGAGAGAGAATTTATGTTTCTTTTTTTTTTTTTTTTTTTTTTTTTTTTCTATATACCGGAAATAAACTTTTCCTACAACGACGACCTCGTCGATTAATTGGCGCTTCCTGCTTATCACACTTCTTTGCCAGAGGCGTTAGTCGAAGGTCGGAATTAGTCGCGGGGTCGTCGGAAATTTGATTCCGGTATAAATTTATGTATATCGCGTCACTAATGCCATAAGGTCGTAAGCGCCAAAAAATTATTTTTTTTGCAGATATGCCCAAACAATGTTATATGGCACGAAAAAGATTTTGCCACCAAAAACACGAAATTTTTTTTTTTTTTTTTTTTTCTTTTTTTGCGCTTACGACCTTATAGCATTAATGACGCGATATGTACACACATGCGATATTGAGATGATCATGTATTGTATATTATATGGTAAGAGATTATATATATATACTAACCAAGGTTGGTGGACAGGCCGTATAATTTGGAGTTTCTCTTGCCCTGGCTAAAACCGGGGCAACTTTTTCTCTTGTAAAATCACAGGTGTCAAGATGTGCTCTAACGACAGTAGCTAGAAGACGTTGTTCGTCTTCGAGTTCAGCTGCAACAGCGTTTTCATGCGAACGACTGTTGCAATTTATGTTATTTAGTTGCATAGCAGCCAGTATCCTAGCCTTTTCACGTTTTGGTACACGGCCGAATCGTACGGCTGTAATCATAGAATAGGAAGGAAAAAATTCCTTTAGTAAAATTCATTTACTTCACATAAGAAAAGAAAAGTAAAATCAACCGCCGAGAAAATCGTATAGTTTAATTATATTTTATTAATTATCACGGACGAGATGGGGTAGTAGCGGGGGAAGAGAGAAAGAAAGAGAGAGAGAGAGAGAGAGAGAAAGGGTGAACTATAGCAACTTATGAGAACGATCACAAGCGCGGAAGGGAAAGCGGTCGTATTACTTTCTCGCGCAACTGTGATGGAAAGTGCCGACTGTTAAACGCGCGGTAGCGCGAAAAGTAAGGAGATAGATAGATAGATAGATAGGTATATACCTTCTATACGAATCAGCGTCCGCGATACGGTAATAGAAAGTGCAGCAGCCTTTAGCTTGGCGACACACACGCGAACTCGAGTAAGTAAAGTAAGTAAGTAAGTAAGTAAGTTGATATTAAATTCACGAATTATTAACGACCCCAATGCAAGGCTGAGGTGGGATGAATAGATGAATGAAGTAGGGGGAAGTAGTGTGTGTATATACTTAGTTGAAAAAAAAAAAAAAAAAAAAAAAAAAAAACGGGAATTCACTTAGAAGAAAGCGTGGCGCGATAGAAGAGCGCGAAAAGAAAAAAAAAGATCGAAAGTGATGATATCGACGCGATTAAATGATGAAAAAAAAATCAAAAAAAAGAAAAAAAAAAAATCACGTATATATAGAAGAATGGAGGATATACCTACGTGCATTGTGATAATTTACAACCCCGTTCAGGATACCCTTAAGTATTGGTAATTCGTCTGCCATGACGGAAGATAAATTTTGAATATTTAATTATAAGATATATCCAAAGGAATAAATAATTTGTCTTTTTTTTTTCGTGTTTTTTTTTTTAAATAGAATAAAACTCGAGCCCCACTTTATTGAAAAACTCTCTGTTCGCACTGTTAGGTTTTATTTTTTATTTTTTATTTTTTGTTGTATTTTCCTTAGTTTTATGTGAATAAAGATAATAACAATATAGTTTTATTCACAAAACACTGAAACAACCACCCTTCTTTAAAATTGTTTAATTTATTGTGAATCATTAGGCGCGACGTATTTTTTTTTTTTTTTTTTTTAATTTGATAAAGAAAGAAAATAAATAAATATTTATTTTATTGACTCATTAATAAAACGTATATATTGTGTGTGGTAGTATAATATAAAAATTATAATAAGGAATGAATGTAACAATAACAAAAAATTTGCCTTTTTATAATAATAATAATAATAATAATAATATTGCCGGCTGACTTTTTCTTTGGTTTTTATATAATTATTTTATTTATTTATAAAATAAAAAGTAAAAGTCACTCCTCCTCGATCCTCGCGTAGAATATATATATATAAATAAATATATACGAGGATATAGGGTAATAATTGTAGTATATTAATTATTATTGTGTTATTATATTATATTATAAATAATAATAATTAAAAAAATATGCACTTTATTATAATATAATATTATATTATATTATTATATTATATTATTATTGTCGAAATATGACAAGAAGCTGCTGCAGTAAGACACGTGCATACGGTAGACAGCATCATCGCCGACTGCGTGACTCGGAGCGGGCCGCGTTCAACAGCCCCCCACTTATTCACCCATGAACGACCCCCACCACCAACCGATCCGTGGCCTTTGCTAAGCCTTTGGCCTTGAACTTCGTTTCAGCCACAGCCGCGCGCGGCGTGTCAACCTATGTATATCTACCCCCGAGCGAATCACCCCACCCCCCCCACGTCTACCACACTACCACTACTATACTATACTATACTCCATTTCACTCCACTTCACCCCCGTCTGACTCAAACCTTGTTACTCTACTGTGTAGTTAAATAGATCGCGGCGGACTGATGTGAAATATTATATATATATATGCATATATATATATATATATATATTATATTATATTAACGCGCAGAATCCAAGGGATGAAAATAACAAGACGACTCGAAAAAAAATACATACGCATATGTATTATTTTTTTTTTTTTTTTTTTTAGTAAAATCGTTTAAAGAGAAAAAAAGAAGAAAAAAAAAATCGAAGATTTTTTTTACTGACTAGATTAATGATAATAAATAATGTATATTTTCTTCAAACATACAGATAACACATATATACATATATGCGGAATCAGAGTATTACGTATAGAGGTATAAGTTCGCGATTTGTCCGTTCGACTTTTGAGCGCCGCCACGCGACGGGTAATAGGTTGGGGGTATGTAGGTGGAGGTGGATGTGGATGTGGATGTGGATATAGAGAGAGAAAAGTGGTGGGGATATAACTCTGTGAGTTGCGCGTCACAACGGTGGAGGGTTTTAGGTGAGAGAGAAAAAGAAGGAGTAAAAAGGTAATGAGAAGGAGGAGGTGGAGGTGGAGGTGGAGGTGGAGGTGGAGGAGGAGAAGAAAGAAGAAGAAGGAGTATCATGGTAGTGGGGGTAGGTAACTAACCGCGTATAGCGGCATGTTGTAGCGGTACTCTTTCGATACGGGGAACTAAAGCGAAGTTGCAAGGCGAACAACACCGATCATTGACCCCATACGACGACGACGTCGTAGTCGTCAGCATTATAAAGTCCCGCGCGGTTTACTATATACATCGCGGCAAAAATTCTGCACTATATGGAAGTACACACATATATATATATATACAGGTAATATCGCGATGTTTTGCAGCACCATGCGCGTTCTCGCGATGTTGCACCAGTAATTCGACGCGTATAAGGATATATGCGTATACATACATAGCGGAATAGGAAAGTACATAGTTGATTAAATAATTCCGCGCGATTCAAATTTAGATAACGATTATACGTTCATCTATATAATATAGAAACTATTTTTTTTTTTTTTTTTTGTGCATTTTTTTTTTTTTTCTTTCTTTCTTTCGGTTAGCAAATCGAATTATTATTATTATTTTTTTTTTTTTTTTTTTTTTTTTTGTTTCGTACAAGGTCTTTTCACCCCACCTATATAACTCAATGGAAAACGATCGAAGTTTTGCAATAACCGCAGTCCACCGCGTCGCGCCGCGCCAAACCACGCCACGCCACGTCTCGCGTTCTTTTAAGTTGCAATATAAATTCCCCCGTTACCCCTTTACCCCCCACCCCGCGAGCCACTGTCTTAACGCCTGTTTCCAGTGTTACTATTTTCAGTATGATCCACTTTCGAATTGAGGCGAGCGCGCGAACGGGTCGCAGACCTGACTTGACCTCGACTTAGATCCCTGCAGCGGCGCGAGTTCGCGCTTACTAAATCGCGAAAAAAAAAAATACAAAAATAAAATAAGATAAAAACTAAAAAAAGAAGTATGAAGAGAAAAAAATTAAAAAAAAAAAAAAAAAAAAAAAAAACACCGAAATACAGAACGAGGTTACGTATACCTCTATACCTATGTCTGAAAAAATAATCCGGGATAGCAAAAAAAAAAAAAATAAATTATTCGCTCAAAATATATATATATATATATATATATATATACACCTAATATTCTGCAATTGTTGCGAAAAACGATTACCTACATTGGAAAATTTTTTTTTTTTTTTTTTACCCCGTTTTTTTTTTTTTCTTGTCATACCGCAGCAAATTATTTAATTATTATTATTATTTTTAATATACGAGTCGTACCAGTGTATTTAAAATATATACGACAAAATATAATGGGAAAAAAAAAAAAAAAAAAAAAAAAAATGTATAAAGGTTATAATATTATATAAAATTGAATAATCCTCACCATCTCTGCTCATTCCCACGGCAATACATTTCTTCAGACGACAATACTGGCATCGATTTCTATTGATACGAAGTATACTGCACTGTTGATTTTTCGTGCATGGCCTGTACTGTATCTTCTGTTGTATACTGCGCCGAAAGAATCCCTGTGAATCAACAAAACCTTCGTCAGTTTGTTCATCACTATCTGACGAGGAGGACGATGAAGAATCAGAATCAGAATCGTAATCAGAATCAGAATCAGAATCAAAATCACAATCAAAATCACAATCAGAAGATGATGACGATGATGTAGAAGACTCGGAAGATAATCTTATACGATGATAGTTTGCAATAACATTTCCCGGTATATATTCAATGTCCAAATCAATATAATGATGACATTCGCACCAACACTCCATGATTCAAACAATCCTCTTATTATTATTATTATTATTATTATTATTATTATTACAACTGTTTTTTTTTTTTTTTTTCTTTTTCTTATTCTTCAAGTTTTATTAATGGAAATAATTCGTAAAAAATTTCCAATTAACTATATATTATTATTATTATAATAAATTGGCGGGAATATTTCCGCCGCACTTGTGAAATTTAATTACTATATATATATATTTAATAATAATAATAGTCACGACAATTTTTTTACCTTTTTTTTTTTTTTTTTTTTTTGTCTTTTTATACAAGCACGACGATTTAGAGTATCCTTAGTCTATAGTAATACCACAACCGACTATATTTGTAAATGAATACATATATATATATACGTGGTTGTAAATACGCATATATATTTATATTTGTGTATCTATATATATATATATATATATATATATATATATATAGAGAGAAGAGGACTTAATTTGGAAAGCGACCGTATGTACCGAGGTTTGACTGCGGACTGGCTCTCTCTATCACGTAAAGTATAGACGCTCTCGGCGCATTGGCCGAGAGTACCCCAGGGTGGGGAACAAGTGGGGGCCCTCTGACCCAATTCCCGGGCGTTCACCCGCGGTTCACCGCGCGAAAGTGAGAGTTCCCATGTCCCCTCTCTCTATCGCTCTCTATCCATCTATCTCTCTTTAGTTCTTTCTCGAGAAACCTCCGCACCTCCTTCTTTAACTCACTATCCTCGTTCCTCAATTTATATCTATCTATCTCTCTCTCTCTCTCTCTCTCTCTTTCTATCTTTTTCTCGTTACCTCTATTTTCCTATCTTTCTCTCTACCGTTCCCATTCGCTATACGAACAGTTCTACTAACGGATTCCGGCCCCTAGTATAGTTATACACCCCGCGCTCAGTACGGACAACGCGCACACCCACAAATAACGCAAATAACTATACCTATACCTACCTACCCGACAAACGCGTAAACGTAAACGTAAACGTAAACCTTTAACAGGTATTTCAATATTGTTTCTCAATATTCCCATATATATATGTGTATAACAGATATAGATTTATATACCACGAAATTATATCATATATATATATATGTAACATATTGTGTTCGTTATACACCTATAGATTAGAATGACGATTAGAGGCTCGTATCGGTCGCTGACCTCGTAGAGGATAGGAGGGGAATTTCGGCTGAGTTACGTAACAGAGTTTAGAGGTATATAGATTCATTATACGTATACGTGAACCAACCATCTAATCGTCTATTACGCATGCGCGTATGTGATAGACGAACGAAACGAAACGAAACGAAACGAAACGAAACGAAACGTTCACGAAGTGAACTGAACGTACTATAACTAAAAGCTATCTATATAACTCTAACTAAAGAACTACTATATAAAACCGAGCGCGAGCGCGCGCGCGCGCGCATGCACAACTAGCGGCTCTATATCTCTAATGCCTGGGGGGCGCGAGAACGACGCGTGACGTCAAACCGACCTCGCCTACCTCAACGCGCGCGCGTATGGTCCCGTTGCCTAAGGCGCGACCGATCATTTCGGGGAAGAGAAAAAGATAGATAGAGATAGAGAGAAAGAAAAAGAAACAGAGAAAGAGAAAGAGAAGGGTGAGGGATATAGCGAGGACGCCAACCCCGGATCGACTGTAGAGGGTCGGTTGCGGAAAAGCGGAGGGCATCGATTCGCGACATCTGTATCTATAGTTTCTTTATTTTTATTTTTTTCGTTTTTTAACCCAATTTTTGAATTTTTGTTATTTTTTTCTTTTTATAAACAAATGTATGTAATTCCCCGATACACGTGACTTTAAAAACTCTATTTATTTTTCGAAAGCCAATGTAATTGATAATTTAATTATTTATATATTTATTTATTTATTTATTTGTTTACTTATTTGTTTATTTATTTATTTATTTATTTATTTACTTCCTTGCTTCCTTCCTTCCTTCCTTATTTCCCGCTCGATAACCCAAGCGGGTTGAACGACCCGAAGCTCTCGCGATTCCCGAGTAGGGAAGGGTTTGGTTGGGTAAGGTCGGTGGGTTGAGGGAAGAGAGGTATAGTAGTAGGGAGGCCGGCGTAACGGTGACCAGAGTAAGGCACGCGTATGCGCGGCTCGTTCAGCGTATAGTCACCGTCAGTTCGCCCGGGGGCATTAACCGGGCGCATGCATCGCGCTGAGGTTTCAGATAAGAGAAGGAGTAAGAGAAAGAGGTGGAGGAGGAGGAGGGGTAGGAGAAGGAGAAGGAGAAAGAGAAGGAGAAGGAGAAGGTAAAGAGTAGGAGGAGATGGAGAAAAATAGTGAAAAGAAAAGAAAAAGAAAAAGAAAAAGAAAATAAAAGAAGAGAAGAGGACGCGCTACTAACTCGCGGGGTATCCGTATCTCGTGCTTATACAGATAAAGAACACTCTTCCCTTTTCGGCCCCTTTAGAGATCGTAGACGTTATAAACTGGAGCAATGGCTCGCCGCGTCCTCGTATACTCATACTCATACTCATACTCATACTCATTTCTCTATATAATTCTCAATCTCTCGCATAATTAGCGAGCTATTTAATTATCTCGTTGCAAATATATTAACTGTTACTTTTACAGATCAATGTATTGATTTTTTCATTATCAAAGTTTTTATTTTTTAATTATTTTTATTTTTTCTTGTCTGTTTTGCAACATTATTATTATTATTATTGTTATTATTATTATAGGCTAAAGTCTAGCGGTGAAAATCCACCTACCGCAATATAATAAACTGACGACCTAATTCCCCAAATTAGATTCACCGGGGTCGTTGACCTCCCCACCGGACAAAAATATCACTCGCAATTAAACGAAAATTGGATCACCGCACGCTATATGCTATATATATATATGTATATATATTATATATATATATATGCGTGTGTGTATATGTGTATTGTACACACATACGCGTATGCATTCTGTACACACAAATGTGTGTGTGTGTCTGTTTGTCTGCCTATGTATGCGAGTATTACGATATGAAAACCATACCCCGTGGGCGTGACGTAAGTCGTACCAGGGTTCGTCGACCCTGGGGTTAACGCACCCCGAACCTCAATCTTCTCTTATATTCCGCACAATATATTATAACAACGCGAATAGTTTATCAAAAGAAGAAATAGTATACCTAGACATGATAAAAGTAATAAGATCGAAAAATAACGAGGGGAAAAAAAAAAAAAAAAAAATTTTAAATGAATAGAAAAACAAATCACAAAAAATTTTTATACCGAATACTTTCTCATAATTATATACTATACGTGTCTATGTGTGTACCTAATATGTATAATATAATAAACTCATATATGTGTTATAAAATATATGCGGACATATAGAGAAAATAAAGAGGAAGAAGAAAGAAAGAAAGAACATAGTGAAACAGATGCGTGAAGAGAATATTATATATTTATATAATATGTAGGTAAAGGTGTATATAATGCAATAGATTCTTTAGATTTCAAGAAGCTCAGACTAGATTTCACTGTATTTCACCTATATAAGTATTATATCGCGTCACTAATGCCATAAGGTCGTAAACGCCAAAAAAAAAAAAAAAAAAAAAATTCGTGTTTTTGGTGGCAAAATCTTTTTCGTGCGATATAACATCGTTTGGGCATATCCGCAAAAAAAATAATTTTTTGGCGCTTACGACCTTACGGCATTAGTGACGCGATATATTTTATGTAATACTATTTTGCAGGTGCATGTGATAGAAAATATTTTATACGTATAGTGGGAAAAATAGTAACACGACCGAACGACCCAGTCGCATTTACTACTATTACTACTACTACTTTTACTACTATTATAGTTGGAAGCCTATACTGCCCCGATTATCCCCCATTCAATCGCAGCGCGGCATGGTTAGGTAGGTTATAGATATATATCTATAGCTATTGTAGTATATCTACGTCCTACAGGCTGTTCGGCCACCTTTTTCCTTTTTCTTTTTTTTTTTTTTTTTCTTTCTCTCTCTTTTTCTTTTCTATTTCTCCTCTCTACGGTGATCGCTAGTTTACTGACCTAGTACAACGATCAAGCGTAAGTATAAGTATAAGTATATAACACGTCGTCCTTCGTCAAGAATACTACTATATCATCTCTCCCCACTCATTATTCATTCTTATATATATATATGTATTTTTTATTTTTATTTCTATGAAATATTTTACTTTTTTTTTTTTTCTCTCTTTTTCGATTTTTACTTTGTATAATCAGATATTTCTGTAAAAATTATGAAATTTTTTTATGAATTACAAAATTCATATTCTAAATCATAACACGCATGAAGAAAAAAAAAAAAAAAAAAGAAAGAAAGAGAAGAAACGTAACTTTTGATTTCTTCATGGTATAATAATAATATCGAAACTAACGACAGACAGCACCTACGTCGATCCGTGTTCCTCGACAGTTCTGCGAGGAATGCCGTGTCTGATGTTACGGAGTATAGGTCTGCCACCTGGCAAAGAGAATCTCTACCTACCTACCTACCTACCTATCTACCTACCCACCTTACCCTACCTACCTACTTGGTTTCGAGTGAAGAAGAGGTGGAAGTATATATGGTTAAGTATAAAAATGTGGTGGGGATGAGTATTGCCACTTCCTAAAGCGATTCGGCGGACAGTGGCCCCCCTTGGTTTACACAGATTATTATGTGGGGGCCGTTGACACCTTGGCCTTCAACTCTTGCACTCGCGAATAATATTTCAAACCGTTTTGTATTAACTTTGATCAAGTGGTTTCGTAAGATCAATATTTGATCGATTGCGTAACACCGCGCTGTTCGTTCATATAATACCCCTTCCACGTTAAATAACTAGCTAAATATGTAGGTAGGTAGGTACACGTATGTAATTCGCATTACTTTATAGTATTACGCGGGAGAAAAAAACAGAAAGAAAATTTATTACCTAATCATCTATATACTGCGCGAAGTAACAGGATAAAGAAATTAAAAAAAATAAAAATATATTTACGTATAAATTTCTAAGAATTGAGATGTAATATATCGAACCTCGTTACTCGTATTTCTCCAACTATTGCATTTCCTATTCTTTTAGTTTTATTTTTATTTTTTATTTTTTATTTTTTATTCTTTAAAAGAAATTCTCGAGCTCATTATATATATATATACTAAATATATATATATTCTCGTGTTTCGCAATGCTTGCAATTCTGTATAATAAATGTACATATAAGAATTATATCTATGTATACATATAATATAAAATTACGTTTTATACGTATAGGTATAATATTATGTATATACACTCACGTGTTATATATTAATTTATGTACTATATATAGAGGAAGCATGTATCTATCATCTATCCACATTTTTATGTATAAGTAGGTAGATGTTAATGGTTATAAGGCAACTAATTTGAATCATCCATATAGAAAAACACGCGTCATTATTTTCTATCATCATTATATTTTTTTTTTTTTTTTTTTTTTTTTCTATGTTTGGAATAAAGCAAAGTGAAGAAAAGAGAAGAGAAGAGTGCCACGAGGCTATATACCTAGAACCATCAATGTGGTAACTGGTATAACACGCTGATCGTTAAAGCGACGTCCAAGGTTTCGCGGCGAGTATATCCCTATGCCAAAGTCGCTTCCGCGTGACCAAGGCCAATTTGCTATCCGCGAGAGAGATAGAGAGATAAAAAGAGAGAGAGAAAGAGAAAGATAGAAAGAGAGAGACCGGTCAGTAACATTTCGACCAGCCTTGAACAGTTTCATTCCTTCCTAAGCCACATATACTAATAAACGTTCACACGTTTATACATATACAAAAATTTGACACACACATGATATTCAAACGTAATAATTCGCCTCCGTTCACTTAATCCATACATGTATACCATATTATAAACACAACCTTCCGAGTCTTCCTGGTCTCTTTAATATTATTTAATATTATTATATTATAATTTAAAGATTGATTAAAAATATATTTTTTTCTTACCTTGCATCCTTCGCAGGAATGAACACCGTAATGAAAACCAGATGCTTTATCACCGCATACACGACATAGTACAGTTGTACCGTCAAATTCTGTAACAAAATAAAAATAGAAAATATTTAATATTTAATATCAATATAATTTGTTAATTCTTATAATGAAAAAAGAAAAGAAAAAAAAAATCCTTCGTAATAAACAAAACAACGATACAAGTCTCTCTCTCTCTCTCTCCGTATAATATACATTTAAATACGATTCTTATATAGAGGTATAAATATCGCCGTAGCTATACTAGCTAGCTTATTAGCTAGCACGGAGAAAGGTCTCGAGAGAAAGAGGAACACTTTCACCAGGTCGGTGCAGAGCTCGAGCGCCCGCGCCACTCGCGCTGTTTGTTACAGCATCGCGCGGTGTTACAGCTTTCAGATGCTTTCACTTACACTGCTGCTGTTGCTCTGCCCCCGACTTTTCTAGCGATAAAATAAACTAGGTTCGAAGATATATATATATATATATATATATATATATATATACGAAATAGGAAATATCTGTGTATTCTAATATCAGATGTTTATATTATATATTATATAGAATGAAAAATAAAATTCTGGTAGTATATATTGTAAATTCTCATCGTGAGGTACATAAATAAATATTTATGTATGTATTTCTAAGTACCTATGTTTAATTCTGGTTCTGGTCTAGCTGATGATACGGTAGAATCCATAGTCGGCATATTATGTGATGATATGTGATAAGCCGATCCTTGCTGAGAATGCGCAACAAGTCCTGTAGCACCGACACGATTTCTACATACGGAAATAGGGGACTGCGACGAAGTAGCGCCTGATGGCGTTACAACCAAACCCTGTACGCTACTATCGGGTGATAGTACCATCTTAACGATTATTATTATTATTATCGTGTTCGCGTTTACGAAAATATTATTATTAAAGAAGAAAAAAAAAAAAAATTGAAATGAAAAATTTCAAATTTTCGTAAAAAAAAAAAAAAAAACCTTCAATTAATTCACTAAAATTCACCGTCACACTTAACAAGCCAATATCTGAGGGCCATGCCTGTATGTGGATTCACTTTTATCACACTTTATATAAATAACACTGTTTTTATATTAATTGGCTTATTATTGAATATCATCATTTTCTTATATTCTTATGCGCTCCCCGATTATCGGACTTCACTTGTGTTGATATATAAATATCAAGTGAAAATTGTACACATATATATATATATATATATATATATATATATACACGATCAACGATATATATATATATGTTTCAAAAATTTTGTTTATATCGATCTTGTAAATTTTTATATTAATAATAGAATAAAAATTCACTAAAATCGTTAACCGATTTATTGTCGACGAATGTGTATTACACGTATATTATATAGATACGAGTATATGATAGATAGATATACAGAAAAAACGACACGCACTTTACGTATATAACAAAACTCACAGTCGCGAGAGTGTTGGAGAGTGAAAGTAAGTGCGAGCTGGAGGGCGGTTCGACATCGTCTGAGGCGAGTTTGGATCGTACGACTGTTGGTTACCTGGCCAGCCGGGGCCCGCAGCCCTTACCAAAGACTAAGGTAGTGGTGGGGAGGGTGTATGTGACTGTCTACCGAGCAGGCAGGCAGGCAGGCAGGCAACGCGAAGCAGGCAACGAAGCAGGCAGCCAGCCGGTTGCCCGTCTCTACAACGTCTACACGCCCCGCGCGACACGATGAATACACGCTAACCGCTCGGTATGGTATAGAAGAGAAACAGAGAGAGAGAGAGAGAGAGAGAGAGAGAGAGAGAAATATATATAAGAGAGAGATAGAGTGAGGAAGAGAGAGGCAGAGGGAGAGAGAGAGAGGCGAGGTTCGTCGTGGTTGTCGGGTTCACGGTGGTATTTTCAATGTTGGAGGTCACTGACAACCGAGCGCGGTCCCGCGGCAGCACAATGCCGATCCAACTACGGCCAATGAGAAAGCGGTTCGGTTAACTCAGCTCATCTCTTATTGGTCTATAAACATCCCCCACCACAATACCCACGGCTCCTTCCTCCGTGCTGCCGAAGGAAGTTCATCGCCCGAAACCTTGACTGAATTACCCCGCAGCATCGGCCAAGGCCATACTCCTCTCTCTCTCTATTCCGCTCGCCGACGTCTCCCACCGTCTCGCCAAGCCTTGCGCTATGCCTTGCCTCGAACATCGGAGTTAAATATCCCTCTCTTTCTCTCTCTCTCTCTCTCTCTCTCTCTCTCTCTCTCGCTCTCTATAGATCTATCTCTTTCTATTCTTCTCTCCCACTTTGATGCTAACTAACTTTATATATATATACGTATATCCCCTACTATCGAGCACCGAACTGATATACTCGTATTGCTGTATTGCTGACGCCTGAACGGATCGTTGCGTTGCTGCAGACTCCCTGAAATAGCCACCTAATACTATACGATCGTCGACGCAACAACCTATCGCGCTATAAACTAACTAAAGACCGTTTGGTAGGTACATACATGCTTGTATACCTACCTTACCTAATACAAACGTTAGTATACGTATACACGTCCCTTTCACTCGGTCCTCGGGCAAACCGACCCACGCTTACCGCGACGCCGGCGCCTACATATGAATATATATATGTGTAACGATCTTTTTCTCTTTTTATTTTTGGTTTTTTTTTTTTCTCTTTTCTTCAATATTATATTATATATAATAGGTGAGGCTTTTCTCATATTGACACATTATATATATATATATATATATTGTAGAAAAAATTGATCATCTTCTGACTCGGGAGATATAATAAATGCTTGTTGAGATATATAGAGGCGAGTAGATAGAAGGGAGACCGGAGACTGGGGACCGGGGATATTCGCCTTTCGCGATCGACAGAGATCAAGGTCGTTTGCGAATCGATGATCGTATTGATCAGATCTTAGATTAAATAATTTTATCATGTTATGTTCATATAATATGTACGTGTAGGTATATAGCTATATAATAAATCGTAACTCGATATTTCAGAGTATTTTTATATACCTATATATATAGGAAGGGAGAAACGCGGACCGGATGTATAGACAAGAAAAGATGAGCCGATTTTTCTACGAAATTCTGGAAAAACCCTTTCCGACCCTTTGAACGAGCCTCTTTCAACCTCGGAGTATACGCAAACCTTGTATGGGTCTATATACCTAGAATGGGTTGAAAAGGGGAAGAAAAAAAAAAAAAAAATCAACAGAAATCTGATATATATGTGCTATTTTTATATTTATTTTTACATTCCTATTCCTATTCCTATATATTCCCTCATTTTTAGCCTGACCGTATTTTAAAAAAAGGAACGATTTCTACCTGCGAAAAATTCTCGTTTATTGTCCTGTGCTGAGGGGCTGGACTACAACCCTTCTCGCGCAAGTCCCAACCCTTTCCGGTCCTCAATAAACCCTATTTACTATACATAGGGTCCATAAAGGCATAACCATAAATGGTGATCGCGATCACCAGCTGATCATGTATAAACTTTCTCTTCCTCTTCTTCGCCTTTTTTTTTTTTCTTTCTTTATTTAGTTTTTCTTTCTTCAAATTTCAAGGGCGCACGATCCACCAAACCATTACGAAGCCAGTTTAGGAGTCAAATATATATTACTGAGACCTCGTCCCCCTACCCTCAACCACCATTATCGTAGAGATAATTTTATTACGGTTTAATAAACACGTTTGTCAAACACTTATTGTTACTTTATTACGTACCCATACCTAGACTTTCAGGTACCTTAAGTGAGCGAAATATATCTATAAGCTAAAATTTTGTCTTCAAAGTCACAACCTGGCTTGACCCTGACGTTGTTTCAGCCCGAACCCTCCTCCTCCTCCTCTCTTCTCCTCACCTCTCCACTCCTTTACTCTTCTTCTTCTTCTTCCTCTTTTCCTCTGTTCTATAATATTTATTCTCCATTATAATCTCCCACCTTGGAACAACGTCGGGGAATTAGTTTCCTTGAGATCGGGCAAAGACCTATACGAGGTCGCATTTATATGTAACAGATACGCGCGTATGTGCCGTGTGCGAACTTTTTGACGCGTGTCAGGGACATATAGGTACAACGTATATTTTTCACTTTACCTTATATATATATATATATATATATATATATACCTATGTCTATATATATACACACACGTAGTTCTATTCATACAAACGATCTTGGTTTCTCCGCGTAATATAGACATACATATAACATACCTACATATTATTATGTACTCTTCAATAATATCTAACGTCGTTAGATTTTATATTTCATTGTCGTATACCTAGTATATCAAACGAGGCGTTTTTCTTTATACGATAATAATTTATGCCTTGCGATACAATAATATACATACAAATGGCAAAAAGTTTCACGGCCGTATCGAATATTTGAAAGACAATTTTTCAATACCATATTACGATTCGGAAGAAAAAATAAATTTTTTTTTTTTTTTTTAAATACATATAATACAAGGATCATTTTTTGAAGAAGAAAAAAAAAAGAAAAAAAAAAAAAAAAAATACGGATTTAACGACGAATTAACGACCGATATTTAGACTAGTAGTCGAAGATTATCGCGTATCTAACAAAAATTTGTAAGTAGAAAAAAAAAAATAAAATAAAAAAAAATATTAGGTATGATCGGATGAGAAAAGTTGATACCTTTTTTTCGATTAATCTTATATATTGATCGATAAAATATAATCTAGTCTAATTATTGCGAACGAGGGACGATGGATCGGCTATTCTATGCACGTTGTTTAAATCTCACCTGAAGACTTATTTTTAATTTCTTTTTTCTTAATTTCTTTTTATTCATTTTTCTATCGTTGCAGAATTCGTATATAGAATTACCGTAACAGCTGATTCTTGGCCAAGGCTATAGCGTGACTAATAACAGAAACAACAACATGTTTTGATAAATCCCTCGTGTTACTTTACGTTACGTTAGATGTATCCGAGCGCGATAGATAGATACGATACGAAACAGCGTCGCGTCGCGTCGGTGGCGGTGGTGGTGGCGATTATTTACTACGTAGCAAATTCAGCCCATGGCAATGACTTGCGATAGAGTTCGACAAACCTGGTGAATTGGAGTGGAATAATAGAGCCAAAGTTTCTTTCCTCTGATCCCTATATATATATATATATATATATATATATATATATATATATGCCAATCTAATACAATCTTTATCTTCGTCCTCTGACTATATTTTTTTCCAAATAAAATTAATCCATAAATAAGAATTGTTTTTCCAAATTCGTATAAATTTGTCTTTTTATCAATTTTGATCAAGATCTATATCTTACCCTAACTTTTCTAAAAATTTGTCAATTTCTCGGTAAATAAAATTCCTACAAGGCTGTTCAACCTCATATATATATATTAGGGTGGGCCAAAAAAAACTTTTAATTTTTTTTTCTTTAGTTACCATGAAAATATTGTTCAAGATGATGAAAAAAAAGTCCTCTCAAAATTTGAGCTCTTAATATCAATATTAAGAGGTGCCTCATCGCGATTTTTTATTTCCCATTTAAATAACACAGGAAATTTTTTTCTTTTTATTTGGAATTTTATTCCGTTTCAACGAATCATCGTGTTGTGAAAATCAATACATATTCTTGTAGGAAATTAAACGATCTCCAAAAAAGGTCTGATGTGATTTTTTGCTAAGTCGAAAAAAAAGTCGTCATACACCGTTTAAGGTTGAACTTTAACCTTGAATAACTTTGAAACGAGTGAACTTAGCGAAAAATTACATCAGACCTTTTTTGGAGATCGTTTAATTTCCTACAAGAATATGTATTGATTTTCACAACACGATGATTCGTTGAAACGGAATAAAATTCCAAATAAAAAGAAAAAAATTTCCTGTGTTATTTAAATGGGAAATGAAAAATCGCGATGAGGCACCTCTTAATATTAATATTAAGAGCTCAAATTTTCAGAGAATTTTTTTTTCATCATCTTGAACAATATTTTCATGGTAACTAAAGAAAAAAAAATTAAAAGTTTTTTTTGGCCCACCCTAATATATATATTATATTATATTGTACAGCGGATAAAATTCTTCGAAGTTTCGATCTTTCAAATCTCCAAGAAGATCATGGGCTGCGCGACTCTATGCGTAATGATTTCATTGAAATTCTGTGCGTCAACGGTGAATGAACTCGTAATGTGAAGTACGAGGAAGGCCCAGATTCAAACTTTTGTCATCATAATATGCGGGTATAGATTATTATTTGTCGCAAGATTTGATAATCCTTTTTGTCACTATTTCAAAAAATTTGAGATAAAAATTAAGCATAATATATATTATGTTTTTCTTTTTTCACACGATATCAATCGCTATTCGTATGATAATCAATCTCTATATATATCTACCAATATATAGTTAATAATAGAATATTTAAAGTTATTAGTTCTTATATATATATTCCATAAAAATATTCAATGTATAGGTACATGTATGTACATATATCACGTTGCTTTGTCATGAATAACTGTACAGTCTTTCGAGCACATAGTGTCGAGTCTATATATATATATATATATATATAAAGCAGAAAGAGCAAATCTGAGGTAAAAGGAGTAAAAAACGAAAAAAAAAAAAAAATATATATATAGTAGAAACAATCAAGGTATAAAAAATGAGCTATTCATAAAATGTATTTAAAATTTGCGAATTCATAGTTATATGAGAAAGAGAGAGAGAGAGAGAGAGAGAGAGAGAGGTCGCATAGGTAAGTATTACGCTCTGTGCAAATACCTCGAAAAAATAAATCTGTAATTTCATTTAAATAAATGCTAAATATTATAGTATATCGTCATTTGGACATACATATATCATGTGTCAATGACCTTTTCCGAAAAAATAATGAAAAAGAACAACCAAAAAAAAAAAAAAAAAAAAAAAAAAAATACTACATAAATATACGTAACTTTTGGATAAATCGCAATTCATCTATGTAATATATATATATATATATATATATATATATATATATATGTGTATATATTATACACCTTAATAAGGATAATTATTCGTTGAACAAAAAAACGGTACATACATACTTAATAGTATTCGGAAATTTATTATTATCAATATAAGGTATGTATACTAGGTATATAAAATTTTGTTTAAAAAGTTGTATATAACCCACGAGGATATTTCCTCCTGCGTGATGATATATATAGTATAATATATATATATACCTATGTAGGTACACGAGCGGTTTAACCGACGTCGCTGATCGTGAGCGTAAGATTCCACAAAGAGAAGAGAGAAGATAAGAGAAGAGAGAGAGAGAGAAAAGGCGCGAGAAGAATCGCTCGTGAGTGAATCCTCGCGAGTCCTTGGCACTGGTCGACCGGTCGGCGACCCTCGTGCGACAGAGCGACTGCGCCATATCGTTGGATATAGCTTCCTGGTGGTGCCCATTGGCGACTAGGTAACCGGAGTATCAACCTCCATCGTTGACCCGTCCACGAGAGTATATAGCTCATAAAAGAATTATTATCCCATCATCTTCGCAAAGTGTATTTAATAATATTACATGTACATATACATACATACATACATACTTAAATTCTTTCATATTCTTTACCTTTAATCTTCTGTCTTTTTCTCTGACAACATAATAATGTATGTTGTATATAAAATTTTTTTTTAGTAAGTATAGGTAGGTATAGGTAATACGTAATATGCAGTCTACTGTTAAATAAAAAGTTTTTTTTCGTTTTTTAGTTTTTATTTTTTTATTTTTATTTTCTTGCTTCCCGAAACCGTTTAGGTATATGCAATTCTATTATATATAAATAAATCTGCACCTATATATCTGTAGGTAATACGTAATACATAATATTATTATACGATCGTGTTTACCAGGATTCCCATATATATATATATATATATGTATATATGTATAAATATACGTGTAGATGAATAGCTGTAGGTGGGTGTAGAGGGTATACGAGATACATAACATAAACTTCCGTAGTGGGTGCTCTACGCGTATAACGGTGGGTACGGGTCGTCACGTGCATGCGTATCGGTGCGTGTGACGTGTGATGTCACTGAACCTGCACCGCACCAGCGTGGCAAAACTACCGCGAAAATTCTTCTTCTCCTATAATACGTTACGTACCTACGTTTCTCTTCCTCTATATATATATATATATATAATATATGAATTTATATATTATATGCAGCACGTGACCGATACATCAAACTATATACTTATAAGTATTCATTATTATTATTATTACGCGAGTAACGTATCAATCGTCTAAATTATTTTCAATATTATGTAATATACATATATATATATGTTTTATTTTTAATTTTTATTTTTATTATTCATCTCTTGAATTTCACGATGCGAATTTTTGCTGATCGCGTTATTTATTGCATAATAATGAAATATTATGTGTGTGTGTGTGTGTATAATAATATAATGTATTCAGAGTCGGTCAAGTGTATATTAATAAATAAATAAATAAATCAATAAATATATATATATATATGTAATATATCGTCGTTTTCAATTTCACTGTATAAAAATCGAGGGTATATCTTTGAGACGGTCGCGTGGGGCCGATGATCCGCGATACCTATATAATATATATATATATATATATATATGTATAGCTGTGCGAAATGAAAACTGTATGTGTATATATATATTTATATATATATATTTATATATATATGTGTGTGTTGGAAAAAGTCATTTCCCTGAAGTAGGTATAAGGTATAACGCTCTGAGTGCAAGGAGGTCGATCAAGAGCGCGTTCACCTCTTTGCCTCCTTGCCTCTTTCCCTCTTTGCCTCTTTGCCTCTTTCCCTCTTTGCCTTTTCCCCTGGTGGCCTCCTCCGGATTACCTCCTTGAGAGTACAGTTGCATTCTCTGCCTTGAACGCGGCCATACCACGCGATTGGAGGAAGCTAAGGAGAAACTACAGCCACCGGACGGGGACCACTGGTCGTTATTACGTACAACATAAATATATATATATATATATATATATATATATATATATATACCGATATTGTAAATTATTGTAACAAAAGAAAAATAATAAGAAAATAAAATTAAGTAAAAACTCTAAATTCACATCATTTGAAACTATAATAACAAAAATAACGAAAATCACCCAAAAATTTGTCTATGCGCTTATGGGATTATAGGGATTATAAGGTCTAAGCATTACTTAGATATGTTAAGACTTCGCTATGAAGGATAATCCTTGAGAAATGAGTAGAACTAAGTAGGAAGTAGGAACTACTATACCTTTGACTGCAGGGTAAATTTCCATAAAAATATATCTGGGAATCCTAAAGTTAAAGTTAAAGTTAAATTTGTAGTTGCAGTTGCAGTTGCAGTTATCGTTACCTAGGTATACCTACACCTTGTTTCGCTCTTAATCGTTGAACAATACAAATCTCGTTAGACTGCGGTGCAACCCCGCAGAGAATATAAGAAATTGTTATTTCACGGTGTGTACGTGGGCGGAGCAGCCGCCACTTAACAACGTCGAAAGGGTTGTGAGAGAGAAAAAGGATGATCTTAGACTGATTTACAATCTTTAACCCCGTAATTCTATTTCCACGTATATAAATACGTCCGAAGTAGGTAATATTAGTAAGTAAGAAATTAGTCATGCGGTTTTGCGGTTGTATATATATATATATATTTAAAATTCATCAAATTTTTAAACAAATGATGATTCAGCGAGATTTTCGTTACTTAAATATTTATTTAATATTTATTTTTCATTAATCATTAACAGATTAATAGATTTTTAATTTAATCGGCAATAAATCGGTGCGATTTATAAGTTCATAGTTAGCGTATACCTGTATAAGGAGGATTTCCGCGAAGTTTACGGGACTCAGCTGTGCATAATTCGAGCGTGGGTAAGCGTGGGAGTAAAAGAAGCGCTTCGAAAGTGCAGCAAATACGAGCTTGTGAATCTATACGTATAAGTAGATATAGTAGGTACATATACATATATATATATATATATTTTATATATAATGTAGGTATTACGAACGCGCGAACAGAAGCTAAACCGCGATGATCTGGGAGTGTAGCGACCCTCACCGATCGTGTGCTCGGTCATTGAACTCGAAAACCCATGCAGAAGAAGAAGAAGAAGAAGAAGAAGAAGAAGAAGAAGAAGAAGAAGAACGCGGGATGGTATGAGAGGGAAAGAAGAGGTACGCGCGCACGCGCTCGACTATACAATGTGCACGTTCCCTCTGATCGGTGCGAAGCGCGTACCGTTCAGAAATTGTTATTATTGTTGTTGTTATTATTTCGATTTTCGAAAAAAAAAAAAAAAAAAAAAAAAAATAGAAACAAATTTTGAAATTTATAGAATTCGTAGATTTTAATTTTACTAGTAAATTGTATAAATAATGTATTTCGTGGAATAAAACGATAATGAGTAAGCATTATCTCCCGCATGACGTAGTATGGGTATAATACTACTATAAGTAGTAAAATTGGATTAAAATATTGTTCATTATATTTCGTGATAATTTTTCAAATCCTATTATAAAATATTGTTAAACACTTCTAAATATTTAGTATTTACGAGACCACCCACCCTGGTGTGATGAGGATTTTGGAAAATCTTTTTCCAAAATTCCAACTTGCGGGTAAAGGTGTAGGTGTATTCGTCACGAGTATTAGTCTCGGTATAATATATAGTGAGAATTGTCAGGCCCTAAATAACAGCGTTAAGGATAGGATAGTAGTAGTAGTAGTAGCTTAAATCAATGTATTCATAGATAATATATAATTGTAAGTACATAAGCGTTTACAGGGAATTTCATTATTTCTTTACCAGGCCTAAACCCATTCTGCACTTAACGTGCATTGTTAATAATTGGATTAACTCGAGTAGTACATAGTTTAAGTGTCGACAACCGAGACGAGCTCGAGAAAAACGACCTATATTATAATCTCGTTCCGTGTTATAGTATCCATAAGTAGGTATGGGTACATGACACCCTATATATACTTCGGTTTACGTGTTTCATCCTATTATACAAAAATTTAATAGATAGTATTATTCAGAATAATACGAAAAAACAAAAAAAAAAAAAAAGGATTGGATTCAATTCTCTCGTTTTGTTTTTTTTTTTTTTTTTGTTTTTCTTTGTTTTAAGTAAATTAGTTCGTTGTGAATGTAGCTTTATATAATACGTTGTCGTAAGAGGAGGCTTCAACGATGAAGAGGTCCCGGGTAGTAGGGGGGTACGCATCTTCGGGGCCGTCCTAACGGTAGGGCGGGTCACTGGACGCTCACTGCGCTGTGCACAACTCCTTCCACGGATTTCCCGCCGCGATCCAAGAGCGTGCAATACAAACGCGGGCGCGAACTAAAAGGCACCGGACCCTCAACATCTATATACGTATACTTACTACGTACTTTTTACTTACGTACCTACGTACCTACGTATATATATATATTTATATATTTATATATACAGGTATAGATATACACATATCGTAAGTAAGTAAGTAAGTAAGTAAGTAAGTAAGTAAGTAAGTAAGCAGCAGCACGTTTATGCGCTCGCTTGCCCCGGCGCTCTGGTGCAATGCCCTACTACCTATACTTCGCGTAACGTTGCTCACTGCCCTTATATCGCAATACTATACTAACTTATACCTGAACGTGAATGTGGATGTAAGATTTAAATGTAGATGTATACGTTCCGCGCGGCAAGCGCGCAGTTCTTACTTTTTTTTTTTCTTTATATACTATATAACATCTCTAATTTTATTTTCTTTTATTTTCATTTAATATACGCCAGATCTCGCAGTCCTTGAACTCCGATTCTTATAAGTTCTTTAGCTATCGCGTTCGTTCTCTCTCAGTCCGCGGTGGCTTCGATTCGATAACCACCTACTTCTTGTATTGTTAGCCAAGCTCTATTGGTACATATACCTATTTATTATTTCATTTCATTTATTTTCTTTTCTTCTTTTATATATATATATATATAAGTATAGTTGAAGAATATTTTTCGCTATATATACCTAAATAAGTAGCGCGGGAGGTGATCCGTATATTCGATTTTATATTCGCAAATTATATATACGAAATTTTCGCAACTCTATATAAATTTACATACATCGAGCCTACTATTTTATAATTTCATTTCTAACTTATATATGGCTCATATTATTTATCGCAAAAACACAGGTAGCATGTTAATTTCTCGTGTCAACATTTCGGGTAGGTTTATATATATATATATATACGAGTGTATATAAAGAGGAATTACGGGAGGAAACGTGGAAGGTAAAAAGATTTAAAAAAAAAAAAAAAAAAAAATTAAAAAATAAAAATAAAAAAAATTTCTAAAAAATTGTCCGTGAACCCGAGGAGTCAATAACCGGCGCGTTTTTGTGGTTAATAAACCGTTTTAAAAAATGCAAATTATCATAATTTTTTACAATTTTTTAGGAGTACAAGAACGAAAAAAAAAAAAAAATTATATGAAATGAATGGATGAATGAATAAATACATAAAGAAGACCGCGAGATTAGTTATAATCAGGTTGAACGGGACGACCGACCTTTATAACCCTGAACGGGATTTTTTCCCTGTACGAAAGGAATAATCCCTTTGACGCAAATTTTAAATTGAATGAAAAAAAAAAAGAAGATAAAATAAAATAAATAAATAAATAAATAAGAGTATAAAATGAATATATGAGAAAGAATAGTTCGTTGACCTGTATATGCATATGCATATGCATATGTATATGAAATATATATACTATATATACAGCTGAGATTGTAAACTCTTGAATTATCCGGAGAAAGAATAGTAGAGCCATGCATATGGAAGAAAATTCGTTTGTATATATGTATAGCTAGTGTTTTGTATAAAATCTGCGGTAGGTAGGTACGTACCTACTAATACAGAATGTTAGCTTACGATTAGTTAGTCAGGACGATGAACCCAGAGGGGATCCGGGCGTGCGTAAGAGATGACTGTGCACGGTTAGTAGGTAGTTCTGTACTGTTTAAAAAAAAAAAAAAAAAAAAATTATTCATTTAAAAACTGGAAACGCCGTTGAACTGACGACGACCACTGCAGAGTCCTGCTCTGGTATATATATATATATATATATATATATATATATATATATATATGTTAGAACGGAACGGAACGGAACGGAACAGAATAGAACAGAACAGTACAGAACGAAACGGTATCCAGCTAACTTGATGATAGCTGCGGGTAGGTATATATTTGCCATGCCTTGGACTATTTTAAAACGTGACGACTAACTAAGACACGAAGACGAAGACGAAGACGAAGACGAATGAGAACGAGGATGATGATTAGGCGAGTAGTGAAACGACCGAGTTTATTGAGGCCAATTCACTAGGTTTATAGAGATAAGTATTCTTCAAATAATAACAACAATAATAAGAAGAAGAAGACGAAGACGAAGAAGAAGAAGAAGAAGAGGAAGAGATTTTTTTTTTTTTTTTTTGTTGTTTTTTATTTTCTTCACAATTTCATTCCTTGATTTAATTTTGTTCTCTTTTTTTTTTTCTTGCAATTTCAATACATACTATAGGTGAAACTTACGCTGTATTAAATTAATGATCATCTAGTAGCCAGAACTATGTTTCATATAGTCTAAGCAGTATTATAGAGAGGTGGTTGCACTCTGAATGACGCATGGTTCATCGACTAACGTTTTACGGTGTTCCCGCCAAGAGAGACGTGTAACTGTACACCTACACCCATTATAGATAAAGAAATACTACGTAATATGTATAGTAGGCATATACGTATATATATGAGGAGAGAGAGAGAGAGAAAAAAAAAGGGAATAAAAAATAAAAATATAAGAATATAAATAAAGAAAGAAGAATACATGCAGAAAAAAAAAAAACGATATGAAAATTGATGAAGAATGAAAAAAAAAAAAAAAAAAAAAAAAAAAAAAAAATTACGCGATTAATTATAGCGAGAAAGAAAGAAAAAATAATTCAATTTTATCGATACGTATATATCACGAGTTTTCAAATGTTAATAATAATTAAATGCCGCATGTGTAGCAAATTTATGGGCAAAAGATTAATTTTATTTAACGTTAGAAGATAAAGGGAAGAACAAAGTAGAAAAAAAAATAATAATAATAATAATAATAATGGGAACTTACGAAAAATTGTACCGCGGAATTTGCGTCAATTTCAAAACTATTCCAACACATTCGGTTTACCGTTATATTCCCTAGCCTGCAGCAGCAACAGCAGTAAGAGCTCGACGTCGCGTTTCTTCCTAGATAATTCACTATATATATGCCAATTTTATACACGATATCTACCCTTGTTTTTTTTTTTTTTTTTTTTCATCACCGTGAGTAAATTGATTAAAATTTATAAAATTCGTGACGCAGTGTGTTGAAAATGATTTTCAGAAATGATGTTAAGTAGGCGAAAAAGAAAAAAAAAAAAAAAAAAAAAAAAAAAAAAAATGAATACATATGTAGATAATTTGTAATCTCAATCGCTTACTACCTAGTTCATATGTTTATTATAAAGGTATGTTTATATCTATACGCGGTATATAACAGTAGTTAGAGAATGAATAAGGTGTTTTTTTTTCCAGATCTCGAGACCTCGGTGTATATATTTGCATATATATGTCCGTATGTACCAAGAAGAATTCGTCAATTCGAAAGAGAGTAACGTCACGTTTTAAACAAACCTAAACGTAAATTAGTACCGAGATATTAGCGCGCGGTAAATTTAAAGTTTAAGTTATGAATTTAAAGTTAAAGTTAAATCCAAATCCAAAGCTCGGATATGCCCGGTTCTTCGTCTCGTTGGCTAACTGTACTTTCACACTTCTACGCTCTACGTAGCTGCTGCTGCTGCTGCTCTGATGGTAAGACTAGGTAGTTTAATACCTACGTAAGCGCATGAATGACATAACGCGCGGTATGGACGTCGTATAGCGTCCGCGTCAGGGCGTCGACCCCCGCGTTGCAATAATAGATCGAAATGTTCGAAAATTATAATCATAATAATAATAATAATAATAATAATAATAATAATAATAAAAATTTGTGTACAAAAATTGAAATAAAAAAAATAATAAATAATAATATTATTCAAAATTCACGCGAAATGAAAAAAAAAAAAAAAACACGATAAGTAATGACAACGCGCGTAATAATTTATTGTACCTGTGGAATTATACATATACATGGTGTATAATAATTTATATATTTCTGACCTACATAATAGCGCAAAAGTTCATTGGCTTCTTGCTCCATTCTTTGTGTACTACAATATATACTAGGTAGGTAGGTAGGTAGGTAGGTAGGTAGGTTGGCTGGTTCAACTCTCTCGAGCATCGCATAGGTAGGTATATATATATATATATTAAGATCGTTGTGAGATTCGCCCGCACGATAAAAAAAAAAAAAAAAAAAAAAAAACACGCGCCGGAGTGCGCTATGACCCTAGAGGAAAATTTTTCGGAAGTGTTCTGAGAAGCTTTAACACGACTCGCGCGACAGGAAGTTACCTAGATTCTAACTATACGTGCTATGAAACAACGAAGATATTATACTACGACGATGTAACCGCAAATGTACCATTTAATTCTTTCCGCACATATATGATGAAAGAAAAGAGAAGAAATAAAAAGAAAAATAAAAATATACTAACTTCATTGCACAAATCTGCGCGGAAACGATTTCTTACTATACGAAAAAATCGCGATTTTAAATAATTGAGAAAAAGAAGAAAATTAGTTCAAGATTTAGAGGTCTGAAATAAAATTTATACATATGTATGTCGGTCAAATTCTTTACTGAAGTAAATTTTTTATTTTATTTTATTTTATTTTTACGATAACGTCGCTATATATAGAATTAGGATCGTTGATTCACATTTAGTCGTTGTATGTGTCGTGTGTGTGTTTTTTGGGGGATACTTGAAAATGGGCTAATCGCAGTCCCATACCCGCGTATTGCATGGCATAGGTTGCTGCTGATGTGAATGAACTCATATTTTTTCAAGCCCCGTACCTACCGCGCCACGGCAGTTATATACCATAGTATACATATATATGTATATATATATATATATACCTGGTTACTGACCCACGTTCCTTGGAATCAAAAGCAAACTGTTTATTTGCTCAAATTCTTGGATAAACGGCAGCACGCCCGCCTATCCTCCTTCTCGATTCCTCATTTTTCATTTTTCTTTTCTTTTTCATAATATCACGCCAACTGCAGATCTATCAATACTAATACACGCGCATGTACCCGGATATAAATAATAAAAGGTATATAATATTTATGTACCTGTGTAACGTTCTATACGTGCAAAGAAATAAAATTGCAATTGCAATTAAAAAAAAAGAAAACGGAATTTTTGATTCAATTTCAGTCATTTAGTTGATTTTAATTTTATTAGAAGTAAAAAGATGAAAAAAAAAAAAAAAAAAAATGATGCGAGTTACTTAAGGAAAGAGAGAGGCGTTCGTTTGGCGAAGTAAAGTGAGCGCGGTAAGAACTGGGGAGGGATAATCGTTGTACAGCACGTTGACGGCCGTGTGTGGGTTACCTGGTTAGTGACCGGCGTACGTCGGGCCACTAGAGTTCAGTGCCATCGGTTACCTCGGAGCACTGGCTAATCTCATGGCGATTATCGAGCTCTACTCGCCGCTATGTCTATATGTGTGTATATTTAATATATCTATATATATGTATATATGTATATAATAGGCGCGGGCGAGGGAACGAACAAACTATATCAATTACTCCGTTATTATCACCCATAAACAATTACGAAAATTAATAGGCCTCTGTAATTATTACCGGAGTTAGATTTACTCGAAGGTAATGAGAATATCGAAAAAAAAAAAATTGCAAAAAAAAAAAAGAGAGACAAAGAAACGAAACAACGTCTTTATATAGGATGTAAGAAAAAAGAGAAAAAAAAGAAAAAAAAATTAATTTCACTTGATATTTGAAGAAAATAAAAGGATGGATATATAAATAATGATAATGACGATAATTTGTAGAAATTGTAAATTAGAACGTAGAACGAAAAACGCGATCGTAGCCAATAACAAGGCCTAGTTCCTCCCGGAGGTGTTGGGTTTTTGAACGATCGTTGCGTCGAGGCCGTTGCCCCCTGGTATCTCGTAAACAGAGTGCTTATAAGAAGGTTCCGGAGGCCTAGGCAGGACGCGGACCGCTATTTCATACCGCTGACTTGGCCCTGCCATGCAATGCAATGCCATGCCATGCCCGGGTATTCACGTACATAGAGAGTTCCGTAAGCCGCGAATGAACGAACGTCGACACCGACGTCAAGTCGCGTCGAAACAACGCGGGGGTTCGGTGCAGAGCACGACCCGAAACGGTAAGATATATTAAATATATATATAGTTACCTACCTATACGCGTCGTTCGAATAAAACAGTGTGTAGAATAATGTTGAAGAAGTGGGGAAACGGGGAATTACAATTCGCCGTTGCGTCACGTCGGACATATTATTTCGTCATCGATGAATTAGCTAACTAACACACAAAGCTACACCTTCCTTCCTCTGCCTCTCTCTTTCTCTTTCTCTTTCTCTTTCTCTTTCTCTCTCGCACTCTCTTCTCCTCATAATTGGGATTTCCGGAAGATTGATAACTCTCAAAATACCGAGAAGAATTTTTTTTTTTTTTTTTTTTTTTCAAAATTCGAACACCGCGTATGTATTTCGAGAATATAAATAAAAAATAAGCGAGCCGAGATATATAAGTATAGGTACATACTATGTTTCCTGTACCGTAATCCTATGTTTTGTATTCATTATGTTATTTTAATTGAAAAATGAATAAAAGTCTTCTTTTGAATTCGACGAGTCAAATGATTAGTTTCGTGCGAGTATGTGTAATTAATCTGTGCGTTCGATCTATAATACAGATCGATCACATACAGTAATATATATATATATATATATATATATATACCTATATATGATATAAGAGGCATTTATTGGTGAAAAGGTTGTTGTCCACGTTGAATATATATATATATATATATATATATACATACATAAAATATAAAGGACCATGAACCGTCCTCTTCTAAGAAGTCAAGTTTTTGCAACTAGTCCTTGAATCTTTCACAGCCCACGGAGATTATTCATCTCCGGAACGAACGATCGAAGTCGCACCACCTCGAACGCGGGGACATTGACCGATGAAAAAAAAAAAAAAAAAAAAAAAAAAAAAAAAAAAAAAAAATCGCCAAGGACGTGTTAAAATACCATAAAGGGACTGATATAGGGAGATAAGATTTATCGCTTGTATAGGTATATGTGCAAATATATTCAATCGATTATAAAATGAATTTGAAAAAAAAAAAAAAAAAAAGGAAGAAAAGGAGGAAAAAAGAATGACAATACAAAATACAATTTCCATGTATAGAAAATATGTTGAATATCAGAAAACCGCCTTCTTCGTGACCGCGTGAGGGGTTGTTGTGGCGTTGACCGATCAAAGACTCGACTTCGTGGTTTGAATAACGATAGGCGTAACCGTCCACGACGACGACGTTGGGCCACTGACCGCTTCGATTCAACCGACAGAATCGAGTCTCGTCCATTGTCCTCGGTCGGTTTCTCATATACTTTGACCACACCGCGATCAACCAAGGCTCAAGATATTTCATAATTTTCCTTATGGATACATAGGTACGACGGATTTAATTTATACCGTCAAACAATACGAGATTTGAATAAATTCATAAAAATCTAAAACCTGCATAGTCAAGAGTTTTTATTCACTCGATTTTAGGGTTCGTTTGACCTTCGCCCCCCTGGGGAATAAAGCTAATTTCTGTATAGTAAATTTATAATTAAATTCTGATGCACTGACCGCGACCGTTGGGGTTTTGTAAATATTTTCTCCTTTTTTTTTTTATTTTTTATTTTTTATTTTCTATTTTATTTTTCATTTTTTTCCTCCATTATCTTGTAATTCAAATGACATTTATTCGTATCGAATATCTTCCCGATTCGACTATATAGTACCTTTCCCTCGCTTTGTGTAGGTATTGCCCATGAATATTGTTGAGGTACGATATGTATATACGAGTTCTGTTGGATAACACGTGGTGGTTGGCTAGCCGCCAGAAAAGAGCGGCAAAAGTAGATCGACGAGGGTTACAAGAAGCATGATGATAATAATAAAAAATAAAAAAAAATTAAAAAAAAAAAAAAAAAAAAAAAAAAAAACTGTAAAATAAAATTAATAAAAGTTAAAATAAATTGGAATTTAGCTAAATATATACATGGAAGCATGTTTCCGTCTCGTTTTCTACATTTTCATTATTATTTATTGATCCCGGATAGAATTAAGCTAACTATATATATATATATATATTTTTTTTTTATCATAAAATAGATGAGAAAGAAATGGTTATAAAAATAAATAAATTGAAAGAAAAAAAAAAAAAAAAAAAAAAAAAAAAAAAAAATTAAAAAAGAAACCGACGAAAATTCATGCACTTTTCTGTAATATATATATATATATATATACATATATATATATATATATATAAGAGACAAAACCACTTTCGATTAATTCGAGTGAATGCAGTCAGCTTTCTCTCCGATCTATCGAGTTACCGTGGTACAGAATTAAGTCTTAAGATATACTCGCCGCGTGCGTATCTTTCTGTCTTTCGTATGGCGAAAATCTATAGCTTCTATACATACATACATACATACATTACATATGTATATTGTATATTGTATACGTACACTTATATATATAGATGTATTTTTTTTTTTTTTTTTTAATTTTATTTTTTCTTCTTCTAATGATAAATACACGACTTTGTTTTTTCCGCTCGAGGAAAAGGAATCGATGAGAATCAAGCCGAACGATACCTACCTATATACCTAATAAGTTTGTTATAGTTCTAGAATATTTTTTTGCGTCATTTAATCGTCATGCTTTAATGGGTGAATAAGAAATCGATTACTGGTTATAGGTATAGAACAACGCCTTTATATATATACCTTTGATATAAGAGAAGATGAAAAAAAAAAAAAAAAATTAGATATCCTCTATGCCACGTAGAAAAATCTAATTTGATAAACTGATTCGTATAGCTGCAGGTATAGGTAAGTAGGTAGATACCTGTGACTATACATAAAAGCTGCGAAATTCAGCTAAAGTAAAGTGAAGTAAAGTAAAGTAAAGTAAAGTAAAGTAAAATAAGAGGAAGAAGAAGGCTACAGCAGGGCAGTGAACGGAGGTAAAGTTCTCGGTTCGGTCACTAACCTGAGTGCATATTACTTCACATCTGAGGTAAGGCGCGAAGTAAAAATAAAGAAAAATAAAAAAAATAAAATAAAAATAAATAAGGAAGTTATACTATAAGAAAAAAATGTCGATTTCGAAAACGGGTTAATCAAATATATATAGTAGTGGGAGATGAAAAATGAAAAATGAAAAAAAAAAATTGAATAATAAAATATTAAACGCACTTCAAAATATGTATACCAATCTATACCAATTAATTTTCAAACACCTTAAAACATTAATTTCTCTTTTCTTTTTTATTATTTTTCTTACTTTCTCAATATATACTATTAACTCACGAAAGTCGAATATTTCGACACCCTGTATGCATGCGTTTGAACGGATAGTAAAAGTTCAATGAACGGTGGCTACCCGCTATCAATGCTAATGCCAGTTGGTTGGTTGGTAGGTAGGTAGGTAATAGGTAATAGATATATATATATATATATATATATATACACACATTAGATATATAGATATATAGATATACATACATACATATGTGTGACTGATAGAAACAACGCGTTGGCACCATGAGTTTTATTCCGTTCTTATACGATCGCATGCGGTGCAACGACCCCTACCCCGTACGTTGGTTACTGCAGATCTTATTCCGCGAGTATGCACGTCCCAGGGTCAGTATATAGATATACACTATCCTAACGATTGCATTAGGTATAACCACATCGTCGCAGCACGACGTGGGTGCAAATTTCAAATGAACCGTAAATAAGATTTTTCTAGGAATTTATTACAGTCTCCATAAACGTATAGGTACGATTTTCTATAACGATATTATGGTTATAACCGCGATTTGTATATATTATTTTATAAAAGTTTTCTTTTTCTTTTTTTCTTTTCGTTTATTGTGATTCGATAAATCGGTTTTGCCAGAAAATTTGGATAAAAAAAAAAATAAATAAATAAATAAAAAATAAAGAGGAATAAAATGATGACCGATCTTTTCGCTTTAAATTCGACAATGATCATCATTGATCAATAGACTCGAGCTTAACGAGGAGGTTGAAATTTGATAAAAGACAAATAGCTAGGTGACGACGTTAGCTTAATTCTGCACGAGCGTGATAGTCGTCGTCGTCGTCGTCGTACCCGATCGTCCCTGTAGAAGTGAAAGTACAGTTATTTGATCTAAATTCGTAACAATAAAGTCATAGATTGGTTGCCGCGAGTCAACGGCCCATTTTCATCACGGTTTAATTTTATAACTGTGCTATAGTCGCATACATACCTATATATATATATATATATATATATATATATATATATATAGATCGAGGTGTAAATAAAATTCAATCAAACATCAGGATGAGCTGTATCGAGTTTTTGAGAATCTAAATTTTTTTTTCTCTCTCTCTCTCTCTCTCTTTTTTTTCCCTATCGTTCGACATAAAATTGTTGCAAAAATTATATCCGGACGCGTGAGTCTTTTTTATGTGTGATAAAAAAAAAATCGTAAAAAATGAATAGAAAAAAAAAAAAAAATAAAAAAATAAAATAAAAATAAAGTTTATCTAATTATAGGAATAGACAGAAGAATAGATACAATTGAGTGGGCGGATGTTGAATAACCTGTTGAAAAATAAAAAAAAATAAAAAAATCGCTAAACTCGGGGGCACGAATCTCGCGGGAAGAGGTAGCTATGAGTCGAATCAGAGCTGTCGTTCCGTCTGCGAGTGTGTGTTAGTAGAACGCAGGCGATTCGAAACCGAGCGTATTGGAGACAAGTGGCCGGCGAGGTATGGCGGCCGCATTCTTAACCTCGTTTTGCACCGTGTCTTTAGATTTATCGAGGCTTTTCGATCGGGTTTTTGGGGTCGGTATAGAATGCCTCCCTCCATATGCGCGAACTCTCGTTTCTCTATACATGGTATATGAGAACTTTGCGACTCTCTATACTATAAATTTCCGAGAATAGAGAAAAGAAAGAAAAAAAAAAAAAAAAAAAAAAGGAACGTGGAACGGAAGCATTTTTGCTACCCTTTTTTCACATTGCCAATTAATAATTATCGCGATAATAATTAATCGCTATTATTAAACTTCCGGCAAAGTTAAAGTTGTTCCGGTTCACCTGACCCTCCGCACGGTCTCTAGCCTTCCCTTGGATATCGCGATCTCGCGGATTGGATCTGATCGCGGATCTTGCAATGCGGAAGAGCGATTAGTCTATAGAGTGGGAAAGGTCGGGGCCGATATTTGTGTTTTCAATTTATTTGCACTTCTGTATATCCCCCCTTGTATATTCGCAAAATATTAGTCAATATATGCATACCGATTAAACTTCCGGTGAATTTATATCCAGAAATGATTATTCGAGTTGTTATTAATTTAGTTAAAAAAAAACAATTTTAGAGGCCGATTTTTCTACAGACTATATATTTATTATTTTTATAAACTGATCCCAAGGTATAATGATGTCTCGCGAATTTAGCTATATACTTAGTAGGTAGGTATATATATCTGTATACGTTATCTGTATTTATACACGTGAAATATAACACAAACGAATAAAGTTTTGGCCTTGTTGGGTCAGTGGCTCGGGCCACAGGTTCTAAAACCCGGTGAAAAAAAAAAAAAAAAAAATTAAAAAAAAAAAAAATTTGTATACATGTAATATATGAATATGTATGTATAAGCATATATGTGGGTACAATAATGATGAGTGTAATGGCACAGGTAGCTGCGTAGCTATATTAATCGCGACACGATCGTTCATCGTTGTTACCTCAGACCTTGACTTTACTTCGCGGGTCTCATTGCGTTCTTTTCATCATCATCATCATCATCATCAATACGTTATTAAAAAGAAACGGTGCTACGTAGGTATATACCTCGTAGATGACAATCCAAGTATTTAATTAAACCGCTAAAACTTCGATTCGCAAAAAAAGGTTTTGTACAATATAAAATCCAGAATAAGGAAAACGGTTTTAAAATTATTATTATTTTTTTTTTTTTTTTTTTGCGATCATTTTTTCGATACTTCTATTCGGAAAATCATTTTTTCATTTATTTATTTTTTTTTTAATTTTGTCAATTTTTTTTTTTTTTTTTTCTTCTCTTGTCAACGATTTAGAAAAATATTGCCAAATTGTGGATAAAAAACCGTGTGCCCTGGTATCAAAGGTGTCACTGACTTCAACGTAGGTGATCGACCTCCATATAGCTTCCCACCACCACCATACCATCAGAAGTTGCGAGGAGTATAAACTCGCGGGTGATTTCTCCCACCATTTCGAACTCGCGGTTCCCTTTCCCCTCGGTTGTGTGCCTCTTTTCCTCTTTTTTTTTTCTCATTTTTTTGTAGTTTGTTTGTTTTTTTGTTTTTATCCTTTTTCTTTCAATCCCCGCTCTTTCCCTTTTTCTCATTCTCTCTCTCTCTCTCTCTCCTTCGGTCTTCACCTCTTATTCCCTCACCGCTTTGAACGCCATTCCACCACTCCCGCACTTGTGCAAACGCGAGGATGAGGACGAGGAGAATGAGGAGGCGTCGCGGCGGACTTGTGTGACGTAACGTCGGTTATTCAACCTGGTCGCGATGCCTCGCAGTGACGAAATGCCAACACTCGTACGGTAGACTCTGCCAAAGTTCTTTTACATACATACATTTACCTATGTATACACTATACATACCCACATACATATATATATATATATTATATATTTATACAATATACATAGGTAAATCAATACCGTATGTATATATTAATTTTTTCCCATATATACTCGCGGCCTTGAGAAAATCATTATTTATATACACATATTATACGTAGTATATAGATAATTATATAACGAATGTATATAAAAATGCGAAAAAAAAAGGTGATCTAGTATATGTAGTATATATACCGCCAACGTGGATATATACCTACCATAATATATTTAAATATAGAGGCAGACACGTAGATAGTTACTCATCGAAGTATAATCGCGGATCTATCTATACAATATACTATATGCTATGATCTAACGTGAATCAAAGATATTTATAAATGTATAAAGATCGATATTATATGTAATAGAGGAGTATAAGTCGTCGCATATTATATAGTTTGAAGTGGGAGGTCAAGATTTAGCGTAGTACTAGGTTTTAATAGTAACCGAAAGTGTTTTACGTTTACCCAGTTTAAAATGAACCGCAAATTTCACCTTTCTCGCATTAGCGTTAGATTGAATTGACGCTTCTTTCAGATTGGGTTTCCCTTTTTTTTTTTTTTTTTTTTTTTTTTTTTTTTTTTTTTTTTTTCTCCGAAATCTTTAATATACAAATACGTGTCATATACATACGTAGGTAATTTAAACCCGTGTTTATACATATATGGATATATTATGTATACCTACTTGAATCAGCGAAGATCGAGGTGGGGCAAATAGCGTCGCGACGCAACAGTATATAGGTAGGTTCGCGCGGGTCAGTCAACCCCAGGGTAAAGTGGCTTTTGCCGCACGTGATATGGTTCACTCGGTTCATACTTCGGTCGTGTACCGTGTATTCAAGAGGCTGAAGGATTTAACAGGTAATGGAATAGGTACCTATACATACCACGGTTCACCCAGAAACTCAAAAACAAACAAAAAAAAAAAAAATTAATAATAATATCATTATTTAATCATTATTCATTTTTTTTTTTTTATTGAAAAATCTCGTCAGATCCTAACAAATTTACAAATTTGAAGGTATGTAACCTTTCAAAGAATTCACCTCCTCGTGCGGTACATCCTGTACAGCGTTAAAATAGTCAAAAAACGACGCTCTGACCTAAAGTTGTTAATTTTGACCCGACAAATTTTTTTGGTGTGAAAAAAGTCATGTTTCTATTTTTGAAAAAAAAAAAAAAAAACACATTCTGGTTATATTTAACTCCGCCATTCCAAATTTTGGATCAAAAACATTTTTTTTTTTTTTTTTTCTTTGCTTAACGCCCCCCTTCGAACCCTAAAACTTCCAATCCCATTCAATATTGGATCGGAGCAATATTTTTCGGGATAAATCAGGTATAACATTAAAATGGAACACCCTGTATACATGTGTGTGTGTATGTAGGTAGGTGGAGAAGGGGTATGGGAAAGAGAGAGAAACAAGAAGGAGAGACAAGGCGCGTCGAGTGAGTGAAATGGGTCGGGGGCAACGACCAGCCAGTTTCGAACTAATATTTAAATTTTTGTTCGCGGGTCACTTTGATCAGATTAGTTTGCCCAATCCCAACCAGCAAATACGAGCTCCGAGTAATTGATGCAATTTTTTATTTTATCCTCTTTCTCTTTCTCTCTCTCTCTCTCTCTCTCTCTCTCTCTCTTATACATATATCTTCGAGATAATGAAAGAAGAATAAGATTAACGGAAAAAAAAAAAAAAAAAAAAAAACGTAAAAGGTGGAGAAAAGAAAAAGAGAGAAAGACAGAACTGTCATAAATCAAAGATGAAGATTAATTTACTGCAAGGATATGTATACAAAAAATTATGAAATTATTCTACAGTTTCTTCCTTAATTTTGATTTTTCGTTCTGACTGATCTTTTTTTTTTTTTTTTTTTTTTTTCCGTATAATTTTCTGTTTAATCATTGAAATTCTCACATATAGTCTCGGTCTGCAGATAATAGCTACTTCCTTCTGAGGAAGCGATGACCTTTGTCCCCCTCAACGTTCAACTGTTTTCTATTTATTTTCTGTTTTTTCTTTTTTTTTTTTTTTTTTTTTGTGTGTCATTTATACGAAGGATTCAAGAACTCGTATGTGTATATATTTATATATATATATATATATAGTATATATATTTATTTTATACACCTACACACTGACACAAATGATTTTATTTATTTTAGTCATCGTATATTATATGGCTCTCAGAACTTCGCGGTTGACATTCACAATTAAAAATTTGGTATCGTGAGGAGGAGGAGGAGGAGGATGAGGATGATGAGGATGATGAGGTTAATCATGAACTCTGACATTCCTACTACAGCAGCACACGGCAACCCTAAACGTTAAGACCCGGTCCATGTGGATAAATTAAATTTTATAATAATTCATTAAGCAAATAATTGAACCCATATAAAAACCCCATCGTACACCCATACAGCATATGTATATTGGTATATGTAATATATATATATATATATATATATATATATATATATATATATACACGTTATACCAGTAAGAATCATCGTCTGGGAGACAATCCAAACTAGTTAAGAGAGAGAGAGAGAGAAAGAGAGAGACCGGAAATGATCCTTTAACGGCACAAATACTTCAACCGATATAAAATAACCGTTATCATATTCTATATAGAATACTGTGTATAGGATAAGTCAACGAAGAACCATGATTAATAATAAAAGAAGGAAAGAACAAAAAAAAAAACAAAAATAAAAAGTAAGAAAAGAAGCAATTCGCGATTATATGCGAATTGGGTAAAAAAAAAAAAAAAAAAAAAAAAAAACAACTCGTCTCCAAAAATTTTTTGTTCCGTTCTATTTTTGTTAGTTTCGAATAAACGTTGCATATACCTACCTATTATCGGTGTATAGATTGTACAGAATTATAATTGAAAAAGTTTTATTCCGAGGTTGAGTCTTATAGGTCACCTTAATTCGAGTTACCTAATTATTTGAAACATTCGAATATAAAAATAAATATCGAAGGTTCGTTTAATACACTATATATGTATATATATAATATAATAAGTATAGTAGGTTAGTTAATATACGAAACAATTAAGTGGGTCATCGCTCATCAGTCAAATATTATACATATATGTATATATATATATATATACTAATATAGAAATAATAAAATGTGACGAAATATAATTAAGGCCAAATCATTACTATATAATACAGCGTCCGCCTTAAACATATATATATTATCTATAAAATAATACACATTAGTATGTATGTATGTATATATATATATATATATATATATATTATGTTATGTAATAAAAAAATTAAAATAAAAAAGATAATAATTCTATGGGTTTTTTTTTTTTTTTTTTTTTTTAATCCTCTTTAGCAATTATGTAACAGGTGTATCATATTATTACAAATTCTATATATATATATATATACGTGCCTTGAATTATATAGAATGTATAGGTATAATTTAGCTTTATTAAAATCGCGAACACGCTTATCGTTTCCCCCCGCCGCTGAAAAAACGCGGAAAAAAAAAAAATTCAATGCAATGTCTAGTATATATGTAAACCTGGTACATATAACTATAATATGATATTACTAGGGAGGTAAAAGTACCTGCGAAATGAACGGGCGCACCCGGTGCGCGCTCTCTCTCTCTCTCTCTCTCTGATCGGAGAATTAATTCGAGCGATGATTTTGCAAGGTGTCTCGGTCCACAGCGCACAGCAAGGCCAACGGGTCGTAGACACGACCTGATTGCTGCTGGGTTTATTGTTCCACGCAGGTACAAAGCCCCGACGCTCACAGATATCTACATTCCGTAATATACGAGACGTATTTTTTGCGAATTAAATTTTTTTTAATTTGAAAAAAAAAAAAAAAAAAAAAATGAAATTTAATAAAAACTGAACAAATGAATTGAAGAAAAAAAAAAAAAAAAAAAAATGAAACAGATATTTTGTCAGTTTTTCCTTCTTTTTTCTTTTCTCTCTCTCTCTCTCACTCGATTATTTTATGTATACCTATATTATATAAAAGTGAAGAATATATATAATTTATTTTTTCTTCATTTTATTTTCCAATTCTAATATTATATAAGATAGTAGTACGTATATTATATACTACATAAATATTGATAGAGAAATTTTTTTTCTAATGCATAAGTAAGTAGTGCGTGAGAGAGCAACTTGCACACCACGTGAAAGTAAGAGCCCGTTTGAATCGGCCTTGAATCTGGTGACGGGGTTAGCGGCCGACATCCAGGACGGTCGCGGGCCTCGCGCGCGATGACGGTTAGGCAACCGTTCTCGGACACGTAAGTAAGTAAGTAAGTAAGTAAGTAAGTAAGTAAGTGAGTAAGTAAGTAAGCGACTGAGTAGTAAGGTAAGTAAAGCTGGCCCGATCTACCTGACGAAATATGCCACAAGGCAACGACAACATAAGGTGCGCACGGTGCAGCAGTAGACAGAACGGAGATAGCAGACGAGAACTTAAAAATGATTAAACAAGAAGAATATGTTGAAGAAAAATAAAAATTTGAGAAAAGAAAAGAAGAAAAAAAAATTCTTTCGCTGTATGTAAATTAAATTTTTTCGTTTTTTATTTTTTTAAACTAAATTTTTTATTCAATTCCATCATTTAGTACATCCTGTTCCAAATTTATAAATAAATGAAGAAAAAAAAAAAAAAAAAAAATGAAAATGAAAAAGAAAAAAAAAAAAAAAATGGAGCCTGCATAGATGAATAAAACGCAATATATTTACAACGTTCGAGTTTAAAAAAAAAAAAAAGAGAAAAAAAAAAAAATTCAATTTACTTATCATTGTTATTATTGTTAAATATTAAAATATGCGGTGTAGGAGCATAAGGAAAAAGAGAATGATGTCACATCGTGGTAGCCTTGGTCTTAAAGGTCTCATCCTGTTGTTCTATTAATATTACACTACGTATCTAGTCGTCGTGCGAGATACTTGTAGAAGAAGTTACATGTATTTATATATATATATATATACGTGTATATATAAGTACCTATACTATACCTATAAGTATCGCTGTAAGAATCGCGAAGATGAAGATGAATAAAAATAAGAATGAGAATAAGGCCTTGCTTTTTCTACAACTTTTCTCTCACTCATTCACTAACTCTCTTTCTCCATAGAAATATGCTATATAAGAACCTATGTGTATTAAGATGAGTCCAAAGATATACACACACACAAAGATATATATATAAGAAGATGTGATAATATGGTGGGCAGAGTCACGGGGTCCCGTGCCCTCGTGGGGGTCAGTAAAGCTTTCTCTGGCGTTGAGAGTAAAAGCCCGTCGTTGTCGTTGTCGCAAGACTGCAAGAGCGGGAGAAAGAGAAAGAGAAAGAGAAAGAGGGAGAAATGCGGTGAAAGCACTTTCATCGTCGATGGTAGCGTCTATATCCCTACACCTGGAGAGTAAAGATACGAAGAGGCGGCAGACGTTTTTTTGTGTGAAAAATGAAAGGAGAAAAAGTGGCGATCAGGAATTATTGATAATAGGTACATATCACAAAATGTATAATATACTTATTTTCGATTTGCAATTTATTTTTATTTTTCCCCCTTCCCATTTACTAAATATACTCAATTTTTTTTCTCTTTATCGATCTTTTGCGCAAATGTTAATATTAAATGATCCCTGGAATATATAGCTGGTATAGGAATTATATATAGCTATATCGTCCCTGAGGCCCCGATAGCGGACGTAGACCCCGTTCAGAGTGGTGTCACACCGTGAAGCAGTGAGTGGCCATGAGACTCGGAGCGGTAAATTGTTGCAACACGTATCTACGTTCGTTGAGTGTAGGTACACTGCAGGAGCGGGGTTCCAATACCGATATACAGTCCTAAGAACCGCCTACGTATACGTATTAGTTAAGAATATTGAATATATATATATGTTTATAATATGTTGTTGATTTTCAAAATTTTCAGGAACGAATTGAAATTGGAATTGGAATTTTAATACTTCTGCAGGGTCAGCGAGTAGGTAGGTGAGTAAGGTACGAGGTCCCATATATAATACCCGCTACATATTATATCCCGAAGGTTACTACCTTCGGAAGTAATTTATTTTTATTTTTATTTTTTTTTTGTTTTTTTTTTTTTCTCTACATTTTGGAATATTTATATTGAAAACTATACACGTCATGATATTTTATACTTATACTCCTATACTGTATAAGGCTTTTAGAGAATTCCGAGCTGACAACGTAAATATATATATATATACACGTTACGCATTACGCAATTATAATATAAGATACACGGTGTACAACCGCCCAACAAACAACCAGCAATGAGGTTTGAGCTGAATTTACTATTGAGAAACGTTTTATTCTTAAAAAAAGTATTGCTCAAAAATGAATATCTGGGCCATCGTGGCACATCTATAATGCATACTATTCAATTTCAAAAACAATGAAAAATAATTGTAGAAACAAAAAATACCACAAAAGTAACGAAATAAAATAAAGAACAAAATTATATCCATGTAGTATTTAATATTGATAGAAAAAAGAAAAAAAAGTGAAAGAAATCCTGACCGTTTCGAGTTTATAGATAGACGCGATGATTATAATACTATATAATATATACACAGTTTCGATTAGTTTAAAGAGTAAATAGAAAGACATATACATATATTTCGATTAACGGTAAATACATGTGTGCATAAAAGTCCGCGAATTATTTTTTTTTCTCTCTCTCTCTCTCTCTCTCTCTCTCTATTTTTCTCAAATGATTATTAATATTATCATTATTATTATTATTATTATCGTAATAATTATCGTTATGATTTTTGTTATACTATTGTTACGTGAAATTGGCGAATAGATGGGGCGCGATCTATCGGGAAAACGAGGAACTCTGTACTCGCGAATATATATACGCGAATTCGGGGCCAAATATCTACTATACAGCACGGTTTAGTTCGTCACGACGTATATACGTATATACCTATAGCTACCTACCTACCTACCTACCTACTCCCCTCGACTCTCCTAGCCTACATCAACGAACGAACGGGCAATGTCAATGCCAAACCGGAGCACGTGAGCACGGCCCGGAAATCGATAACGCTGAACCAGTTTTCAGTGTCAAACAAATCCTGCGGGACGCTTTAGCAAAATCATATATCTACAAACACCACCACCCAACGGAATCGCAATATTCCGCAAAAATTCGCACGAAAAATATCCAAATTATTATATTTTTTATTTAATTATTACTTTTTTTTTTTTTTTTTTTTTTTTTTTTTTTGCAAATCAAAACAAGTACCTAATCTCTTTTTTTCTTATACATAGGTACAATATCACTGCGCAGGTTTCAAAATATTTTCACAATTTGCGCAATATACAAATTTTGAAAAATATTCAACAAATTTTACATATGTTCGCGAATATATTATATCCGCGTCTCATTTCTCTGTCCGAAAAAATTATCCGAAAAAAAAAAAAAAAAAACAAAAAAAAAAAAAAGATAGATAAAACGAAATCATTCTGTGTACCTATATATATATATGCATACAGGAAACTGTCTCATGTGCAAAAAAGCAAAAAAGTGCAAAAAAAACTAGGCAAAAGAAGTAAAAAAAAAAATTAAAAAAAAAAAAAAACAAAAAACCTCGACTGATATGATAATTTATTTAAATATATATTATATATATATATATATATATATATGATCTCGCAGACCGGAACCATAAAAAGAATACTAACCTCTGCCATTTTTGGCGGATCTTGTTGTTATTATTATACCTCCGGATTTCTCGTTCTCTGCAGTAAGTTTAACGGGTGAGATAGTAACCTCGCAAACTTCTACGGGGTCAATTGCCGACGTGATGATTATGGGGTTTACAGTGAGGTTACCTGCAGTATTGCTATTACAGCCACTATAATAAACCGTCCTATTTCTTTCGTCTGATTTACTCTTTGATTTTTCAATAATTTTATCCTCGACAAGTACGATTCCACTGATCTCACTTTTTATCAGTCTAGACTTTTTCATCTCAATCGTTATATACCAGCGCACGTTAATTATTATTATTATTATTATTATTATTATTATTATTATTATTATTATTATTATTATTATTATTATTATTATTATTATTTGATTAAATTGAATCGCGATTATGATAAACTTGCCAAGGCAGTTTCGCGGATAACACTGGTACGGGAGAAGAAGACAGGGTCGTGCCACGATTCATATATAGCGCAAGGGGCAGAGAGAATTTCCCTTTTGCGCCGGCGCCAAATAGCCCACGCGCCAAGGGATACATTTTCCTCCCTCTCTCTCCCTATTTCGTGATATTTATCTTTACCATCGTCATTCATGAAAATCCCTATATCTTAAGATTATATGCAGTCTATTCGGACTAACGTCATAATAATCATCACTCATCTCTATATATATATATATATATCTATTCTAAAGTGGGCGGAAAAATACACTGCCCGGAAAATAAAAGAAAAAAGAAAACAGAAGAGAAAATTTCTTTCTTTCTTTTCATTCTTTGTTTTTTTTTATTTTTTTTTATTTTTTTATTTATTTAATTTTTTTTTTTTTTTTTTTTTTTATGGGATTGGCTACAGAATTGCAAGATTGGAACGCTTGACATTCGCCGGGGTGATCGGTAGGTGTAAAAGTAGACGTGAACGTGGGTAGCTATTGCTGGGTGCCAGAATTGCTTATGCATATATACGCATATACACATATATGTCGTATAGTTAGTTAGGTATAGGACGCGAGGTCGGATAAGGTATTTATAAAACTTGGGGCAAACGACCCTTGGGTAATAATATTGGCCCCCGGAATCGGAAGTAATTTACATATCTGATATCAGGGTTTAGATTATTCGGTCTATATAATATAAGTATAGATATATAAAAATCTAATTTTCAACCATATTAGAATTTTTTAATTTTAATTTTTTTTATTTTTGTTTTCTTATTACTCACTCGTGTAGTTCTACGTCTATGTATTTCAATATAGTATCATAGATAGGATGGATATAATTTCCCTCGAACTTACCTGTAAAACAGAAAGTAGACAAAAATATAAAACACCATATTATTATCAAATAAATTATTCCTGAAATATATTTGAAATGAAAATATGAAATGAAATTTGAACTAAGAATAAAAATCGATGCATTCGAAATGTTATTTTTTTTTTTTTTTTTTTTTTTTTTACACATATATTACATATATTATGCGATGTATAACTATTCTTTGAAGCTATAAAATAGCGATTATAAAATGTATTTTAGTCTGCGAAAATCAGGTCTCTACCATTATCATCATATCGCGTTAAAACCAGCGGTACGCGGGTTTTAATCGCGACACGAAACGGTGGGGTCTTACCGCTCGTAATCTATGATACCGACTCTGCGTCCGCACCTGTTTTTACGCGGTAATACTCTCTGCTGTACCGACGAGTTGTGCTGTGCTGAGCGAGTCGCGAGTCGCGAGTACAACGAGGTAGCACGTATACGTACTACTATACGTATAATCAAACCTCGCGAATTTGCGAATGTATCCTGGCGCCGCTAACGGACAATTCATGAACCGTAGAGATACAGTAGTAGTACATTAAATGATCGGCAATTCTCGGTATAGCGACTCGAACTCGTATCGCGTTCTGGGTTCTGGGTTCTGGGTTCTGAGTTGGGGGGTTGGGGTGGGGGGCCACCTTGGGCTCTAGCTCATTCGCTTGTTCGCTCGTTCGCTCGTTTGCTCGTTTGCTCGTTCTCTCGTAGTCGTTCTCTCACCCACTTGGCAGAGCCGGTCGTTGACCGCGGTACGTTGAAAGTAGGACAAACAGCGAACTCAAACAGCTCAGCTAATGCCTCGGCAAGGCCTTGAGAATTACTGACGCATGCGTCTCCTCCCCACCATCGCCCCCGCAACCTCCCTACACCGACTATCTATTTCATTCCCTATATTACATTTAAATACGGGGTGACGGGTTTTATTCGTCATTTTTTAAAAACGGGGAAAACTACTCCATTTTTCTCTCTCTATATATATATACAAGTTTAGAAAATCTGATTGAAAAAAAAAAGAGAGAAAAAAAAAAAAACACCGAAAACACGTCAGTCTAGAAATTCTGAAAACATGAGAAAACTGTGGGATGAATAATGTGCGAGGAAACGAAAAAAAAAAAAAAACAAAGAAGAGAACGAAATTTTGGTGATTTATCGATTTCGCAGCGACCACCCTTTACTTCAATATCGCGTCTATATAGACGATATTTCGCGTAACTTGTGAACAGTAGGCAAGGTATTGCACGTGACACGCTCTGTTTACCTGCGTCACCATGAACCGAGAATTATTACAAATGAGCGTTCTCTCCTTCGCCCTTCGCACCTTTTTATTTTTTTTTTTCTCTCTATTCTCTGTGTATAATATATATAATATAAATTCGGTTTAATAATAATTTATGTATAGTATGTAATAATATAGTCTTAATTTTTGTCTAAGATGTGCTCTGCAGCTTACATACAAGGAAATAGTATAGGATGCGTATTTGTAATTTCTATTGCTGCATATAAGAAAAATTCGAGAATAATAAACCGATATTATTATCTACAGGAATAATTTATAAGTACCTAAATTACCGTTACAATTCGTTTTTAGTTATCAATATATATATATATAAGCGCAGGTATATGTATGTATATTAAATCCTTGAAGCGTAAAAGTATTATTCGTTAACTGAGCGGCGTATGGGTTATTTGTCGAGGCGCGATCCTAACCTGTGATTTGAAATTCGGTTGGGAAACAGACCCGCAGCAGGACAACCATCGGTGAACGAACGCGCTTGCCCGATGTTGAAATATATCGCCTCGAATGAAAACGCGTGTGCGTGTGTGTCTATATAGATTTTTATGTAATCTTTCTTTTTTTTTTTTCGTTTTTTCGTTCTTTCTTTCTTTCTTTCTTTATCTTTCTTTCTTTATTTATTTTTCGACTCATTTTAAAACTCGACATATCGTATACGCGTATTTCCCTATACCCTTACGGACTAATTATACACATTATGCGTGAAGAAAGAAAGAGAATGAAAAAATAAAAAATAAAAAATTAGAACAGTATCTCGTCTTTGTACACAATAGGTTCAATTTTGATATCTTATAGGGTTGAGAATTTTCCATAGCATAATATTTCCTAAGGCTATGGAATAATAGATATATAGTTACATTATATATAATATGGATATGTAATAACAGAAATTTGAAGAGTGAAAGGAAAGGCGGTTTGTATGAATTTATTGCCGAACTCGGTCTTTGACTGTTTAGTACTATAAGTGAAGAGGTGGTGGTATACCGATTAGATGGAAAGTTAGTGAAAGTTTGCAAGGTGCAAGCCGTGCATTATAAATTGCGTAATAGAATAGCAACGGATTTTGTAGTTATATATATATATATTATATACCTAAGTATATAATATAGTACATATTTAATTTTTATAAACATTTCTAATTTTACGTTTGAAAATAAAAATTTTTAAACTATAGACGACAGAACTTTCATTTTTTTTCTATCTTTCTTTCTTTCTTTCTTTCTGTTTTTATTTCTCTCTTTTTCTTGTTGTAACGCCAAGAGCTGCAACAAGTGTCGTATAACTTCGACGGTTTTGCAGAGTATCAGTACGAATACCTTATATACCTACATACACTAACGTGAGAGGAAGAAGAAATCGCGCGAAAAGTCATGCCACATATATACATATATATACCGTCTATACATACAATTATGTGTTCACTCGATGCGCTCAACTTTCGATGCCGATTTATGCGGCGACCCATATTATACACACCAGGCCGTGTTGTAATTCGAAAAAAAAAAAAAGAAAAAAAAAAAAAAAAAAAAAAGACGAATTTCACGATCGTAAATCCCTAAAACTGGTATATCGGTATCGTGCAAAAATTGGCCAACGATGCTTATGGTTTTTTCCAGAATTTTTCCCCCATTAGAAATAATTTATTCGAAATTTATGAAATTTTCAAATTTCAGCATATCTTCGTTCGATATAATAAATGATGCAATTTATTGTGTCTCAAATTGCAAAAAAAAAAAAAAAAAAAAAAAAAAAAAAAAGAAACGATTTTTGTCGTTATCTATAATATCTCGTCGAGATAACGGATGTAAAAAAAAAAAATGAGACCGGAAGTATATACAGATTATATTGCAACAGCTCTAAACCTTGCGGTATAATATACAGAAAGCTGGTGTTAGTGCGATGGTGATGGTGATGGTGATGGTGGTGCTGCTGTACCACCTGGGGATCAGTAAACAGAAATAGGTTGTTCCGAGGTACCTACGTAGTAGTTGGCCGGGTTAAGGGTCACTTGGGTGAGTTCGACGAACTCGCGACCCGCGACTGTTCGGGTATATAGCTTAGGGTGGGTGGGCTGACGTCACCCACGAGGATATATATTCGTAATGTCGGGGCTCGACTTTCCCGGGGATGAAAAAGTATTTTTTATAAGAAAGGTCGCATATTTCACTGGTGCGATGAAGACATTTTTTCAAAATACAAATGTATATAAGGCGTTTTTGATGAAATTTCAAGAATCTTTCAATTCCAGTTTTAATAATTTTCTTTTTTTCTTTCCATTTCTCTGATTTTTCTCTTCAAATAATCTACTGATTCGGCTATACATATATACTGTTGGGTTATAAAATAAAACTAACGATATAGATGTATATATTATATAGGTAGGTATAACTACGTTGAAATAGTTGAGCAAGCGGTTGATTTGCCTGGGGTATAATATACCGGAGGATATACATACTGCATACCTATACCTATATAGTCAGTTGGAAATCCACTGGGTGTGTTAAAAGTTAGAATAATAAGAATGAGAATAAGAATAAAAGAAAGAAAGAGAGAAAGAAAGAAATAGAGAAAAAATCGCGTAGTAAAACTTGATGACTTTTTACAGTTTTTTTCTATCTTTTTTTTTTTTTTTTTTTTTTTCATTTCTTTTGAAAAACGTAAGTTGAATAATAGAAAGTAGAATTGTCAATGTACGTGTGAATGAAACGAGTGAAAGTATGGTGTAGGTATAATTATATGTAATTCGCGAATATCGCTACGAGATGTTTTTGCGGTCATTTATACTCTTAATGGTTTAATCGAGAACAGATATCCTGGTAGATATACTCGATTTATCTCTCTCTCTCTCTCTCTCTCTCTCTTTATATGTATATATATATATATTATACATATGTTGATACAGGATCTGGCCATAAGCGAATGAGTCAAACTTAATGTGTGAAACTATATAAGAATTACAGATCACGACTCGAGAGCACCACTGCTTTCGCAATCGAGTCTCGTGGAATCGTGAGGCAATCTCTCGGAGCAGCGCAGTCAAGGAGGCCCAATTTTCTTAAACTCAGGGTCAATGACACGGTGTGGACAGCGAACGCGCGCACAAGCGCAAGCAGCAGCAGCAGCAGCCACAACGTGAAAGGCCTACATACATATCTACAATATACTTTCGTAAGAGATTTTATACGGCGAAAACACAAGCGTCAAGTCGCAAATTCACATTGCGTGCGTTACGCAGCTGATTTTTTTAATAGCAGCTAGGGCGAAAAAATTTATTTTACGATAATTAAAAAATAATGAAAGAAAAATAAAAAATATGTAGAATACATCGGCGAATAATTGACAAAATATATTTTCAACGGTAGAGTTAGAAATTTACGAGAAACAGAAGAAAAAAAAAGGAAGGTATTTGATTGATTTATATATATACCGATGGCGGTAATATTGTTGTCTAAGAAACGGTAAAAAAATAAAAATTTTTGCCTCGAGTGAAAATAATAAACGCAAAAATGTCGTGCGGTCATTTTTTTTTTCGTCAATTATTATTGCCGGTCCTTTAACCCTTAACTGTACATATATTTATACTCGGTTAAAAATACGGTAAGAAAAGGGTTTTTTTTTTTTTTTTTTTTTTCTCGGTGTATTGGTAGTAAAAAAAAATATATAATATAAAGGACTAGGGTAAGTCAAAAAGTTAACGAAAGGATTCTCGGATGTACCTATATTTTTAAAGATTGAAAACGCGCCAGTCAATTGCTATGGGTGAAGCATAGTCCCATCGTAAAAAGGGGTAAACCGTAAAAGCCTAAAGGATTAGACTTAAAGGATTATGGAAAATATTTCTAAGACGTTTTTTCCATCTATATAAACAAACAAATACATAGATATATAAAAGAAGAGAAAAGAACGACTTCTGACCATCACGTAGTGCAGAACTCGACTTTTGGGGAAATAAAAAAAAAAAAAAAAACGGTAAAAATATTTCACTCTTTCGCCGTTCCCATACCCCATGGACAGCCTGCAATTACCCTTTCAGTACAATTCCTCGAACTAGGTATCCATAAAGTAATTTTAAAGTCACTGGAACATTGAACAAAAAAATTCCACGTAAGTCGGTGGTTTTCTTGTGATTTTTTTTTTTTTTTTTTTTTTTTTTTGATTTTTTCTTCTTCGTTTCTTTTACGATTTTTGTTTTTCTTTTTTTCTTTTGGGAATTCGCCAGTTTCTTCTTGTTGTTGTTATTTTTCACGTTGCTAAAAAAACAAAAAAAAAAAAAAAAAGAAAGAAAGAAAAACCGAAAAAACATTTACCCCGAGAAGAACGGAGTCTGCGTATAACTCCTTCCTCTGATTCTAAATATATTATACCTACGTATAGGTGGGTTTAAAAATAATTACTTGCAATATCGTTGGTCGACGGAAATCGCCACTCAAGAGCTACGTACATCATAAACCGTGTTTGATAAGAATCAAAAAGCGACCTTATCACTAGCCCGATTATTTATTATCATCTCAATGTTTTTCTAACGCGATTTCATATCTGCGATGATAATATCGTAATTTCATATCAAATTTGTTGTAGTATAGATTCAATTTGCATGTGAATTTTTCCACCCAAAAATAATAATAAAAAAAAATATACATAAAATGACGAAAAAAAAAAAAGAACGAAGAATCTCAGATTATTCGGTTTACGGTCCTAATATAGTTTCAATCGATCGGCTAAATATTAAAGCCTGAAATCGTTGGACACATAGGATGGAGGGGGGCAAAGCGGGCACCAAATCTAAAAATAATAATTTCGTATTTATTGATTTTTTGATGATACGGCGACGTATTTTGGATCAACAATATGAAACAAGAAAGCAATGAGATGAATGAATTACGAAAAAAAACAAAATTGATTTATAACCGCAAGAAAAATTTATGAAACAATGTTCAGAAAAAATCTGATTCGATTCGAATGGAATGAAAAAAATTTCACGAACAATTTGACCTATTTTCGGGACTTCCTTTGTGTAAGTGCAGACGTCAGAAAACTAAAACAAGTCGTTTTTTGGAAAAAGTCAAAACGGTGCTAGTTTTTTGTCCCCCCATCTCTACCCTATATTTCTTAAACACACTTTGGTAAAGATAAATAATCTAGATGGGGGAGTAGGTATGCGGATGAGGGAAAAGCTCGTAGCGCTGCACCTAATTAGGGCGCAAAACGTAGGGAGACCCGCGACGGTATATAAAGAGGGGAAACTGGGAAATGGGAAAACGGTGAAACGTTGAAACGGGGGAGACGGGAGAGCCTATCTCGGGGTTGTCGGCCGACGTCGAGCGCCTGCGTCAGGGGTTGCGAGGTCGTTAACCCCGGGAGGCTGCCACTCGCGCTAACGAGGTCAGCTCGAATTCCCCCGCGGGCCGCTACACGGTTTCCCCCCCTAGCTATTTTCGCGGCCCGTCTAAATACGCAAGAGATCGTATTATTGAGGTGTAGACGCGTATATTGTACGCATACCCTAAACTTATATATATATTACTAATTATATTTATGCCTATTTATATTTATATCCCGATTTATATTTAAATATACCCGAGTGCAGATGCGGTATTATTATAACAAATTATTAAAATGATAAATAAATAAATAATATACTTAAATAATGCATAAGCGTATATGGAAAAAGAAAGAGAAAGAGAAAGAGAAAGAGAAAAAGAAAAAGGAAATTTAACTTGTAATATAAAACGTGAGAATCATATAATTGAAAAATTGAAAAATAAAATAAAAAAAAAAAGGCGCTATACTTGGATCCGGGAATCGACGTAGTCAGTGGGTCAGAGTTCGATGACCTCGGTTTTCCGCCTCCGGTTCGCAACGTAACCCAACCCAACCCCTAAGTCTACAATAATCTCCCCTAATCTCCCCGGTGAGAGACACGCGCTAGCGCCCCAGTTTCCCGCGAATTATTCTCCCGCGCGTTATAGCTGTTATATACTATCGAATATTTTATCTCGTTGATTATTTGATTCCCGCAGCAGTCACGATATTTACTAAAGGAAACAAGAAAGAAAATAAAATAGAAAATAAAAAAAATAAAAAAATAAAAAAAATGCTCCAAGAATTCTATAGAAAATTTCTCAACATGAATTTTCGTTTTCGTTATTTTCTTTCTTTCTTTTTTCGTCAATTTTTCTTTAATTTGAACAAAAGTTTCTTCCGAGAATATTTCGCATCGTTTCTCTTTATACAATATAAATTCTCCGCGTTATGATAGTCGTCGTCGTCGTCGTCGTCGTCGTTGCGTTACGTATATAGGTATAGGTTTATAGTTGTTCAAGTAGTAATCTACCGTAGCGAGTCAGCCAGTGAGCCAGTAAGCCAACAAGTTGAATCAGCCCTACTCGCGAGAGGGAAAGTCGATGTTAACGAAACGCGCGTCGCGTCGCGTCGTTGTACCGATGAGAGAGTAAAGAGCGATGTAAAGAAAGATTGGGTCCGCTCTCCTCCTTCAGCTAGGCGGGTCGAAGGGTTTCGCTTTCGTTGGCATCCGGACCAAGAGGGAACCACTTTTACTTTCGATTAACAGTCCCGCAACCGCGTGACTCACGACTATGTTGAATGTCTTTCTTTTCAAACAAAACTTTTTAATTTTTTTTTTTTCTTTTCTTTTTTTCTTTTTCTATTACAAGACAGGGGTTACATATACAATATTATAATATATATATATATGTGTGTGTGTGTGTATGTATAAAATGACGAGTCATCGATCATTAGGTTGAATATTTTTCGCAATAAATAATAATGTCAACAACAACAATAACAAGAATAAAAATAAAAATAATCGCGTATTCAATATTTGATAATAAAACAAAAAAAAACAAAAAAAAAAAAAAAAAAAAATAATAAAAATAACTCTAACAAATAAGTTGATAATATATTATATGAATGTATTTGTTTGATAAGCGCGACTACAACTGCGATATGAGGCGTCGACCTCGGACGAGGTTATTCACCTTGGCGAAAAATACTCTGTTATATACCTACATATATATGTATATTTTCATACATACACATAAATACGTGTATATATGTATATATATGTATATATAATAATCGCAACGTTATCAACGAGCTCAATATCATCACTATAGGTTAAAATGAGGGAAGGGATACGTACATACATCATACATGTATATATATATGTAATATAATATATATATATATGTATATCGCGAATACGACCCTCGAGAGAGTCGACGGACTAGCCTCGCGTCGGGTTGTCTGAGTTAGTTTCGTCAAACACATAACGCGTAACGTACGTCTGTATAATATGTGTATATAGGTACAGGTATGTGTACATATATATATATATATATATATATATATAATATATATATATATATAAGCGAGTCAACGCGCTCGTAGATATTGGAGGGAGAAACGAAGGATCGAGGTCACGCGGTACCCGTTATGAGGCTAGGGCATTGCCCGCTCCTCGGTTTTGAGGTTAGCGTTAGTCTTCGGCGTCGGCGTCACGCAATTAGAAAATACCCGACGACGATTTCGACACGCGGACTTTTGAGACCCGCGCGCTTCTAGCTAGCTAACGAACGAACGAACGAACAAACGAACGAACCGAACCGAACGAACGACGGTTACTATATCTGTGCAGCTATACTTCACCTCCTCTTCTACTCACACGATCAAATATAAATATATATATATAATATATATATCTACTCAAGAACGGTGCTTCACAGAAATACGTGACGTAACGTCCCTCCATAAGCTCAACGTGTTAAACACACGCAATCGATTTCGCCTTAATTTTTTTTTCTTTCATTTTTCATTTTTCACGAAAGTAATACAAAAATAATGAAAATTTGATAAACAGATAACAAAATTGAAAAATAGATTTTTTTTTTTTTTTTTTTTTTAATTTCGCGTATAACATATTATATTATAACACGAAGTATGAGGATACAATATCGCTGATTTACTTTCGCACATTGATAAAATCAAACTTTGCGATACCAATATATTTATAAAATAAAAATCAGAAATATGTATCGCGATTCTTTCAAATAGAATATCAAAGCTGTAAAAAATTCATTTTTTTTTTTTTTTTTTTTTTTTTTTATTTCAAAGCTATGAGTGAGGCAGGTAAGAAGCTGGGGCGTGAGGTAAGTAAAGAAAGGGGCAGGTCAGTGCTCTAGAACGAGCATCATCATCGTAGCAGCAGCAACGCAACGCAAGAGCAGCAGCAGCAGCTTAGGATATACGATGACGTTGGTTTTCCCATTACAAACTTACCTAGCTACTACCTACATATGCGGAGAAAGTATCGAAGAGAGTTTATAGTAAACCCCGTTCTTCCCCTCCCCATCTCCCTCACCATCACCCTACCCCGTTTGTCGTCTCCCTTCTCCATTCGAGAGTAGCGAAGTGTTACAAAGTGATAGCGCGCGTCTGGTTATACGAACCGCATGAAAGAAGAAGAAGAAAAAAAAAAAAAAAACGAAGAAAAAAGTTGCGGCTGGTGAGAGTGATCGCGGGTGACACCTACTTTCCCCGTTTTGCGAATATCTTTACGTAATGAACGACCAAGATTTATGTATATATATTATATATTTGTGTGTGTATATAATATAGAAACAATTACATATCTGAATATACGTATACATATGTATATCGATGTTTTTCAAAATTTGATAAATTACCAAAATTATTCAGATTTTTCTTTCTCATTTTCTCCTGTAATTGCAGGTAATCGTGCTATTAATTAACGAAATAATATCATCGTATACGCTTGAATAATAGCGCTCCGTATATTAGGTACGTAAAAATACATGTAACAAATAAAAAAGAAAAATAGAAAAAAAAAAAAAAAAAAAAAAAAAAGAGTCAGACAGTATATACGGAGAATAAGAAATATACCAATACAATATTAATAATGTCTCGTAATATAGGATGTCGCGGTAACAATTCCTACGTATATACAGTTGGATGACACGATGTACATGAATGTGTGTAAACGTATGAATGTATGAATGTATGAATGTATAAATGCGTGTGTGTACGTATATGTAGGTATAATACAAGTTTGCGTTAGTAATAGTTGACCTTCGGAGTATCGCGGAGTGTTCAAGTGGTCGGTAGGGGTAGGGGAGATAAGCGGGGCTCCGACCTGGTTCGGGTTTGTTGAACCTCGTCGTCGCTGTCCCCGCGAGTATTGGCCGAGTAGCGCGCGCGCCGCTTTTGCACGGACCGAGTAGGTATATAGAGAAGAGGGGAAAGGTGGGGTTTGGGGTCGGTGGGATACTGGAGGTAGACGGCGGGGAGCAGGGAACGTAAAGAGGGAAGGAAGGGCGACGAGGAGGAGGAAGAAGAGGGTGGAGGGGGGAGGGGACCTCGGTTAATTTCATCTTGCCCCAGTTACGGGACAGGCAGGGTGAACGAACTAGCCTCGCGTCAAGGCCCTCCCCTCCCCGACCCACTTTGTGTCGCGAGCTAGAGGATTGCGGTAAGAGGGGGGGTACCAGGGGACGAGGGTATAACGCGCGTATACAGAGGACCAATAGCAGTGCGTATATATTTCGCATAGAATTGTCATAAGGGATTTTTGTTGCATTTTTTGTTTTTTGCTTTTTTCATTCTTATTCTTATTCTTATTTTTTTTTTTTTTTTTTTTTTTTCCATAGAGAGGATTAATCCTGGCGAGAGATTAGACTATAGCTTATATCTGTATAGATTCGGGTGTAGATACAATATACGAGCGAAACACGACCTACTGTGGTAAAATCAAAAGTATATGAGGATAAAGGAATAAACGGAAATGTAAAAAAAAAAAAAAAAAAAAAAAAAAAAAAAAAAAAAATTCTAATGCAAAAAATGTTTAAAATGAAAATCAGAAAAGCTTGGGGTAGGTGTATGTGAAAAGGGACGCGGGGAAACGCGTTCAAGATATATAGATACACACTATATATGAAGGAAAAAAAAAAAAAAAAAAAAGAAATAACAATTACCAACGCGCCGCGCCGCGCCGCGCCGTGGAAGGCCGTGAGGGCAATGTACTAGCCTCGTGGCGGGCTTTACGACCTACATTTCTACCGTTGGAAAGTGAAACTATGCGACTATGGAGAGGGACAACGGGGGTAAGATCGTATACCTGGCGAGAGGCTAAACTACGCGTAGGTCCGGGGCTGGGTCGTTGGTCGAGAAACTGTTTCAATTAAATTCTGCATTTTTATTGAAAAAATAAAATAAAAAATAAAAATAAATAATCAATGATATAATTTGAGTCATTCTTGGTACAAGGATGAGTGTTTTTTTTTTTTTTTTTATTTTTTTTTTTTCCTCTATTGTTTTTGTTGTTATCTTACCGGCTAAAACTCTTCCAAGAAGATTTTCGCTGTCTTGAACAGATGGGGGCGATCCGGTGTTTCCGTAACAGATACGAGGCTCCTTTTCATTGTCTAATATCTCGTCAGGTGGAGGCAATAAAATATCGTTTTTAGGCTGTTGTTCCTCAACGGTACCACGAGACTTGAAATCCTGGACCGTCATGACATCAGTTTTTTTATTTTTACACCACTTGTCGCGGCCCTCTATCATATCACCTATACCTCACCAATTTATTAATATTATTTAATAAACCTTATATATTATTAATAATATAATTAATATATATTCCCGGTTAATTTTTTAAAACCCCGGGTCCTATTATCTCAGAAAAAACACTCTGTACTTTTCTTATTTAATAATATTATTTTTATTACGCTGATTTTTATTTCTTTTTTTATTATTATTATTATTATTATTATTATTATTATTATTAATCGGCACCGATTTACGTACTCGCAATATTGCATAGCACAATTTAATTTACTTTCTTCAACCCTTCTCACACTTTAACACCCCGCGGACGTATATAATATATATATTTTACCTCCTTTACTTATATATACACATATATGTATACATATTTTTATTTTATTTTGTTTTTTTATTTTAAGAAATATTCACTTGGGTTTTTTTTTTTTTTTTTTTTTTTTTTGTTTTTTGTTTTTTTTTTTTTTGAGTAAGTTATGGCACGTGTCTCAATGTCTCTCAAATTTTGTATTTAATTATTTATTCATTTAATCGTAAATGTCGAGGTAAATAAACTCGAGATAAAAGTCTTTTTTATAATAATAATAATAATATACGTATATTAGATAGATACGTATTTATAAAATGGCACGCTTTTCAAATATTCAGTATAAATATAAATTTGAAAAAAAAAAAAAAAAACAAATTATTTCAATCAAGCCAAGAGAGAAAACCTGGTCTTAGGTCGCACGATGCAACGCGGTTACGATCGAGCAAGAAACTATATTGCTATTAGAATAAACGGCTAGTCAAAGTATTGTGTTGTGTACAATTGGTGCGTACACAACCACCACCTCGCGGTGTATATATATATATATATATATATATATATCGCGTAACGCGTGGTGGGTTCTTTTTTTTTTTTTTTTTTTTTTTTTTTTTTAATTCAAACGAATTTATCAAACAAACAAAAGAGAGTTACCCCGCACCCGTTTTAAGCGGTATAAGCTCTCCTATTCGTACTCCAGTATAATCGTACTAGTATACTCGTACTCTTGTACTCCTCGTTTAATAATTGTGTGTGTATGGCGTGCAGTTCGTTGCGCGAGTGGGATCTCGCACGCTCGTACCATATCGGCAGTCGAGCGCCTGCGCTGTTAAAACTCAAATTGCGAACTGTCTGCGCCGCAGCACGCGGCGAGCTTGCGGCTCAGGCTACTCGCAGCTTCGCTTTTCACTCTTCACTCTTCACTCTTCACTCTTCCCTCTCACCTAGTATCTTATACCTCTATACCTCTTCTTATAACTTTTCAACGATTCACTATTCGCGATCTACGATTTACGATTTATATACGATTACCTCGCACATCTCTCGATACATCGTATACAGCTATATATACACATGTGTGTGTGTGTCTTCCCTCGCTTGCTTGTCCCGTTGCTCGTCGTCGTAGTCGCCGCGTCACTGCACTCGCTCACTAATACCTGGAGAGTGAAAGTCGCTTCGTAGGTTGGGGTATACTACTCACATAGATATATATATATATATATATATAAAGGTATATAGTATACCAAAAGATGAACGGGCGACGCGGCCACGCGACGTAGCGTAAATAACGGGGATTATACACATACGTACCTATATACCTATACATATTATACATTTAAACGAATTAATAGTACAAACATTTTTCAGGGTTAATATATATCAATGGGATACGGAGATCAGTAATCATCTTTAAATATCAACTCACATAGTGATTTTTTTTTTTTTTTTTTTTTTTTTTTTTTTTTATAGGAAGACGATTTTTATTTTGACCCATTTTTATACCATATAAATTCTAAATATAATGAATATATTATATTATTATTATTTCAACGCATTTGCGTGTTTGAAGAAAAAAATAAAAATAAATTAAATAATAAATCTGCAGCGAATCGCCTATACTACCTATGTGTGTATATAATATATCGTGTATGCGCGTATAGTGAAAACGAAAGAGAGAAATACACTTTCGCGCGTTGTGCCACATATGTTGTGTTACAAGTAAACTTTATTATACATGTTTTAGAATTCGTATATATAATATACTACCTATATACCTACACTGATGCATAATTGTATAATTTCTTATAAGTATTTAAAAATAAATTATGACAATAAATGATATCGAATCGATTTGACCTTGTATTAATTAATTTAAAAATTAAATTATAAACCGATTAGTCTTAGTATACCTGCGACTAATCATACAAATCTTCATTGTAATAAAGAAAATTGATACAGAGAGCTCGTTGCTTAACGTATATATAGATATATGTATAATAATAAAGTGTTAAAGTTTGTTAAACTAGCAGAGCGAATCGCGCGGTATAAACGTCATACCGAAAGAAAAGGCATAAGCAAGTACTACATAAGCAATTCTTGCCGATCGGACACATTCCTTTTGAGAAGGGTTGGGCAACCCGGGTGCAGCTTTTACAAACCCATACGTACCTACTTATCTACCTACCTACCATGTGGAACACCTCTTTAATCTATACTCATGTATGCATTAGCCTACCTACTTTACTTATACAGCTATATAGTATACGAACGCGGCTATCGACACCTAGAACAGTCTAGCTGCAGCCTAAACGCCTATACGTCATATGTTGTTTATATAGAAATGCGGATCTTTGCATGTATATAAGAATAAGAATAAGAATAAGAATAAGAATGAAAATTACGTGACTTATATACTCGTAAATATATTGTTTTATTTATAAAATGATGTGGCCTTTGTTTTATTTACAAATTTCGCAATAAAAAAAAAAAATGATTCGCAAATTTTCATTTTGTTTTATTTATATTTATATTTATATTTATATTTATATTTATATTTATATTGTTATGTATGTTTTATTGTTTGTTTAAATTTCTCGTGTTCCTCAATCTGACCCATTAACACAATTCCAATGTTATTATAATTTCTCAAATATTTATCTACGGAAAATAACGAACGACGTTCTAATTGTTAACGATCATCAATTAATTATTACAAAGCAGTTTGAGGCTTGGCTCGATTCCGACTTGATTCGATTCTGGCCTTGTTTAACAAAAGAAAAATTTTCCAAATCGAGTGGAAAAGAAAATAAAAAAAAAGAGAAAAAAAAAAAAAAAACGACTGAACATATTTAATCTTCCCTGTTCTAAAATCGACTCGACAAAATTACTAACCAACAGCACTGTTCTAAAGTCTAAATACTTTGTCTATAGGAGTAGGTAGGTAGGACGGCGAGACGCTGTGCAGCAGGTAATTTCGTAATGCGAATTGCGAAACTAAGTCTCTAAATCGAGTCGAAGTAACTAACTTACTAACTGACTGACTGACTGACTGACTGACTGACTAACTAACCGTTCGTTATTCGCCCTGTGCAGTGAAGAAAGCGTGAGATGTTTGAACAAAATTTCAAACCAATAAGGGTGCGGAAACACCCCTGAGAATTATTATTATTATTATTATTATTATTATTATTTTTTTTCTTATCGACATTTAAATACGCTAACTGAACTAATTCGGGTGAAAAAAAAATTAGGTATTCGCATATAGTATATATAGGTGGATATGGAGCAGGTCAACGATAACTACATTAAAAAAAATGTGTGTGTATGAAATATTCGAAGAATGGTAATAATTAATATCGAAGAAAAAGTAAATTTACAAGAAATTGTTTTTCGCTTTTATAGGTGTGAAAAGAATTTTTTTTTATTCGACACAAAAAAAAAAAAAAAAAAAAAAAAAAAAAAAGCGTAGAAACTCGAGTCAAAAACCTCATTATCTGTTCACAATCGTAACTAACATATAGTAAGCTATATAGGTACATATACATTGCATACCGTGGGCTATAGAATTGCTAAATAATATGATTTCCATAAACAAATATATTCTGTGAAATATGAATTTACGGAAGCGGCAAGTAGGTAGTTACATACTAGGTAGTTATACACTACACGCACTAGTGGTATAGTACTACTACCTTAGCTACCTAGCTAGCCAGTGAAAGTCATTAATTTAAAATTCAATTGGACCTGATTTGGGTTCGTGAACCTTTCGCGATTTATCGCAGTTCTATATTTCATGATAATTCACCACCTTTGATTTATACCTATAATTCGGGTTTTTTCACCGATTGCAGGAAAAGCGCGTTCTTCGCTTCTCAAATTACGTGAATAAATTTCAAGTAGGTACACCTCAAATATCAGGAGTTTCCAAAAAGTTCATGACAATAAAAAAAATTAAAATACAATTTTTAATGTATTCAATTATTTCTATATTTTATCTCAAATAATTTTCATCGTAATCTATAAAAAAAAAAAAAAAAAAAAAAAAAAAATCGTAATTAATTATTTTACACATTGTAAAAATTTTTTTTTTTTTTTTATTTGAGGTTGATTAAACCGACGTAAAAATCTATTTACACCTGCTATACCTGTTATACCAATTATAAAATACTGATAAAATTTAACGGAACGGAATATCGTGTCCCCGTTTTGATTTTCTATACTTGTAGGTATAGTATATAGGTACCTAACATCGCCTAATGGATTCTAATATATCGTGATTACGGTTGTGGCAGAGCTTATCTGGAACGTAACCTCATAGTCAGTGGAAATAATTTAACTTACAGAGGAGAGCCCATGCTTCTCGCATACCTACCTACATGGGTACCAGTTAAATATATATATATATATATATATACATAATTATATATAATATATATATGTATATATACGTGCAGTAAAGCTCTAAACTCTAAAACATTGAGAATAAGATTCGCTGGCGTTGATCTAGGTATATATATATATATATATATATATATATATATATATATATATGTATATGTATAATCTCGGTAGAGTTCCATACACCGAAAGCCTTCGAGACCGTTCGACTCTCGCGACTCTCGACTAGCATCAGAGTACCAGCTACTAGCTAGCTAGCTAGCTAGCTACTCACTCGCTCGTTCGTTCGTTTGCTCACTCACTCGCGTGGCCTCGGCCCCGGGTTAATGCCCGCTCACTGGGACAGGCGGGCGCTGGTGTTCGCTGTTGCCTGTGTCCAACGACGTGTATGACGTAAATTCGTCATACGAAATATTATCGCGGTAAACAAGTTAAGGAGAAAAATGACGAATGGTAGTCACTCCTTAATACCCCCAACCCAACTTTTTCATTTTTTTTTTTTTTTTTTCTTTTTTTCTTTTTTCCAATTCCAATTTCCAAAAACTCTTCGATATATGAAGAAAAAAAAAGAAGAAAAAAAAGAAGTGATAATTTTGTTCAGAATTCGTCCGAAATAAAAGAAATATATATAAAAAAAAAAAAAAAAAAAAAAAAAGATCAAAATCTAAAATTGCGATAAATAAATTTTCATTTAAAATAAATCAGCACGTCGAGGACGAAAATATATTAAAGACCCTGGGTTCGTATATTATAATTGAAGGTCAGAAACAATGAAGCGGTCTAGTTTATTATAGGATTCTCAAGTGAGTTGCCAGATATTTCTGTAATAACGACTAGACTATACGCATCATGTTATATCTATATATCGTATAGATTTTTTTTTTTTTTTTTTTTTTTTTTTTAGTCAAATTTTCTCAACAAGTCGTTAAAAATATTTATATATTATTTTTCTAAGAAGTAAAAATAAAAACTCATCGAGTCTTTTTATATATTCTCCGTATACCTATACATCTAACAACTATAAGGGATGTTAAATGTTAATAAATCCTGCTTCGAGCCTTGGTCTAGATTTATAATACAAATTATTATAATAATTAATTGGCAAGTGGTATAATAATAATGGTATCTTAAGTGATAAGATTGATCCTAGGTTCGTTTAGTCGTAACAATTCAACAAAGAACAAAAAAAAAAAAAAGGATAAAAGACGACGAAGAAGAAGAAGAAAAACAAATTATGATACAAATAAAGAATAAATGCTATCATCCATTTTGCGAGATCTGTTAAAATAATAATAATTATAAACTATAACATTAAAGATAATAATCTTTCTTTCTTGCTCGCAAGCAAGGCTCATATATGTATATAATACTGCGCGATGCTGCGTTAATCGCGTTCGACTGCAGCTGACTCGAGTTACTACACAAGGCGTCGCGTCGTCGTCGTCGTCGTCGTCGTCGTCGTTGTCTACGAACGACTACGATTAGTTTTGAACGCGTGGGATGCGCCGAGATCCTGACCTGCATCACGGAACGGACTGCAACGGCGCTCTGACTCGCCATACATATATCTATACTATAGGTACTATACATACATACATACATACATATATATAGGACTTGCGATAGAAGAAAAAGAAAAATAAAAAGAAAAATAAAAATAAAAAGAAGAAGATGACGGAGTAGGAGGAGGAGGAGGATAGATCTTGGCTTGCGGTTCGAGAAATTCCCGCTCATTCGTGAGTGCATCAGTCACTATCTAGATATATATATATATGGGGCTGTCCACGTCAACTCGACACGGCTCCAGACCTCAACATCTCCGATTTGGTTTTTGATTTTATATGTTGTTATTCCATGTCTGGAGAACCTTCTAAATTTTTTTTGGATTTTTAAAATGAACGCTTTCGGAACTATGATTTTTTTCATCCTAAAAAAAAGGACCTTTTTTAAAATTCTGAAAAAAATCACAAAAATCCTGTTGATAATATAGAACAACCTCCCACTCGCAGAATCGTGGGCAGAATTTTCCTTATATTTTTTTTTTCATTTTCAAAAAATTTTCACTCCGTAAAAGGCTTCCCTAACGACATTTGAGGGGCCGGAAACAAAAGAGGCAGAATTCAACTGCCGAGACGAAAGTTGTCGTACGAATTTATAAAATAAAAATGGTGAAAAATATGTGGTATTATTTGAAATATCATTTTATTAATGACAGTAATTTTTTTGTAGATTCAAATTTCTATTATACACTCAGATGTGTTATTTATTTTTCAAAAACCTGTGAGTTTTGTACTCTACAGCGCTTGAGTATTCCTTGGTAAAAACAACTCCAATTTTGGAAGAGAATTTCATTGCGCATCTTTTTTTTTCCTATAAACTATATCACTATTTTTTGTCATTTTTACAATAAATAATAATAATAATAATAATGTTTCGACAATAAATGTCATTAGGGAAGCTTTTTTCGGAGTGAAAATTTTTTGAAAAGGAAAAAAAAAAATATAAGGAAAATTCTGCCCACGATTCTGCGAGTGGGAGGTTGTTCTATATTATCAACAGGATTTTTGTGATTTTTTTCAGAATTTTAAAAAAGGTCCTTTTTTTTAGGATGAAATAAATCATAGTTCCGAAAGCGTTCATTTTGAAAATCCAAAAAAAATTTAGAAGGTTCTCCAGACATGGAATAACAACATATAAAATCAAAAACCAAATCGGAGATGTTGAGGTCTGGAGCCGTGTCGAGTTGACGTGGACAGCCCCATATATATATATCAATGTGATAAATTATTTGACCCAAAGATTGAATAAAAATGTTTGTTCATTGATTGAAAGAATTTTGTATATGAAAAATAAACCCAACGATTTATATTTTTTTTTTAAATTTAATATTTATGATAATTTATCTAGTATATAAGTATATAGCTATATATATGATATACGTATATAGGTTAAAAATCAAAGTATACATTTATATTAGAAGAAGGAGAAGGTGGTCGTAACCTAGGCAGCAATTTATCGTTATAACTTATAAGTATCATTTAATATCCCGATTGTAATTGTAACCTCTTCTCAAGGTTGTTAGATTCAATTACACAAGTATAAGTTGGCGAGAGTCTGTGTTACTATACGTTCTATGATAGTATTATCTGGGGGGTGGGGGAGGGGTACGTAGGTTGTGACTTAATTTACGTATGTTAGTTCGAGGAGCCACTTATGTTATGACAAATAGTTAAAGAGACGCTAGCCAACGTAGGCTTTGTGTATAAGAAGTATATATGTATATATATATATATATATATATACTAGATTGAAGTAAATGGGACATGTCCATGCAGTTATATACAAAGAGAATATATAATATATTCTGTGTGAGAAAAATTGTAATTTGAAACGGTGCGAAAGGGGTTAAAATTTCTTTAAAAAGAAAGATGAATTTTTTCACACCGTTAGAAGAAGAGGAAAGAAATTGATTTTCTTATATATATATATAAATGAAGAATTTGGCAAAGAATATTTTCAAGATTGTAATTCCCGCCTTTTCTCGTCTCTAACGATTGTACACAGAGATGGCGAATTTCTGCAGTACGATGCAACAGAGTCCAGTATAAGCGTTATAAAAATAAAAAAAATATATATACTGAGGAATATAATCGTTAGCAGTTCATTTTATTTTCTCTATATCGCATGCCGCGCTTCGCTCGTTTACTCCAATAGAAGGAAAAAGAAAAAGAAAAAAAAAAAAAGATGCTCTGGAGTACGATTCGCCGTTTTGTATAGGATAGAACGTAAAAGACCCACTAGGTTGTTAAAGAACGTATTAAAAAAAAAAAAAAAAAATTGATATATATATATATATATATATATATCCTCTTGCGTCTTTATATATGCTCTGCGAAATGCGAAATGCGAAAAAAAAAAAAAAAAAAAGAAAAAAAAAAGTGAAAAAAAAGTGAAACATGTTTCGAGCAGTCGACGACAACTTCTTCTTCTCTTAGATACCAGCGTGGCTGAAGTATGTAATACAAGACTTTCACCCGTCTATACCAGGACCTGAAAAGTAAGTGGCTCGCTGATAAATTGAAAGTGAAAGAGAGAGAGAGAGAGAGAGAGAGAAAAGGAAGGAAAAAAAAAAAAAAGAAAAAAAGGGAAAAAATAACGTTTGATCTCGCGTGGGTAGTGTTTGACGTTTTAGAACAATGAAGATTATTATTCGCCCTCGATGAATAGGCAGGCAGGCTGGCAGGCAGGCAGGTAGGTAGGTAGGTGGATGAAAAGTACTTATAAGTATACGTGCAGTGCAAGGTACGTGAACAAGTTAAAGTATATAAGATAAAAGTAAAATATTGCGCATATATACGCGATAGATGTAAGTATATAGAACATATTATGCTCAATAAGCTTATGATACTTGACGGTTAATATGCTACTACGATGTGTTGGCAAATATCGAAAGTAGCGCAGGTGCAGCAGAGATATCAAGAAACGGAACTACGAACTGCGAGAGGGTATTGTACAGAACATAAGGTAGAATTAGATACAAGTCAAAGATTATAAAGCCAGCTAATCGACGATTGGTTATTATTTTACCGTACCTACCTACCTACCTACCTCGCTGTTCTTTCTGCACTGGACTAGCTATATCTATCTTAAGTACTATATGCCATACGCTCTAACTATATGGCATTGGTTGAATTTTTTCTTTTTTTTTTTTTTTTTTTCTTTTTTATGGAATAGGATATATGAGAACTTAATCGAGGGTTACTTCACCGATGCGACGCAATAAGGGAACGCTGCACTGCACGGTACAGCATAATATCTACCTATACCTATAATACGCGATTGTTCGTTTCGATCGCTCGAATCTCATTTTTTTTTTTCATAACTTTTTTTTCTTGATTTAAAAATTAATTTTTTTTTTTTTTTTTTTTTCTTTCTTTCTTTCAGAAAAATAGTAACCAATTAATCTGTCAGTTAATTTATAACAAATTGTAAAACGGGTTAATGTCGTATTTTTTTTTTTTTTTCTTTTTTTTTTTTTTCTTCGTCTCTTTCAATTAAATAAAAATAAAAAAAAAACAAATTGCAGAACCTGGGAAAAATCTAGGCGGCCAGAGAGCCTGGAGTGAAATTTGCAAGCTTGCGAGAGCGTGGTATATAGAAGGCGAGGGCTGACCTCGACAGGCCGTCGGCCCCGCGCGAGCTGACCTCCCTCGAACTAGGGCGCTTCAACCGTCCTCTGACGTCACACGCGAACTCAGTTACTCGCTACGACCGACAACCATATAGCCCCGATGAGTTTTAGTGACAGTGTAAAGTCGCGAAATTAAAAAGACGAAAAATTAGAATAAAAAAAAAAAAAAAAAAAAAAATTGTCAAAAATTAGGAATTATAGACGATTTTGATGATTAGAAAACCTCAGAGAAGATCAATTGCTCACTAAGTTTACAATCTGCAAAAAGTAAAAACAGAAAAAAAAAAAGGCGATAATTTTGGCAATTTCGCTTTTCTTATTCTGGAATAGACAGAGATCCCCGTAGTTTTTGAAAATAATTGTGATTTTGATTATACTACATAGATATGTGTATATGTACGTGTGTGGTAGTTCCCCGCAGCCCTATTCATAGAATATGTCCTAAATTTATGCGGAGTAAAGCTGTATGGTATCACGTCTGCGCGATTCAAACCCTCGCAATCGCTTGTCACGGTCGCAATAAGTCGCACCAACACCGGCTCCCATGAATTATGATAAAGAGTTTGATAGGTCGATAGGAGCCGGCCCAGATACGGAGACTTACTGCACCGGGCCAATGAACTTTGGAGGACAAATTTTACCTATACTTATTTAGTTAGGTATATATATATATGTATATATACGTATACATACACATGTCCAAATATATATATATATACGATATACGTGATGAAAATGATACGGTTTCGTGTTGTTTAACTAATCTTGATCATAAATATATCTTCTATACCCTATCCTACATACCTATGTAGTATTTCTGAGAAGAAAAAATACATTTTTTATTATTTTTTTTTTTTTTTTTTTCGAATTTAGAATAATATTGTAGAAAATATATTTAGGTAATATACAAAAAATCTTCAATCCTAGAGTCGATTATAAAGTTTTTACTATTTGATATTTTTTATTTTAGATTATTTTTTTCAAGATAAGAATGGCGATATACTAGCTACCTGTGATATATTTACATGGGTGCTTGGGCAAATATTGAAGAGAAAAAAAAAAAATAAATAAAATAAAATAAAAAAAAAAATTGAAGAAAAATTAATGATAAATTCTGCGAACGGATGTAGACGTATTAGTATAGTATATATATTGGTATATTAGGGTGGTCGTTAATATAGCTATTTCGGAATTAGATTCATTCATACCCTTCATTCGAAAGTAAAAAAAAAAAAAAAAATTTTGACCCCAAATTGAACCCTTTATCTCAATTAGAAAGGGTGCCTGTAAAGGCTTACTTTTTTGTATTGATTTTACATTACTTTCGGCTACTTTTTTATAAAATAAATATTTCGGCACCTCTTAAACGGCTTAAAAATCCATCGATCATACAGATAGTTCATAAAAACAACAAAAAAAAATACAAAAAAAAAAAAAAAATACAAAAAAAAATAAAAAAATACAAAAAAAATAAAAAAATACAAAAAAGTAAGCCTTTACAGGCACCCTTTCTAATTGAGATAAAGGGTTCAATTTGGGGTCAAAATTTTTTTTTTTTTTTTTACTTTCGAATGAAGGGTATGAATGAATCTAATTCAGAAATAGCTATATTAACGACCACCCTATGGTATATAGGTACCTAGATATGTAGAACATTTTCTAAAAATATTATCTCACGCCGTGAGTCCAGGCGACGCCAAGGTTATTTAATATTGATATTTAATCTCGAGATTGCCAGCTAAGATATACCTTTGCAATCTATAGGCGCGTTATAATTATAAATAAAATTTTGCCAATTCAAACCGAAGACTTGACTATATTTGCAAATTTAAAATAAATCCTATCTCAACAGATATAGATGAATCATCCAAATGACACAATCACCATTTTTTTTTTTTTTTTTGCTTTTATAGTAGAATTCAAAATCCGAAAAAGACAGACGACGAGTTTGACAAAAATAAAAATATATCCTTCGATCTATATATATATATACCTTCGATTCCTCACCGTTTCCGTAATCCTGAAAAAAAAAATTTCTTTCCCCCAATTTTCAAAATGAGTAGGTACATATAAAAATCCGCGTAATACCGAAAAGTAGAAGTACACATACATAAATAAATAAATAAATACATCGCGTTGTAAACGTACATATATTAACATTTACAAAGAAAGAAATAATAATTGCAATGATCACGCGACTAAAAAGCTCGTTCGATCGCTAGGTCAAAGGTCACGGCGTTATTTGCAGGAGTTCGTCGTCCGCTCGCACACACCTCTTATCAAATATACCTATATACCTATATCATGTTCGTGGAGGTTGATTCTCGAAGGGGGGAAAAGAAGAAAAAAAAAACCGATGATAACATATAATATGTAAAGGGTGTAAATGAAAAAAAAAAAAAAAAAAAAAAAAAATAGAATCTGCAAATTTTTTTTGTTCATGAAATTTCTTTTTTTTTTTTTTTTTTTTTTTTTTTTATGATATAAAAACGCAACGAGTTCCTCAAAGATATAATATATGTATAGGTATGGATATGAATATTTGATGAATAATTGATTTATAATACGCGAGAGGGTTTGCGCTAACACCGTAACGTTTTATAATAATATATGTATAGGAAGGGCGAATAACGAAGCGAACCACTGTTAAAACGACCTCGAGTTAAGGCCTTCGGAGCTTGAGCCAAGTGATTGTTGAACAAGAATGCAGTATTTCGCTATCTTCTAAGTTATAACGCAACGTAACGCTCCGTTAACTTTCCTACTGCCACGTATAATATACTACTATGTGGTTAAAATTAAACTTTCGTCATTCTAGTTATAGTTACATATATATATATAATATTAGATAGTTTCTCAGACTGCTGCTGGATATAATATAGGTTTGTAGAATAAATATATCTAAATTAGAAAATTCTTATATCTAAATTGAAAAAAAAAAAAAAAAAAAAAAACGCTATATTATATACCCTTCGAATAATTATAAAAATTCGGTTGAATAAAATATATTAACCCTATATAAATATATACAAATTTTACTATCAAGCCCTTGACTATATACATACGGCCGTTGTATTGCATATCCATGTAGATATTATGATCTATCGATCGTAGGATATAAAATGATGATAATAATTATATCCCATAATAATATGCGATAGTGCAAAATAACAAACTGAGGGCATGGTAACCGGGTTTGCGCGCAGTCTAATAACTAATAGCAACACGTATAGCTGAATAGTAGGTACAGATAGATATCAGGAACGAGGCTATATATACTACTATATATATATGCTATAGACTATTTAAGTTATATCGAAATAATAAAATGATACCTACGTGCTAGGGATTGATTGTAGGTAAAGGTACCTATATTAATGCTCACTCTGGGCTTTGAGATCTATATAGAGTCGTGCCCAGTGAACCAGGATAATCCAGGATCATATTTTTATCGTTGTTATACCAGCTGCTGTTCGTATAACAAGGTATATAATATATATATATGTAGGTATATATATACTCAATTCGCCTATATATATATATATATAGGATAAGATATATAGAACTAGTATAGGTATACCTACGTTGCGAACTATTTGCAATCTCAGTCTTCTGCACAGTGGGCGGAGATAAAGCTTCGATATATGGTAATTTTTTTTTTCCAAATATATACATACGAAGAAAGAATTGAGAGAATCTTCAGTTCGTAAAGCTATTTTAGGGTATAGAGAAAGAAACTGATCTGAGGAGATTCTTATTCAACATTCTGAAATAGTGGAACAAGAGTTTTTTTTTTTTTTTTTTTGCTCTTTTTTTTTTTTCTTTAGAAAGCTCGTCATCGTTGGAATAATGTTATTTGTATTAAATGAGAAGAAGAGATCGTTGCCGAATAGTTAAAGAAAGAAATTGTATTTTTTTTTTCTCTCTCTCTCTCTCTCTCTCTCTCGCAAAGGTAAAGGTATAAAGTTCTAATTTTTATGTATTTCAGCCATGAGATAAGACGGATATAGGTAGGTGCTGCGTATTAGCCAGAGTCTCGATAACCGTATGTACTATATGATGCCTACCTATGCCTATTATGAAATCGAGAATGAGAATGAGAATGAACCACGAGTATGTGTAACGGTGAGCTTGTACGTTAGTTAAGAGACGCCGGGCAACGCCGGGCGTCGAACCCGGCTTCGTTCGCGTTACGAAATGAGGAACTTTCGAATCGGAAATTACATTTGCCGTGTACTATACGTTGCGGACCAAAGAGATTCTAACGAACAATTTTCACTATTAAAAAAAAAAAAAAAAAAAAAAAAAAAAAAAAACAATTTTTTTGTTTTTTCGTCAATTTCATTCTTTTTTTTTTCTGGTAATAT